>JAOUZG010044845.1:3638585-3679711 GCA_026289955.1 Argiope argentata
ATATATATATATATATATATATTCTAAACCATTTTAGGATTTTAAAAAAATGTCTTAACAATCATACTAATTTATTTACTGTACAAATTTTTCTTGACTATCTCCAATTTTTTAAAAAAATATTTACTATAAACTATTAAAAAAATAATTACTTTTCTTCTCGAATTTCTCTACTGAGAAGAAACAACAATTGTTCTGTATTCCCTTTTTATCTTTCTTATAACCAGAATAAGAAATATTTTCAAAATAAAATCAAAGGAACAACAATTTTTTATATAAAAATATTAATTTTTTAAAATAGTCTTTTACTTTAAATTTGATGTACTTCAAATCAAATTCAGAATAATAGCTTTACTTATTTCCCAAGATACACTTACATTTGAACAAAAAAACAACAACAAACAACGAATGCATTTTTGTATTAATAATTCCTTTTTTTATTTATACATCCATTAAAAATGAAACTTCATCTGTGAATGAACTTTATTTCGTCAGTGGTAATGTTAGTTTAATCTTACAGAATAATTCCAGCGCATAAAAATAAATATGAAAATATATAATAAAAACTTCATTTAAGTTTTTACTCAACAAAAGAGGGTAATTTTTTTAAGAACTATATATTTTTATGATTATTGATTTTTAATTGTAACGGCATAAAGTATAAATAATTAATTAAAATGTTACTCCCAAATATTATAATACTTGTATTCTTTTGCTACTTTGGACTTCCTTACAATGAAAACGTGCGCAAAAGATAAGATGATATCCTTATTTTTACTATTATAAAGTTATACTACGCATAATTAACATGCATTCTGAAAGGTAAAACTCTATAGAGCAAATATTTGAATCTGGTGTTAATTTTTATTTTTAGGAATAAAATATAATCAATATGAAAGAATCTTTGAAAAGTTTAGTTAGACTCTTAATATTTTAAAATGAAGTCGAAATCTTATTTTGTATTCCAGATGTGAATTTTATTACATAGAAATAACTTTTATGCCTTTTAAAAGTAAAAAAAGTTCTGTGATAACAATTTTATGTCAGTATAATATTTCTCTAAAAAATAAATTTTAAAAGTTAATTATAACAACTACCTCAATTTATAACAATATTTTTCATTAATATTATAAAATTTATATAAATTTTAATGTTGAATTAAATCTTTTATTTGTATATTTTAGTTAATATATGTTATAAAGTAGTTTAGTTAGATATTTTAGCTAAGAATACTCCTAAGAGATTCGAATTGAGCTTTGGAGTGGAATAAACAAATAATAGCATTTTTATTCGTTGATTTTTTTTTAATTTAGCTATCTTAGGTAAGTTTTGAAATTTGCATCATATGTGTAAGGAAGGTGTATGTACCAACAGAGGTACTGGTTTTTCACTTCAGGATATTAAATTGCCTGGAAAAATTTAAATAAAAAAAACTGTAGGTATTAGAAATATTCATAAAACGAATTGCGAATATGATAGCTTTACTAGGGCAGAAGTTAATTTGAAAAAAAAAATGCTAATTCTGAATTTTTTAAAAATCTTTTCTGACTATGATTTCATTTAATAACACAACAAATACAAGGGAATAGCTAGTAAAAATTTCTCACCGATACATATGATAGATTCGTCTTTGTCAAAAAATAAAAAGAAAATCGATAATAACCTATAAACAATTTTTCTGTCTGTCGGAATTCGTGAATTGAATGAAAATTTTACTCTAACACGGTTATTTTATTATTTCATAATATATCAAGACGACCGGTTTTTAAAATGCAGTTAATGTCAAATTTGAAAAAAGGAAATAAATATCTTACTATGTGTCGATTGATTCTAGGCGAAAAAACTCAACTAATAATATTTGTTAGTGTAATGTGACCGGAAAATGAATTAAAGTTTAATATTTGAGACAAAAAGTTACCTTCAAATTTAATTTTTATCGCCTTTTTTATGAGAACTGAACATTATACATTTTTGAAATAGGAGATTTACACTTTTAGAATGCCCTTTTTTTTTCTTTTCTCTAAATTCGGAAATTTGGAATTATAAACCAGAACTTATAAGCATTTTCGATTATTGTTTTTTTCTTTCAGTAAAATCTTTTTAGTTAAAAAATAAAGTAGCTATCCACCTGAATTTTGTTATCTGCCATTCCCATCCATGTAACTCGTAGTTTTGAAATTTTTGATTATTTTAAGAAAAAAGAGTCATATTTTTCCAAATTTGAAATTTTTTTCCTTTTTTTTATATACGAAGTACAAGAGATACATTATAAGCGTCAAATAATTCGAATTCAATATTTTGACGAATCTCCGTATTTCGGGCATTTCTAATTTTGAAAAGCATTTTTCGGCCAGTATGCCTCTTTGTTCTGTAAATATGACAGCTCAAAATCACTTTGAATTTCAAAACTGAAATTTGGTGCATGTTATTAAACCAAATTTATAGTTTTTTCACAAATCTAGAACGAAATTTGTTCAGAGGAATCCTGTTCGCCTAGCTGTTTTAGTATAAGTTAATTCGATAACTATAAAATATCAAGAGTTAGGTTTGATAAAGTTTGGTACTCAGGTCTAGCATCTAAAATATAGATTCGTATAAAATTTTCAACCCAATCTGTCAACCAATGTCTATTTCTCCGCATGAAATCGCAATAATTTAAATCGAAGAAATTAGGTATGTGCTCTTGCGACTACAACTTTAACTTTGTATCAAATTTGAGTTCAATCGGCCACTATAAAGACATGATTTCACAATAGATTCAGTAATAAAATGCAAAATTCATGCCAAAAACCTACGTTTCACAATTACATTTACCAATATCATGTAAGATGTTCATTATCTTAACCAAAGTTTATAATTTTATGGCGAGGAAGGGTGGACAAGATCTTTATTGGTGAGCATGCAAGAATGTTTATGGGAGACCACTTCCTTTGGTTAAAATTTACTCCTGGCCAAATTGAACTGTCCTAACAGTTGGTATTTCAGTGTGTAGATTTTTTAAAGACCTCCCGATTCATATTAATACTTTCAATATGCTGGCATCCTGGCACAGGGGTAGCGCGTCCTCCCTATGATCTGGGCGTCCCAGGTTCGAGTCCCGGTTCGGGCATTATTGCTCTTTATTTGTTCTATCTGTAAGATGAGATAATGTGTTCTCCCCCCCCCCCCCCGGAAAAAGGGGCTGTTCAAGCGAATTTGATGAGTGAGTAACAAAGTCGTATCTTTGATGAGAGCTGGAGCTACTACAAAAACAAAAGACAATGATTAGGCTTAAATCGGTGACTATGCCTCAGCGAGCTTGTCCATGGCAAGTGCCATAAGAAACAACAACAACAACTTTCAATATGAATCCAAAAAACACGATATTTCACATTTTTCAGCCTCTCTTCTCCTTATCCATTAAACTTCTGAGAACAAACTTAGAGATTTGTTTTGGATGGGAAACTCAACAAATAACTATCAAAATTGCTATTAAGTATCTTTTGAACATTTTGATATTTTTCCATCACAGTTCTACTGGTCTAATTACTATAAAAAAATTTGTTTTCTTATTTCAATTTAAAACTGTCTTCATTAATCTGATAATCTTTACAGGCTGGCATTCTTTTTCCAAATCCTGCGATGTATGAAAATCCTTACAAACAAAATGTCACGTCTAATGCAATCAAAAGACACGAAGAATATGTAGATGATTCAAGTATGAAACAACGAAGCTATCATATTGCAGATTAGAGGTTTGAATTTTTCTTTTTTTAAAATTACTTTTCCGAAACATTTTTGTTACCTTATTTTATAAAAAAAGATTTCATCTGCATTTTAGTAGACGAATACATAAAAAAGAACCTATATTTTCCAAAATGTTAATATAATAAGAATTTTTCAACTTCTCTGTGCTAAGAACATGATAATGTAGTTAAAAATAATAAAGAATATTGGAGTTAAAAGAATATTCCGAGCAAAAATTGAAATCAAAGAAAATTTTTAATTATAAAATATCTTTGAAAACTCTGGGATTAATTCTCAGACGAGAGTCTCTGTCAACTTTGAGATTGAAGCTATTTTAATACAAACCATGTCATTATGAGAAACATGTTTTTAGTTTTATACATAAATGGCTGATAGTGTTAAAAATTGGCAAAAGAATTTATTCTTTTATAGTAAAACAGCACATTTAATTCATTGATGCATTTATTAAACGGTTTGAGAATATTAAAAATGATTTCAGCCACTTTAGGTTAATAGTGAAAAATTATTTGGATTGAAGTTACTCTTTTATTGGAAACATGAATTTGAAAGAAAGTTAGATTCCTTTCATTTGAAGTAGATATTAATTATTTTCTGAAAAAACGGTTAGGTTAGAAAATGAATTTTTAAAAAATTCTGATCTAACCTGATTTTTTTTAATTACATGGATTTTTGAAGCATATTTTTGTCTTATATTATAAAAAATTAATAAAAAATGTTTTATTATTTTTCTAATAAATTAAAACGATTTGAAATAATTGAAATTCAATTGGCTATGATAGTTGAAATTTTAAAAGGAATGCTTCCTAAACTTTAGCTTCGAACATATTTCTTAAAAAATTTTAATGGCAATTTTTTAAAAAAAGAAATCATTCTATATTCTTTCGAAATCTATAAAAAAATTTATGCACAGTTGAATAATAAAACAAACAAACAAACATAGATTTCCTTTCCAAATTTCTACAGTGATTTTAAGTTTTAAAAAAATCAGTGATACTGCATTTAATTGAATATATGCAACATGGAAAGATTAATTACAAAGGTTGCCACCTTTAATGGTACTTAGAAGACGTTAAATGTCTTTTTAATGACGTTAAATGTTTTTTTAAATGACTGCCAATAGATTTTTCTAATATGCCCACTAATAATTTTAATGCACATGCGTTTTTATTCAAGGATGACATTTGATGTTTATACAATTTTTTCAAATATTAATTCACTAAAAATTAACTTTCTTGCCAAGAATCTTCATTTCCCCACCGCCAAATAAGTAACGAATTTAGTTTGAATGAGGATAGGCTTAGCATGTTTTTGGTCGATTGTTTCAAACGATTCTGTTTATTTTCTTAATGTTTAGAACATTTAAAACCACGCACTGTTAATTAATCTATTTTTCGGATTCGTTTTGAAGTATTTTCGAATTAAAATAATGCAAAATAAAAAAAATATTAATTTCTAATCTGTATTGCGTTATCCCAACTGCCTTAGAAAATACACGCATTTGCGTTGTCTTAATTGCCATTTAAACTTCAAGTGACGTTGAAAGTTCAATCAATTAATAAATCAATTATTTATATTAATTGTAATTATTTAATAAAAAGTAACTAAAAAAATTGTTGACCTAAATAGGAAGTGACTTACATTTTTTTTATATTACTTGTTTTTTCTACCATGAATGGCGGATATATATATTTGTGATTTCCTGGACAAATGTTTTGATCCGAAGTTACTAAATTTGACGCAAGTATATTCGCACCTCAAAACGTTTTTTTTTTTCAAAAATTTAAATTAATTAAAACTTAAGGGAAATTTTCATCTTTTTTCGCTAAATCCCTAAAAATGCTATTGTAGAAAAATATTTTCACTCTACCTTAAAATTTAAATATTATTTTCAATAGTTTTTAATACTCTACCTTAAAATTTAAATATTATTTTCAATAGTTTAAATTTAAAACTTATTTTCGATAGCAGATTATATTATTACCTTGAAATTATATTATTAAAAATTTCATTGTTTTATCAAATATTTAATAACGTCATTTTTTCATTAACAAAAGCTTAAGGAGAAATACTATTTCATACTTGTGTAATCTACATGTAAATAGAAAAACGAAATTACAATACTGCAGACATTTTTACAGGAGAACCAAACTATTACATTTTTAATAGTGCTCTGATATTAGAGATCTGGTTTCTATTAGAAATATTCAGATGCGTAACAAAACAGAACATGAACCAATAAAATGAACTTATATTCTGTTAGGAAATGGGGACATGTGTATTCGAACTGAATGAATATAAAGGTATAAATATATTGAAATGCATGCCGATATCTGCTTCAACACTTAATAAACGGTTGAAATTTACTTCATTCATAGATGAGCTGTCTTACTAAGAGATATTATTTAAAAAAAA
The DNA here is from genome assembly GCA_026289955.1 of Argiope argentata. Classification (NCBI taxonomy): domain Eukaryota; kingdom Metazoa; phylum Arthropoda; class Arachnida; order Araneae; family Araneidae; genus Argiope; species Argiope argentata. The sequence goes on from JAOUZG010044845.1 coordinate 3,644,745, forward strand.
CTCAATATTTTACTTGTATCTCTTTGTACAAGAAAACATTGTATTTATTTCCGCAAAATATAAAATACTTGTATAAAATTAAAAGACTGAAAGTAATTTGTCTGATTAAGTCCTTTTAAGTTACTCTAAAGCAAAAAGATCGAATGATCAATGACAAAAATAAGGTTTGAAAATCCATAATTTCTAATAATTCTTGGATATAAAAAAAATATTCAATCAAGTCTCCATTTAATTATTGGGAATTTAAACACAAGAATATATGTTTAGACAAAGTTTTGATAAAAATATATTTATTTTAATTTAATGAAACTGGGTAACTGACTTTTTAAAATGAAAATCCTTTGCTTAAAACTAGAATTTTTTTATAGTTACTGGATTTATATTTAAAATATGTATGTATTCCCTTGGAAGATATGTAGAGGCATTTTTTTTCTTGTAAGAAGACAAGAAAAGAGAGGGTAAATACAAAAAAGAAAAAAATCAAACATTGTTTTGTTTTAATGAAATTAATTATAAGTAAAATTATGGCTTTATTTGATTATTCAAATTCTTTTAAATTTTTTTGACATTAAAAATGTAATATGCATATGTAATATTAGCATTAGATTATGCGAAATAGTTTTAAAAATATTTAAATTAATGCTTTATTTTTTCTAATATAATAGTCTTACAAAAAATATTTATTTGGAATGTAAAAGGGGGCGGTATTCCTAACGTAGATTATTAACTACAATTATAACAGTTATTAATGTACTGTGGTTCATTCAATTCTTTTTGACTAATTCAAACCATTTTTTTTTTACTTAAAATTCTTAAAATTTATCCAGAAGATGGCGATAGATATCTTCAGTAATAATTAGCTCTTTTGAAACTGCTCATATTAAACTAAAACTTTGATATCAAATCATTAACAGATTGAAATTTTTCAATGCACCAGGAATTTGATGCCAATCTAGATTTCCCATTTTTTACTCACTTAACAGCTTTTATAAATGATCGTAACTCCAAGGATTAATTCTTCATCACTTGGTACAATTAGGTATAAAAAGGATTCTACGTTCATGCAACTAGCAAAAGAGGTAATCGATGCTGATGGTTTTAAAATGAGATTTCATGTGACACCTATACAATAATTATCCCTATCCAGTTGTTTAAAACGTAAAATTGCTGTTAACTGCACACAACGAAGTTTTTTTATTGGTATTCCGTGATTTTAACTAAGTCCAATTCATCACTAGCAACTCCTTTCTTATGGATCATGCTTAAGTTTTTCTTCAAACTGTAATTCCTCCCCAAAATATTTTTTAATTGTATATAGTATTATCTTTCATTAATTGCATTAACCTATTCATAAAATATTTTTTACTAATTTCAACCGTATTTCTATACAGTCAAACATTTTTAAGTATGATATGCCTGATTAATAAAGCAACGTAAGTGACGATTTGTTAATATATTTTTTTAAAAAAATAAAGCAGGTATGAAAGGAATGAACCCAAGTTAATATCATTTAAAATTTGATATAATGGAATAAATTAGTGATTTTTGTACACTTAATTTTAAGAAGCAAATCATTTGTCGATTCCATGAATATGGCTTTTGGCCACTAATTTATGTAAGATAATTATCTAACTTTGATTAAATAACAATTTATATATTCAAATTGATTAATACTTTTTTGATGGAAATAAATTACCTTCCATTTACAAGAAACGAACTTATGAAGTATTTATACTTAAAATCTTAACAGATGATTTTTTTAAAGAAACCTTTTTCGTTTTTGTGTAAAATGAACCTGCATTAAAACAACCTCATTAGAAAAAGAATCACTTTAATAAACTTATACATACTGATACGTACATACAAAGCAAAAACATACAAAGGGTGGACATAAGAATAGCATCAACATCTCCACGGGCAGTAAGGCTTCTGTAAGACTTGTATTGAAAGTTATAAAAGGAACGTCAATCCAGAAACCAGACTTGCCTCGATGGAAATCAAGAAATGTTTTGCTTCTCCCTTCACTAGTTCGAAAAAAAGTTCTCAGATCTATTGGTTGGCAAGGAAGGTCTGGAATAGGTAATATCACTGATATGTCAGATCTTTGATTTACAGAAAAATAAATATAAAAATGTTTAGTTAAAAAATTAAAGTGTGGTGATACTATTTTGTATCGGGTCTCGTTATTCTTGTGGTATAAACAGGCGAAGGGAAAAGCAGGGCCAAATACAACAATAAGTTATTCAAATACCCCAGAAAAGCAGAGCAGACTTGTTTTCGTCTGAGAAGTACAACAAAGCTTTAACATAGAAATCACAAAGATTAAACAAATCTAAAAAAAATACTTATTTACATGTATGTAGAATATTTGAATATGATGAAAAAAATTTGTCATCTGTTTCCATTTGCACCGAAAAATTATTGTTGACATAATTGATCTGGTTTTGGCAATAAATTATATAAGTTACATATAATTTTCTTAGCCTTACAGGATGGGTTTAAATTGGCACTGTATGCACTAATTAAGAGATACCTTATTTTATCACAGATTCGCCATAACAAATTTTAAACATTATTCTATAAATTTGAGTATCTATATAGAAATATTAAATACAGAATATTGTTGTTAAAGATTTTACAATAAAATAACCATGTTTTGCATATCAGAGGATTAAAAGTGAAGATAATTCTTATAAAAAATTTAAAAATCAGCAAAAATTGAAAGATGACAGTTATTAGAAACACAACGTAAAACAACTTTTGTGCGACTGAGAACGTTAGGTCCCCATACTATCCCCTATCTTCGTTATCTTCGAATGTTTGTAAATTTATAGCCCATTGAATGGGGATACTAACCAACGTCCAAACAGTTAATTAAACAGTTCTGTTGTGCATATTAGTAACACATTTATTCAGCTCCAATGTCGCCAAGGAGTGGTGCTGCTGCTGCTGGTTCTGGTTCAGGCTGCGGCAAAATCTTCTGTTCGTTTACTTCAGAAGCAGCTGCTTGGAAGCCAGCTGGTGGTGGAGGTCGATAAGCACCACTTCCTTTTAGACTTTCGTTCGGATGGTCGGGGTTTTCTCGGTGAGGGAAGACTTGTCTCTGGTTGGGTGGCTGGTGACCAGGAATCTGCCTATCTACATAATCTGGTCGAACTTGAGTTCCAGTTCCAGAAGAAGTCGACGATCCTTGATACGCTGGCTTGACTTGAGAGCTTGTTATGGTGTTTTGAGAGGGAGTTCCTTGTTTAGTACCTTGGTTGATTCTGGATGGTGTAGAGATAGGTTGATAAGGCGCATTTGGCTGCCCGAATTCTGGTTTAGGATAAATGTCAGGCCCTCGAGTGTAACTAGAACCGCTATCATATTCAGGTCTAGGCACTTTCGATGGCTGACCTAGCTGAGATGAAGATTGTGGTTGATAACCACCAGTCGTCTTTACTCCTGAAACTGTCTTTACTCCAGATGTCGTCTTCACTCCTGAAGAAGGAGCTGTTTTTGTTCGCTGAGGAACATATGCCCCATCTCCGCGAGAAGGAGTGCTAACTGGAGATGGATATCCGCTTGCAATCGGTCGGTTTTGTCCAGTCGAAGTCGTTTTCTGCTCATAAGCAGTCGAAGGTGAAGATGGTGGTCCTGATGGACGACTTTGTGGTCTTGGCTGATTGTAACCTGATCCTCCTTTTACGTTAGCATTAGGGTGATCTATTGGTTGGTGAGAAGGAAATCGTGGTTCAGATGGTCGTGAAACGGTCTGAATTTGAGAGGGTTGTTTAATTCTACCTGGTTGTGGGGCTGGAGGTTGGGGGCGTGTTTTTTCATACAACTGGCTATCAACTGGAGTGGGTCTTTTTACAGCAGCAGGAATTGAAGGTGGTTGAGGTCTGGAAACTACTACTGGTGCTCGTGGACGTTGCACCTGTGGTTGAGGATGTCGGCTGCCTTGTGGCAATTTAACACCTGAGACAGAAGTCGAAGGCGATTTAATTCTTTGTGGTTGTTGATGTATTACAGGGTCTCGATAATCTGCCCCCTTTATTTCACGTTGGGGATGGTCTACTACTTGGATTGGTGGTTGATATACTCCTCTAGAAGGCTCACTTGGCTTTTTGATTCTATCTTGCTGAGGTGGCTTATATCCACTTGATGTTGAGGTGCTCGGTCGTTTTTCACCAGCAGGTTTCACTGCACTGACTGTTTCCGGACGAGGACGGACAGGCTGAGGAGGAACGTAGCCGCCTTGTGGAGAAGAAGGCCTACCTATTCTAGTTGGTTCGAATCTTGGGATTTGTGGAGGTGGTTGGTTGTATCCAGGACCACCTTTGATATTAGAATTTGGATGATCTGAAGCTGGTGGAAAAACAGGCCTTGGCTGTTGAGGTGGTCTCGGTTGCTGAGGTGGACGGACTCCAGTTGATACTTGTGGTCTAGATGGCTGACGACCTGCTGGTTTTTGTTGCTCATTTACGATTGATGGAGAAACTGGAGGTTGAGGTTGAGGCTTTCCATAATTAGGATCAACGGGCTTCTGAGATATTGGTGGAGGAACATAAGGTCTAGAAGGTGGCTGAGGTGGTTTTGTAAAACCAACATTTGTTACTTCTTGTTGAACTGGGGGTGGAACAAAAGAAGTTGAGGGTTTTGAAGGCTGCCTTGGAGGAGGTGGTGGAGGTGGAGGAACGTATTCAGTATCTACATGTTCTTGCTGGACTGTTGAAGGTGGGACATAAGGTCTACCAACAGGCCTTTGTGGTACAGGCCTAGGTGAAACAGGTCGAGGTGAAACGGGTCTTGGGGAAACTGGATAATTTGGATATCCAGTACCTACAGGACGGCTGGGTTGGGGAACTCGTGGTTGTTGAGGAGGCTGGTACCCTACATTGCCTTTTAAATTAGAATCTGGATGATATTCTGACTGAGTAACAGAAACAGGGATTCTAGGAATTGATACTGAACTTTCAGGCTGTCTAATTATTGATGGTGTAAGAGGGGGACGAGACACACGGGGTGGAGAAATTACAGGGGGGAATGAAGGTCTTGGTGTCTTAGGGGGAGGTGGGGGTGGAAGGGGCAATGAAACTGGTTTAGGAGGTTGATAACCATCAAACTGGTATCCAGAATCTTCTTCTTGTTGAATAGATGGTGGGTAGGGTTGCTGAGGTCGCCTACTGCCTGAACCATGATCCACAGTTTGAGTTGGATATTGGGGTTTTACATCCACTCGTGGCGGCTGTGGCTGAATCCTAGGAGGCTGAGGCTGTGGCTGTGGCTGTCTTCTGGGTGGTTGGGGCTGTGGTTGAATCCTTGGTGGTTGAGGCTGGGGCTGGATTCTAGGTGGTTGTGGCTGAGGCTGAATCCTAGGTGGTTGTGGCTGGGGCTGAATTCTAGGTGGCTGAGGCTGGGGCTGAATTCTTGGTGGCTGTGGCTGAGGTTGGATCCTTGGTGGTTGTGGTTGAGGTTGAAATACTGTTGTCTCTGGTCGCTGAACTGGAGGTTGAGGCTGAAATACTGATGTCTCAGGTCTCTGAACAGGAGGTTGAGGTCGAAAACCTGATGTCTCAGGTCGTTGAACAGGAGGTTGAGGGTCATTTCGTGGAGGTGGAGGGATGCTCACTCTAGGAGGATACGACCCAACTGATGGAGGCTGCTCTGGTTGCCTTGGATAATTTGGAATAGAGGGTTGCTGACCTCCAGTTACTCGTCCTTGACCAGGTTTGAATAGTACATCTGGCACTTTCCCTATGTCAGCGTTAACATTATAGAAGCTAGGACTTTCATTACAATCGAAATTGTACCAGAAATCACAAGCTAGAATTCTTTGATTGAAGTTTGTTCCCGGTCCACATAGAAAACTTTCTTGACGGTCTTCGAAGCATACGTGGTACACCTAGGGGGAAACAATAACATCATTTTGCTATTATTTAATCCCTTTCATCAGTTATAAAAATTATAGAGAAATGTTTTGAAGCCTGTTTACATAAATTTGATGAAATCCAAAATCTTATCCTTCGTTATTTAGACATATATCCTGTTAAACTTCTAAAATAGACATAAAATTTTACCAAAAAACTGCATTGCTTAATTTATCTTCATAAAAACAAACAATAATTCCTATTTTTTTATTTTTTATCTTTTTTATCTACATTATCAATCCTTACACATTATAAGAGTAGAATCCGTATAAAAATTACTAGAAAAAAGATACTACGTTACAACATATTGATATCGTAATACTAGTTAACTAATTCTCATTGAAAAGAAATCCTTATTTTCAGTAAAAACATTATTTATTGTGCCATCTAATATTTCATAATTGAAAATTCCGAGACAAATTAAATAAAGTTATAAAAATTAAGTAATAAATTTTAAGTGATAAATATTACCTGACATTGTGTTTCCACATCAGCATAGAGACCAGGATTGTATGGTTGAGCGGAACAACTGAAACTTGTTTGTGGTATCGTTGGAGTTTCTCCTTTTACGTATCCGTCGTGTCTTTGAAGTACACCATCGAATCCAAGAGCACCCTCATCTCCTCTAGCTCCACCCTCGTTGTAGGATTGCTATAATGAAACAATGTAATGAATGGAAAGGTTTTTCGTGAAACTATCGGCTACTAATCTTTTATTTAATTAACCTTTTTCTATTGTAAAGAAAAGCAAAGAAATAGTAAAAACAACGATTTCCTAAAAATGTTTATTTTTAATTTTTAAAAAGTTCTTTAAGTTTTTACTTAAAAAAATTATGCTCTTACTTTTAACTGCTCTGAATGATAATTTTATTTTGATTAAATTTTGTTCCATTCGAAAAAAATACCCAAGTACTTATTTGAAAAAGTTCTTCAAGGGCATACGATAATAGACATGTGATGATTTTTTTTCATTAGAGCAGCAAAAATTAAGAAAACAGTGACTGTCTTTTCTAAAATTTCCAAAGAAAGGCCGAAGAAAAGTTTATGATTCAAATCTTCCCGAAAATCTAAGCTCTTCTCATTAAAACTAGCAATCTTTCAATTGGAAACTTTGGTTACAAGCCTTTAATCGAAGGGAATTCCCCTAATTAAATATATAAAAATTTCATGAATCAACCTCCCATACCTTTAGTGAAAACTTCAAAATTATTAAAATTGCAAGTAATTAAAATTTATATTGATAAAATATCAGTTCAGAATTAATTTTTTCAAGGTGAAAAATATAATAATAATAATTGTATATAGTGGAATAATTTTATGCAGGAAGGGTATAATAATACATTTATATAAAGGAAAGTGAATTTAAACGGACATTTTTCGTAGTAATATTAAAAATTTACGAAAACATTTATATCTTGGGACGATGTATTAGTAGAAATAATTGCATCTTATTAATTTGGAAATTATTGCTGCATTGTAATTTTTTAAATCCACTACAACATGAAAAACAGTTGCATAAAATGAAACAGTTTTCTAGTTTCTAACAAATATATTTGTGAAATAAATATTTATTAAAAATATAAAATAATTACTTACACATTCTGAAACGTGAATGCACAAATTACCTGAAAAAGAAAGAAACATTATAAAATAGGTAAAAAAAAAGCAATATGTAAGAAAATTAAAAATTATTTTTTAAATCGAATTGTTACATTTAAATAATTTTAAAATACAACTTTGCTCGGGTTTATAATAAAGCAAAATTTTATAAAGTTTTTGCTTTTTGTTTAGAATTTGAAATCAGAACAGAAAAATTTGATGAATTACAATCAGGAACTTTAATTTGAAGATGCTTTTTTTATGTAAATCTGCGAGCAACCATATTAATGTGTTTATTATTGTTACATTGAGAAGCAAGGAGATTAAAGAATTGTTTAGCTTTTAGGCAGTGATCATGAATTTATATATTTTTTCATTCAGGAAATTCAATATTTTTTTAATCATATCCCTTTTATGAAGTGTTGAAAATATTAAAAAAAAATATTCACTAAATGCCAAATTATTAAAAAAATTTTAAAAATAAAATTACTTTTCTAATTATTAGCTGATTATTATTATAAAACTCATTTTTTTCAAATTATTAATGATTTCTTATTTATTTCTATCTCAGCTTTCACATCCTTTATTTATTTCAACTCTTCTTTTTCTGCTTTTTTATTTGAACAAGTCTCATTTTCAATGCTTTGCATTTAATTTAATTTCGTTAATTATTCACTAAACAGAGGGAAAACTTTTATACTATGTTATATTAGATAAGGAATAATTATTCTGAAAGATAAATTTTCGTTAAAATATCTTTAGGATAAAACTATATTTAGAAACATAGTAGTTATCACGGCGATAAAAATTAAATTTTATTCAGCACAAAAACGAGAGAAAAATGTATATCACTGAACTCTTAAGTCCTATGCAGTGAAGGCCATTAAAAAAAAACTTTCGAAAGCTCGTCCTTCGAAGTTGAAATATTTTTATTTGAGAGTAAAATACGATCGAAACCACTTAGTATGGGAATCTGTATTAGAAATCCACCACTAAAAGTAGAAGTAAAGCATAAATCACTCTAAACACCACATATTTCTCAACGGGCAGTGACATTTTTTGCTTATGATAAAAAAAAAGAGACACAAGCCGAAAAGGAAATATCAAAAAATTTCGAGGACAACTTGAGACAAAAAATGTAATGCATCTTTATCTGTTTTAAATTGTCTGACGTTTATGGTGGATTTTCCGTAAGGATCTGTCAGTTAAAAAACATGTAAAGAAGTTGCTTTTGAAGGTCACCTGAGTGTGTTAGACGAGGTCAGTAAGAACAAATTAATGTGTACGATATATTTTTTTCCATCAAATATTTCACATTCAATACCTATCTTCCTGGGACGCATATGGCGACTAGTTTCTTCGCTCGAATAATTTAAGTGCCAGGAAAAGTTAATTACTTAAGCATGCTTTCCATGAATAGAAAATGTTTTGCTTTTTTCGCTTTGCAAAGCTCTATGGTAATATTCAGAAATTCTTGCATTTTTGTTTAAGATTTATATGTTTGAAGTTCAGAAGTTTAGACTATAAAAAAAATCAAAATTTACAAATTTCTTGTAAAATGTGAATTTTTTTCATCTTTTTTTTAAAGTTTGATATCTTATTCAACTATTGAATCTTCCTTAAAAAATGCATTTTAAGCATAAAAGAGTTTTTATGTTAAAATGCCAATAAAAAAAATTCCTTCATAGTTTGAGAACTTATTCTATAATTAGAAGTAGTTTAAATTATTCAAGGTTTTAGAATTTAATTTTAAGGTGATCTTTATACTTGTATACATGTTTATCGAAAGGTGACGAAGTTTCCCTCTCTGAATAATTCTTGTACTTTTTTTATTTAATCAATATGAAGTCATTTTCCAAATGCATATATATTTTTTTAATTTTAAAATTTATCTTTCATCATTCTGACATGTGTCGCTGGAGGAAAAGAAAGTGAATTTCTTCCCCAGGAAGTTCGAGAATATAAGTGGAACACAACGTGCCTTAAGGGGATGTTCGATCGAACTTATTCTTGAGGCCATACATTTGCCTGGGGTAGAGGTCGGATAAAATATTTTTCTTTTCTTTGTTACATCTGACGAATGATCGACATATTTTCTCATCGTTTTAATTGGTAGCATGGGCTACTGTACGCAGAAAAGAAAATGACGACATTTGATTGAATGATATAACAATTAAAGATTATTTGACTAAATTTTAAAGATAAACAGAACACATTTTTTCGAAGATGCTTATTTTCAATTATCCGCTATCATCATCGTCCCGAAGTTTCTTTAATTGAAAAAAATGTTTTAACTGAGAATCGTATTAAAACCAATAATAGAATAGTCAGATTTTATTTATTAATTAAGAAACAGATGAATTTTAATTAAAAAATATAAAATACGAGGAACGAAACTTAGAATAATGTAATGGATGACTTCGTTCCAATATAAATTCTGAAAATTATAGCAATATCTTAAAACCATTTTTAAATACGTTGTATTCTTTAAAACGCTTTCTGTTTACAATAATGACATCTCGTTGTAATTTACCATCTTTCCGGTCATTCATAATTGTATTAAAATCTAGAATTTTATCTGTTCAAAAATATGTTTATAGATGTTCAATCTTCTTCTATACTGCCGACCACCCCGTCATCACTGAACGTAGCAGTATCGACAGTATTTGTTGTGGCCGACTGTGGGCTATAGATGTTCAGTCTTTGTCTCGTCAAAGACTTTCTGCTTAGGAAGCTAAATTCTACCTTTATTTAGTTAGAAACAGATAGAATATCATAATAAAAATCTACAGAGCCAAAATATATATATATGAAAAAAATTGAATGATTTTTCCACATAAATAAATAAATTATTGTTATTAAATAAGATCAATTTTTAAATTGACCAGTACAGGAAGTAGATATGTTTTGACAGACACAAGATTTCCTAATCATAACACGTGCATAGAAATGAACCAGGCAACTATATTACAATTTAGAGCAGTGATTGTTGTTTTTAAAAGATAAACGATTCAATAGATTCAATTTTTTTTGTAATTTTAAGGGCCGTTCTTAAAAAAAAAACTCTAAAAATGTTTCAAATTTAGTGAGGAAATTTTAAGTTGAATATCGTAAAAGTAGTTTTATATTTTGTCATCTTTCCTTTGAACTTTAAATAATCGGAACAAGAAATGGGCTAGGTTGTTACATCCAGTAAATATTAGGTTGGAGAAAAAGAAATCCATTATTATTTTACAGCCATCTACCGAGAAAATAATGGATTTCTTTCCCTTGTTTTCTTTCCATATAGAATTTTTGAAAATAATGGAAAAATAAATCCATTATTTTCTCGGTAGATGGCTGTAAAATAATAATGGATTTTCTTTTCCCCAACATAAATTTATATTTCATAAATAATTTATCGCAAATGTACCTAAATAAGGCTTATAAATTATGTGATTTTATTTAATAGTGCATTAAATGGATAATTGAATAATAGTAAATTAAGCATTTGATTTGCAAACGAAATGAAATTTTATTCCGTAATTAGAGTTACTAAAATAGTAGGAAGATTCTTTAATTATTTAGAAAAGAGAACAAAGAACTAAAAAAATTCTTTCTCGGAAAAAAAACTTCTTCCTTATTTCTTTATCTTTCCTTTTCACTGTATTATATTACGATATTTTGCAGAAGATATTTGATTTCAGGAAGTGATAGAGAAATGAAAAGTTCTCCAGTAGACTGAAGAGAAAGGATAGGAAACCTATCAATATAATTAAATTCATGTTCCACAAACACTAAGATGAATAAAATAAGAAACTAAAAAAAATTTGTAAAAGAAAGGAATATTAGTAGTTTAATTCTGATCTTTCAGTAGTGGAATTATACGCACTAAATGAGTGGATGATTTTGAACCATTTTTTTTTTGTCCTGCAGTTGCTAAGAACGACTACCAAAAATGTGTTTTAAAATTTTAATCTTATAAATTTGTTGAGATAATTCTTTGTTATCATGCAATAAAAGATCAAAAGCTTTATTTTAAAAAATGATTTTAAATTTAATAATTGAAAATTAATTTTGTGAATTCATATCCATTTTAATAAATACTAAGCACGTAAGTTCATTTGAGAAAATATTGCTACGTTGTGACATAGTTTGAAAGGAATTCATCGCTTCTGAAATGCTTATGATTATTAATGAATGATTTAAGTGGATTTCATATTCGCCACCATTGTTGCAAAAGGCATTGAAAGGAAAAGAAAAGTCTCTAGAAATCAGCTATAACAAAACTACTCCAAAATCATCGAAAAATTCCAATGTCTTAAACTAGTATCCCCTTCTGTATTGATCAGTGGATGCTCCAGGAAATCAACTTAATTGATTGACGGCTGCCCTGCTTTTTGAGAGATAAAAACAAAATGCAGGCTTGTCGGTCTAGTCACGAAACAGCATGGAGAGCATGATCTCGGTGGAGATGTTATTTTTTTCATGCTTTCAGTAGGAAATAGACTGGGTGAAAGAACTTAATTACAAAGTAAGATTTATAGAACAATTAATAGCTGAGGAATAGAATTATAATCTTATTTCTTCACGAAGCAGCAAGTCAAGGGAATATCCGTGATATCAATATTCAGACTGATTTATATGGAAGAGTTATAAAACGTAAACTGCAGAATATATTAATTATGGAAATTAATCATATTTTTGATAAAAAAAGATTTTATTTTACAAAAATTTAATTAAAGATATCATTAAATGTTTTATTTCAAATTCTTTTCTTTAAGATAAAGAATACAAATAAGAAATAACATGCATGAATATCATAGACCTTACATGAGAATTACCTGATCATTTTAACAGAATTTATTAAATTTTTGTATATTAATTAAAAAAACAGTCATTAATTTAAAGTTTTTCTTTCAAAAAATTAGAATTTTTTGGTATCATTATAAATTTACTAAGTAATCTCAAAATATAGTCACTAAAGAATTTTTTCGGAGATAATTAATTATCTTACACTTAGAAAAAGAGGAAAAAATTTCTTACTCAAATTTTAAAACTTCATCTAGTTGGGAAGAATTCAAAGATCAAAATTTTAGAAAAGTAATTTAATATAAAAACATTTTAAGTAATCAAACATCATAAACTTTAATAGAATTATATTTTAATTATAAATATTGGTTAGGATTCTTCATTGTAAAGTAAAATCGATATTCTAAATTTTAACATTAATTCTAATTTTTAGTTGAATTTCTTTTCATTCGATTCCTTTAATCATCCTGAGTTTTTGAACACTAAACTGAATTAACATCTTTATACATTACAACAGATTGCGCTGATTTAAAAATCCTTCGGAAGGAGATTTTTGGAGGTCTTGCTTTTGTAAAGCCTTAAATGCACCAAAATACTTAAAATTCGTAAACTTAGTTAAACAATGATAGTTAAATAATTTTTAAGGAAATTCTTTTTTTAAAAGTTCTGAAACAGTGAAATTTCACAATTAAAAAATATCAAATAAATTTTTTTATTTGTAATTTAATTAAAACAGCTTTATAAAATCGAGAATTATTCTCAGTTCTGACGAATATATATTTCATTGGAAATCCTTTATTATTAATATAATTTTGTATATAAGTATGAAAGAGATTTTAAATATTAAGTATTAGCTATTGTAAAACAACTAGTTTTTTTACATTATATTATAACGTGATAAAAATTGGAAGCTTTAAGAATATCATAACTGTGTTTAAAAGCGAAAAAAAAAACAGCGAAAAAAAATAGCAGAAATGTCGGGGATATTTAAAATTCCAAGTACTGGCATCTATAACTTTCCTTAAAAGAATCATATACTAGCTATATAAAAAAAACCCTTATTGTTCCTTATGATTGCACAGAATTTTCCTATTACAATTTTGAACTAATATATGCTAATTACAGTTTCAGGTGCGCCAGTTGAAGGATTTTACTTCTATTTAGTTTCTACAAAAGAAAAAAAATGTATTTGTAATGATTAATGTTGCATATTGCATCGTGAAAAGAAAGAGATAATTTTAGCACTTGTTCAAACTTTCTTTTAAATTAAAATCGATAATTTTCAAAGATAAGAATTTGATGACGTTCATACAATTACCCTACTTCAGAAAAACAAGGCCGTTGCGATACCACGTGACGCAGTCAACCCCTGGGGTTACGAATAACACCCTTTTGCTAATCACATGATTTTGGTTCACTTCTAGAGTTGATTTCCCGCATTCATCTGGTTAAGTTTCATTAATAAAATGCGAAGAACTGGATGCCAAACGCAGTGTCAAACATTTCAGGTCTCAAATCAGGCTGACGACGAGGGAGGGGAAGCGGTAGAGCACATCTCGAACGCATCCTTCGCTTATTTATTCATTGAAAATCCTAGATTGATCGTGTTGTGCAACCGACGTCCATACTTCATTTCGAAGCCCCCAGGGCACGAAGGAATATGACCAAAAAGAGTGTTTTAATGATTTGCCAGAGATGACAGATTTTTTTCTTCATGAACCCGGAAGACAGGAGCAGCTGCTTGAAATAAGAGGAGAAAGTTATGCACGCACTTTAGTCTCTCCAAGCATGTGATTTGCTCACAAAAATAACTCTGATCTATCGAAAAATACTCAGTTTTGAAGACTTTCACTCATCAGGAAATTTAGTCTTTGAAATTGATAGATTCGATTTGATAGGTAAGAATATATAAATGCACGGATTAGGTTTTCAGTTATGAAGAGATAATACATGAGAGAATCTAAATTATTTTATATGAGAGAATCTAAATTATTTTTTTATTGAAATATTTTACAACTTTATTCTTTAACCCATATATTAACGTATTTCTTTTAATTCATGCCCTTTCCCTTAGCTTATATAAAATGATTTATATAGTTAAATTAATAATACTGAAGCCTTTAAATTTATATACTTGAAATATATTTACTTGATATATATTCACTTGAAGCTTGAAATATATTTACTTGATACTTGAGACGTATTTACTTGATTTTTAAAATATATTTACTTGATACTTGAAATATATTTACTTGATACTTGAGATGTATTTACTTGATTTTTAAAATATATTTACTTGATACTTGAAATATATTTACTTGATGTTTGAAATTTTATTTTGGAGTTGGTAATTTGTCTTGTTGTTAAATTTTTTTATGGAAATTTATTATAACTTAGATTAGGAAATTTGTTATAACTTAGGTTTATTTAAAAATAAAATTTCAAAATAATATATATTTTTCAGTTTATTTTGGTACAGAAATGATTTTAAAATTCTCTTTGATGTTCGAACGATTTGATGAATGAGAATTATGAATAGTTGCTACATTCCCTATCAAGTATTGGAATGGTTCTTATAAAAGAATGTATTCTGCAAAAATATACTCTTATAAGATAAAGAAATTAAAAAAATATCTTATGTGATTATTGAATAGCAGCAGAGCTATATTCGATAAACAATTCTATAACAAGAATCTCGTTTGTATGATCGGGATTTCATTTTTCTCCCAAGACGGCAGAGTTTAAAAGATTTCCTATCAGTCGGTGGCCCATGGTATCATTGCAAAATAATTGAAATTCAACCAGCTCCGAAAAAAATGACTCAATTCGACGAAAGGTCGTGTGTTTGGTAAATAGGTTGCCTTCGCAGGTGGGCGCCATCACATTCTTCAGATGATAGCTTGTGAAGGTAAAGAGTAAAAGTGCCTAAGTAATGATAAACTTTCTCTGCGCCTGTTTCATCTAATTGTTGTCTGATACCTTGACCTCTTTTCCCGTGTGAGCCATGAGGGACTCGCCCTTGTTTGTTCCATAGTGCCCGTCACTCAATTGTTTTTTCCTCCGCTGCAAGAAGGATGGGAACGCGTGGAATGCCGTTCATCTTCAAATCCTGCTTCACTTATTGACGTGTGGGTGGCAAACGGAATAGCGGTTCACGGCAACCAACATTATGGGTGTGAGGATTTATGTGATGTATCAGAGCAGTCGTGATGGGGATTGAAGATATTGCGCTCCGAACAAGCAAATAAAAATTCAGGTTTATGGGATTTCAGGCATTACCTTTATAGCAGGTTTTGAGTTTCGAAATTCGCGTTTTGTCTTTAAACGGTTGTTCGAATTATCTTTATTCTTCATATCCGAAGAATATCTTTTTGTTAAATGTTATGCGATGCATGCAATCTTAATTGAAAGCAGTGAAAAACCATTTAAAAATTCCCAACTATGTATAATTTTTCAAATGTTTGTTCCATTAAAACTTAAGAAATCGCTCAAAATTTTCTATTATCTCATTTATTTTGAGAATGAACGAATCATTTACAAAAATAATATAAAATATATTTATATTGAAAAAAAAATTTAATTACTAACCAAACTTAAGTAAGGAATCAAGTAATATTAATATATGTATCCTAATAATTTCTCCATTTACATTCTTTTTTATATAATGTGAAAAAAGTAGGTACCCAACAAATAAATCTTAATAATTTTTGAAAATTGAAAATCTAGAGAAATTGCAAACTTTATATTCATTCTTTTCATAATTTGCTCTAAATAGCATTCAAAACTATCAGCATTTTAAGTAAAAGTTTTTGACTTCATATATGGTTACTTACATCTTTTTTGTTATTTATGTTAATCATTAATTCAAATATTTTCCAATAAGTGAGAGATGAATGGAAAATCAACTTGTATATATTCATAGAAGTTCATCCCCCTCTAAATAATATTATCAAATAAAGAACATTGGGCATTCTTTTCAAAATGCTAATATTAAATTCTTTCAGTTTCTAATTTTCTAAATGAAGTAATCTTAAAAGAAGAGTGGGACACTAAAAGTATTCTTTAGATCTGTACTTTTAAATAGAACAGCAGTATTGTATGCAACAATTTCATAGCTATAGAAACTTAAATAATTGAAGAAAATGTTATGATTTTCTTTAATTATTTTCACTTAGAGTAACAAAAAATTTCAACTAAGATTGATGCTAGCCTACATTTTATTTTTCTTGTATTGTGGTGTTGAGATTTTAAAATAATGTGCAACAAATCGAAAATTGATGAAATTATTCTTACGTAAAAAATAATTAATTTTTCAAATTTTGATTTTTTTATTTTGATCATGAAGCTCAGAAAGGTGGTGTCAAATAATGCGCGCACATCTTATAAAATTTTCACCTATTATACAAAACTTATATCTCGTTGTACATAACGTTTTGATTAAGCAAACATCATACATTCTACGTCAATGCGGAGAATGACACATTGATGCAATTCTTTTCAAAAACAGGTGGATCTCTAAATGGGTTACTGGGAACTTTTTTTCACCACACGTTTATGTCACGTGGGTTAAACTCTTTCACAAAGGAATCCAATAGTCACTTGAATTGTGAAGCCTCTTGGAATGCAATGTATCTTGAACCTAGGGCGTCGCACGCTTGATTCCCGGAGGGTGGGCCAATTTTTTACACCCCCAGCTGAGGCTATGCATGTGTTTCCGTTTCTCTTTTCTCAAAGTTTCTAAAGAAAAGGTCACGCAATTTCTTTAAACGATAGATTTCAGGATCCTCCCAAAAGCGAAAGCATTCGCGTGACCTTTGTTGACTATCGTGAATTCACAATCTTCATGATTTTCATGCATTTCTCATCCGATATGAACTTTATTACTCGGACAAGAAAGAATCGTTTGTTGTTTGAATTAGCATTCGGGAATTAGCTGTTTTCTGTCAACTTGTCATTTTCGATGAAATGGAACCACCTCATGTTTTGATTGCAGAAGAACAAGAACAGACATCTTTTGATAATAACACTCCTCTCTTGTTTACGGAGTTTGGATTGACAATGATAAAACCTTCATGCAAATTCTCCGAAGAATGACGTTCATGATTGCTTAGGATTAGCTATGCGTTATTTGTTAAGTATTAATGTTATGAAGCCAGGAAAGAGGACATGTATTGTTATTATTGTTTTTCATATAATATTTTGACCCTCTTTTTAATGTTTTAAATTTTTTTATAAACCTGAAATTTTTATTTAATAATCCTTTTATTTCTTTAATATTGCTGTTTCTGTCATATTTTATTCACCAACAATAATTTTTATTAATCAACAGATATGGAACCAATATGCATTTTCAAAACAATCTATTTATTATTATTTTTTTCACCTTATTTTTTAGTTACAATTTCAATATTTTTATTATTTTCCTAAATTGTATTTTATTGACGCTTGATGATGCAAATATGCAATATGCTAAATTGACATTAAATTCCATTTTAATACGTGATTAAATGAATTTTTATATCATCCAACTAGTTTAAAATAATTTAACCTTTATATTGTTGAAGCCTTATAATATTTTGAAATCAGAATTCCCCTCTATTAATAATAAAGCTGAATATGTGTGTGTTGGCTATCTACAGGCTGCACTTTTAGACCAAACAGCTACCAAATTAAATGATGAAAATTTAATAATCATATGGAATTTTTCTGAATTTTTTAAAAATATTTCTTTGTATAAATTTCAATAACAAATTTCATAGTTACTCTGAAATCAAAAACCATTTTCACTTTTTAAAGAAATATGAAATTGAAATTGTATGAATTTCTTCCTTTGATGAAAATTACAGACGAAAATTTTTGTTTAATGCATCTAAAGTTTTCAAGATAAAATTACATTATTAAGAATTTAAAGGATAGATGACCCAATTTTTTAGATGTTTAATTGAATTTTGATATTAGAAAGGTTCATGCATAGAATTAATTGAAGAAAAATAGAAATTAAATAATAGGATTTTCAAGCCAGGAATCAGGGATATAAAATCGCGACGATTTCCCTGAAATAAAATATGATTGATATTTCCAGATAACCAACTGGTCACCAAAGACTGCTAGTTTTGAATCAAAGCAATTAAATATAAACAAACAACTTATCATAGATAGGCAAAAAAGGAATCTGTTCTTATCTAAATTTATTTATAAAATTATTAGATTAAGAAGGGAAGTAATCAAAAACCTCTCGAAGTATCTTTAAAATGAAATAACATTTATAACAATAAAGACTATATTCTCAAATAAATGTTTCATACTTAAGGTGGGCGTGAAGGATAAAGAGAATTCTTTCTCTATTATTAATACAAATAAGCAATTAAAGGATTTTAAAATATAGTTTATTAATTTGATGCTATATATAGTACATGCATTAAATTTAAGTCATAATACATTGTTCAATTTTGGATTTTGCTTTCAATTCAGCGTATTTTTTTTACGTAATACGATGATTCAGTTATATTAAAAAGGATTATACCAAGAAATTTTTTAAAAGGTTTAATGATTACTAAGCCATTTAAATCTGCAGAAATGAATGCAACTTTATAATCGAAATAAAACTTTACTTATTTAACTTTTTTTTATTCTATGGATCATTGGTAAAGACAAAAGAAATATTAGTTACAAGATATTTTATTTAGATTTAAAACATGAACTATTAATTACCTAATAGTTCATGTTTTAAGTATAAATTAATAAGAAATAATTAAAAAGAGGATTAAAGTTGGCCCATAGAATAAATTTAATTCATAATTTTTTTCAAGTATTTGCTTTGAAATATTTTAAATAACTCTTTATACCAAAGCATATATTTATAAAATTAAGTGGAAAAAATATTTAAAAAAATTAGGAAATTTAACGTTTGAAATATACAAAGAATGCTTTATGTGAAAATTCGGTTAAGCATTAGCCATCAACATAGAAAGTGTTCGCAGATGTAAGTTAACCTAGGTAAAAGGTTAAAGGGGAAAATGACGGAATTCCTGTGATAATTGTTTCAAATTAGTTCCTCCATTTCAAATTACTGTCACTTCCGTTAACTAATGTTTTAAGTCAATTATATTACTCAAATAACTTCCCAGACATGGACTGAAATCCGCAAATAATTTATGATTTATTACAAAGGAGGAATTGTTATTTTCAATGACTTTAAATAATGATATTAATATCGAGATTTACATAATCTAATAGAAACAGATAAATATATGAAGCGAGAGATGTAATTTTTTATTTTCCGCGCAGATGTTATCTAAGATTTCTCCGAATTCCTGCATCGTAATGGAACACGTTATGATCCAATGTTCTTGACCTCTAGTCACATAATTTATTTGAAATGCATTTAGTGCGAGAAAATAGAGAGTTTGTATTTTGATTATCTCCATTCAACTGGCAACCATATAGAAAATGAGAAATAACGGATGTGCTTCCATCGGTCCATTAATAAAGCCGTAGGAGTAAATCAATCAAGGATTTTACAGATGGGTAAACGGGGCAGGAAGTGCTCGCTGAGGGGAGGGCAGGTGGTCAATTAGTTAACCAATTTAAATTGAAAAAAAAAGAAAGAACATTTTCTATTTATTAGAATGAATAAAAGGGCCCAGGTTTGTTCTATTTTATTGTTCTTAAGGACAAGACATGGGAGACATTTACAGACTTTAATTAGAATATTGTGTGTATTTAGTGCTAAGGACATTTTTTTTTCTCATAAGTGAAAGCTGTATCTCATACTAACTATAAAAAAAGAATTGATTATTTGTTTTAATAACAACGTTTATATAATCAACAAAATATTAAGTTCACTTTAAATTAATAAATCTAATAAAAGAAAAAAATGACTTGCATGAATAAATATTTTCTTATAATTAAATGCACAGAAAATACTATCACTTAAATAATAATCATAAAAATTACTTCAAAGATTGCTCAAAATGATGTGAATGTTTGAATAAATTACATTATAATAATATGATATTTTATATTCGTTTCAAATTCCTTTCGTTTGACAAAAGACTTCACCTTAAAAATCTTCATATAATGTGTATAAATATCTTGGAATTTATCAGGAGGATAAACATATCATAAATGTACTTTAAGAGCCTTAGGATATAAGAAAATACTGTGTTTTAATTTCTGAAAATTGTCCTTTGTTATCGGATTGAGGATAAACGTTGTTTTTATGCAGCTCACATAATCGCAAGAATGAGTGCAGAATATTACCGAGATAGATTGGCATGTAAAACATCAAATTCTGTCACTGAATTTGAACATTAACATTCATGGCAGATTGTCTTTCATTTCCTCAATACAAACACTAGTAAGCGTAATCGATTCATCGATAATACAAACTCCTGCATTTTTGTCTCGAGGGCTTTCTTTCTGCACAGCAAATTACCCGAGCGAAGATGCACCCCCTTTTCTGTGAAAAATTACCTATATGTCGCTGATTTAGTTGGAGCATCCTTGTGAAGGCAAATGTGCGACCTAGGTCAATCGTACGACCTCAATGAACATATTGGCTACTCTTTGTTTATGCTGAAACGCCAAGAAACTTGCAGTCTGTAAGGGTAAAAGCAGGTCAACGAGGGATAATTGATTGAAAATTTGAGGCAGTATGTGGAAGTAATAATAATTGTTCGATCATTAGTTTTTTTTCTTCTTTTGCGTGTGCGAGAATGGCTACTTTAATGGCGAAAGTTATTGGGTTATCATCGCCTGTTATCGATAGGTTAATTGTTTTCTGGTCACATATTAATGCAATTAGAAACGATCGTGAAGATTTTAAAAATCTTTCGGCATAGTATTTTAAATCTATTTATAATAAAAATGAATAAATAATTTTAAAATTTATTAATTCCTTTTTATACCGAAAAACGATTTTCCTTTAGTATGGGTTTAAAGTACTTTCTTCTTTTTTTCAATGCTCCTGTTTTGTAAAGGGAAAAGCAATATAATAGTTTAAAAATTTTTACCTTTAAAATCTAAATTAAATTTTTATTCGTATAATTAAGGAATATAATTTATTTTATGTTTTGACTGAATCTCTCACATAATGAAAGAAAAACTATAATTTCTTTCTTTTACATTTTTAATTTAAAAAATTCATTAACTTTACTTTTTTGAGTGATTTTTAAAAATAATTTTTATTATAGAATTTAGCCATGGCAAATAATTTTAATACAAATGTTAACATTTTCAGTCCATTTTTCATATGCATCATTCAACTGTGGAGATTATGGGTTAATTAACCAGAGTTAATTTAATTTTTATGCAATAATGTTAAAATTATGGTTATTAACAAAAATATAACCTACACATTTCACTAAATATCTCATTTGTAACCTTAAATTAACATATCAGTGGTATTTTGTTTTTTGAATTAACATGAAAAATGTATTGCCCCAAATTGCCTGGTGTGTCCCAAAAAATAAATTAAAAAATCTCAGAGGGATATAAGAAATAATAAAGAAGAAATTTCCTTGCAAATTTCCAATCTTTGCTGTTCTTTATTAATTACCTTACCTTTACTAAATATATTTCGAATATATTTTTCTGATTTGAATGTCTCAAGCATTATCAGATAACCATGTTTCAAAATAACCAAAATGAGTGACTATTATTTTTACCATTAAAAAATCTAATGAAAAAAATTCAGATTATGTTTTTCTTTTAGATTTGATTTAGCGTTGTTTTATTATAGATAACTGTTTTTTTTTTTGTTTTTCTCACCAGTTTGCTATATAGAAGAATGCATAATACCCGGTTCAAAGGTTATTGCTTAGAAAATGTAAAGTACCATGTATTATTTACAGATAATACTAAAACGAATACATTTTCATAAAAGTTTCAATAGACTTATTGTCAAAGCAGACAATTTTTTAAAAAAATAGGGTAAGCATATGGATTTGAATGCTTAAAACTAAACTAGAAAGTCGTTTTATTGCTTTTATTTCTTTTTTGTAATACACTTATAATTTATAAGTTTGCCCTCTTAAAATTAAATTTATGTTCATGTGCATTTATTCGATAGAATTGCTTGGTGTACATTCGGTGTATGCCCAAATATTGCAAATAATCACCACTAAAGTTTTAAAAAAAATCTTTTTCGCGATAGCAATTTCTAACATTAAATACTTTTCACTACAACTGACGAAGCAGTTTCGGACAATGTTTCAAAATAAAAACAAACATTTGTGGATAAAATATAACTACAGGAGATTAATGAAATGACACATACAAAATGCTAGTATTGGAATAAAATGTCCGAAATTCGTCCACTTATTACAAATTGAAGTTTATTTTTTTATGTTAAACAATTTGTGACTTAAAAATCGATTTATTACTATGTAGATTTGGCCTGTTTTTGTGTGTGTGATGAAGCCCATAGATCGTAGATGGATTTCTTTTCTTAAAGACTGAGGAGCATTTGAAAAATAGAATCCATCCTGATCAAAATTCAAGAACTGAGTTCCCCTCCATTTCCCGATCGGAATCAGGAATTCCTCCGCAAACCAAGCTCAGTTTATCGCACGTGGCCAATCACCGCCAATTACGGTCTCGAAGCGCTTTCAGCCAGCTTCAAGTGATTGGGTGACACCCAAGCGTGTCTGCGATGATGTGGTTAATGGAATAATTTAGAATTTAGTACTCGGCGCTGTAATGCATTCAACGCACGTCACTGGAACATAACGGAAGCTCTCCACTCTGCAATAATCATCTATCAAATGGACATTCCTATGGCATATTTTAGCGCTTAATTTATGCCAACACAAAACTGGACAATAATAAGATACAACCAGTTTTAAACTTGTTATTAATCTGATGCATTTACGAAGATTATTTTTTTTTCGTGTAGGGATTTTTTTTCTCTCTCTCAATATTGTTTTTTGTCTTTGCCGTTTCTTTTCTACATGTTGCTTTTCTTCTTTCTCTTTGTATATTTTATTTCGAAAATGCTCTTTCGACGAGTCCATGTAAACCAGGCCGATCTCTGGGCGTAACTTGGGCCTACTTATTGAATTTTTATTTTTCTCCATTTTTTTTCCAGAGAAGTGCTGGGATCGCTAAATGTTGCGGTGTGATAGGACACTGTGCAGCATAATCGCTTGTAAGTATCATAACATCTGCCCCTAAAAAGGGTGTGGCTTACCTCTCCGGCCCATTCCACACCACCAATGCTAAATTGTTTTTCAATCGG
Organism: Argiope argentata; assembly: GCA_026289955.1. NCBI lineage: Eukaryota > Metazoa > Arthropoda > Arachnida > Araneae > Araneidae > Argiope > Argiope argentata. The sequence goes on from JAOUZG010044845.1 coordinate 3,668,285, forward strand.
AACGATTTGAGACCGCAGCACGTCTGAAAACATTTCTTTGGTTTTACTTTCCACGGTGTCGGAAGTATCGGAACAGAATGATAAAAAAATGAATGTTCCCATTGTAAAGAAATGAGCTATGATTTCTTCAATTGGAGTTTTTAATTATAGATATTTGGAACTATCCAATAACTCAGATCAATCAAATAATTTGAGTCAAATAATATCTGTAAGTAATTAAGTATATTTAACCTTTATTTTAAAATTATTCATTTTATAACAAAAGCAAAAAAGATTAAGAAACTTTTGGACAATAAATGGATTAAAAGGATTTTAACCCCTTGAGATTTCATTGTTGTAGGAAGAATTTTTATGCGTATTTGCAGCGTTATAATCAAGAGTTTACATTTGGAAAAACTATTCTTTTTTTTTCAAATTATGGGCTGTAAATTAATTGCGTAAGATTACATTTAAGTCGTTTTATTTTGGAATGTAATTGTTTGTTACACGACTTTCTCAAATAATGCTCAATAAATAAATAATAAATGAACTCGGGGAAAAATTAAAAGAAATATATTTCATATTATTTAACATCAAGTGCAGCTTATCCGACTTTACTACAGTTTTAACTACTTTTATATTGCTGATTTACTTTTAATTACTTTTATACTGCTGACCGTAAAAAGGTTTATGACGAATATAAATTAAAAGTTTTATTCCAATGACATTAAAGAATATAGAGTTTTTTTTAACAATTTTATCGACCGGGCAGTTTTTTTCTTTCAAAAATAGAAAAAAAAAATCAATGGTTATTTATAAAAAGATTTGATTCATGCCTTTTTTTAAAGAAAATTTGCGGATTGTATCCAAATACATTTTACACCAGGTATTCAGTTTCTCTGATTTCATTCCGTGTTAATCAGGCAGTCTTTTATCTATCTATTAATTTTTCATTTAATTCGCGAAGCCGATCTGATTTCGCGACTTGAATAGCAATGAGGCAGTCTTTTTCTCTATTTAGGCGTTGCTTTGTTAAGTTTCTTTTTTTTCTGCTTCTCTCAGTATTGCTTATCTTTTACACGTGCTCCGCGAGATGAAGTAATAAGGCCCTGAAAAAGCGCTTTCCATTTCAAATCTCACTTTTTCCTTATTTGTAAATAAGAAGTCATGGTCTGGTCGATGTACGTGATGACCAACAGCCGGGTAACTGATCTCTGAGCTGAATCGTAAGTTCTGGGTGTGTTTCAGATGGAGGATCAATGTTCATGAATTTCGACATTTCCCGTAGGCACAGTGAGGCAATTTGCTTTGAAACAAATTCAGTTCGCTCTGATTTTATTCTCGCTCCAGCCATGCCAGGGTTAAGAAAGTAAAATCAAAAACAATTTTTTTTATCAAGGAGACCTCACTAGATCGTTTTATTAAATGCTAGTGTTGAAATAAGGAAAGAAAAAAATTAGTTCTGATTAAATCAGAGTTCAAGGCTTAGTTAACTATTCTTAAAAGACAAAAACCATTTAAAAAACACTAATGATTTTTTTTCTTACTATTTCTTTCTTTATACGCCTTACTTTAGATAAGCTGCTTAATTCTTTTTATGAGTTTCAAAATATACTCGGTACTCATGACTTTTGCATCTGATTGTTTTATATATAGGACTACCACTAACCTCATGAATTAGTGATGCATTTAGAAAACAACTTGATATGCTTATTGATAAAAACAGGCTTCTGATGATTTTTTAAATAAAAAGTGCTGCATTACTAAAAAATATAGAAAGTATTATGTATGGTTATTTTATATACAAAAGAAAATAAAACGCAATATATTGCTATTAAAGAAAGCTTAACATATATTAAATGCGGGAAGAATAACCAGATGTTTGGAGGTTAAGCAATAATTGGTGGGTATATATATATCGTTATCAAAATCACTCAAGTTAAGAAGTAAGAGATAACTTAAAAATGAATTACATAATATTTGCTTAACATTTTGATAGTATGCTTGTTAACATGTAAAAAAAGTTTTCCCAATCATTATGCAATTAATGTATGCATTAAAACTGGTAAGCAACTTCCAAATTAAAATATGCATTAAAAATGTGCTCAAATAAAAATATTCGGAGAAAAAGGAATCATGTCAGAGATTATAATTAAGTAGAGCATTTCCAATATATTTTCAAAAACTTTAGGAGGATTAGAATAACTTTTAATATACAATTTCAGTTTTTTATTAGAATAGAATAGAGTAAATTTATGTAATTAAAATTAATAATAATGTACTTAATTTTGATTAGATCTTATTTTATTAAACTAGACAGATTTTAAATTAATTTTCTTAATCAATATAGGAAAGGTTACAAAATAAAATTTAAAAAAGTTTTGTTTGCACATTAGGTACTTTAAAAAGCATTACTGGCGAAAGCATTATGATTAAAATGTTTTAAAACTATTTCATTTTTATATGATTCTAATTTTTAAATTCTTCCAACCAATTGGAAAGTAAACCGTCTTTTTATACTTTTGTTCCCGAGGAAGGTAAAAGAAAGATATTTTGTAACTATCTATTACTAGAAACTATTTACTAAAGTATGATGATAAAATAAATGTGTTAAAATACATCTTGATTTTGAAATGCAAAACATGAATGCAATCAAGGACTAAATTCAAAGAGAAGAGAATAAAAGCATGCAAATGTAAATACATTAAATTCAAAATATTTCGCCGCTTCGCTTAAATTGAACATGCGTTAATGTGTAGATTATGGAAGTATATGAATATTCTTTAATAAAACAAAAATCTTCCGAGTAAGATTTTACTTAATGTTAAATAAATTTAAATTTATAGCTTACTTAAATGTTATTTAGTATAAATTAAATTGCTTATCTATAAAAATAAATCAATTTAATGACCTCTAATTAAAGTGTTATCTTTTTATGTTAATTAATTCATAATGTAGGAAAAGTTTCATAGTTTTAATTTTGAAAAAGATTTGTACAGAATATTGCAGTAAAATATTTCTTAGCGGGCGCATTCTAAATAAAATAATTCTTTTAAAGAAATTTTATCATGTAACAGTTAATCTCCACTGAAAATAAGACAACAATTTCAAGAATTATTATTACACTGAGTAAAAATATTCCCTAAACTACGTGCAATCTTGATAGATTATGAAAACTTATGCAGTTACGAGTGATCAAATGAACGGTGTATAGCGAGGTTTGTTTTATTGATTTAAGAATCTAGCTGAAAGAATCTGCTTTAATGATTTTCACAGATATAAATGCAGACGAAATCCTTTTAAATGTACTTCTCTCTACTAAGCAAGATTTCTTGCACGAAAAATTCATAAAAAGTTAGAAAATTTAGATAACACTCTGTATATTAATGATTGTGCTTCAGCTTTTTTGAAATATTCTCAAACAATATTTCAAATCTGACTACAATATTGATATTACGAAATTCCCCATGAAATGATAACATTCCTGTATAATGAAAATTTAATCAGATCACCCCCAATAAATGCAAGTTAAATCAAACTAGATCAATCCAATATGTACTTATTCTAAACCCTATTTGGAATACCGTAATAAAATATAAAAAAATTATTATGTATTGTAAAGTTATATGTTAAACCGTTTTTTTATCTATGATCTCATTCGGTAAGTCACTATTTGAAAATATACTAATAATTTATTTAGTCATCAGGGCTTTTAACACGTTCCTGAATTTCACTTCAATTAAATAGGCTTTAAACAGCACATGGTGGATATTTCACACTCGTGAACGAATTCAGCGAGAAATTTAGTCTTGCTTTTCCACAGTAGCTGCGGGCTAATCTAATTCCCCCAGACTCAGTTATGCGGAATTATTAAACGATAGTTATTCAATTGAAGCGATTGAAAAGTACCCCGCCTAGTCTCTACAACCCATTTCATCAGTCTAGTTCTGTCGTAGGAGACGGGAAAGTATAAATTAACACGAGCTGACACCCATCCCATCATTTAAAACACAAACACCTTCCAGCGAAAGGAATTAACAAGAAAACGAACTCGTAACACTCATTTCGTACATTGATTTACATCAACTCGTGATTTCAGTCAGACGTTCATTTGCTCGGACTGATTAGAAACAGTTAGATAGAGACAGATACTCCATTTTTTATTCCTTTTAAAATGCCCGCAAGTGTGGCCTCCAGTTAATCGAGTAACCCGCACCTTTTTTTCACAGAGGAACTGCCATTTAATATGCGAGACCCGGTTTCGGGTTCGTTAGGGAAACTCGCCGAGAAAGCTCTCAGACACGGTCATTTTATAAATAGGGTTCCGAAACCAAAAGCAATGCACGCTTATTAGATTAAAACATTGATTTAGAACTCTTCATTCTTAATTAAGAAGCTGGTAACCATTATATCTTCGATGAGGGTATCGGATTCCTGAAAACTGCTTACTGAAGTGCAACCGCGGTGACATGGCACATCAGTGTGAACTCTTCTATGCAAATGCTTGGAACTCCTTCCACGTTTGCCAATTCCGTGAGAAATTTATTCAGAAATGATGCCGAGCGCTACGTGCACTCATTTTCATTCTACTCCCGAATTTATAATGTGAAAGTCTATTAATACATTCTTCTTGAATTAGGTCTGCTTGTAATTGAAATGGCATTATTTTATACGGCAGAATGCATTTTTAGAATTTAATGAATAATACGCCGGGTTGTCGTCAGGGAATAAAGGAAGTCCGTTCATTTTATAAAATTAAGTTATTAGGTTTCTCTGAGAGTAGTTAGTAGTCTAGCATTAGTCTCAATATCGGGAAAATTACTTGAAACATCTCTATCTTTATTTATTCTAATGGTTAATTTAATTTTTTGTAGCCGCACGCTAATTCCCTCTCTTCTTTTTGAATCTCTCACTTACGGTTTCTAATTTTTTTATGAGCTGATTGTATTTGAATAATAAGTATTCAATTATTTTATAAATAATTTTTAATATGACTAAAAGTTGTGAAGTTAGCTGAGATGTTTGGCACGAAATTCAGGTAGATGAATCGGTCCCGGCATATACACAAGCTACAGGAGTTCATTAGGAAAGTCAATTGCTGTTAATTTACATTCATTTCGTTCATCCGCACTTCCTGGTGCGGGTTATTTGACCTTGCAGGAAATGATGTCATCATCGGTAATTCGTAAAAGGAATAGAGAATTCTGACTAACTCATCCCATACCTATTAAAGATTCCAGCTTGGAACATCAAATGGCGCGTTAGAAGATTTAATTTGATCTCTCTGAAGGTCGAACCACACGAGGTTGACATTGTAGCAAAACCATCTACTCCGAGTGCAATTTTCAGTATTAAAAACTGCAGGCAGTGTAATATTCACCATGACGTAACATCAAATATTTTATTTGACATATAACCTTTTTTTTTTTAATCTTTCGAATTTTGTAACGCAAGTTCTTCCTTTAGGGAAAAAATTATGCTTTTACAGTGTTTTTTAAAAACGTGAATAAGAATGCTGATTTTAAAACCAATAAAACTATTTTACCGTATATTGTTCGGAACAGATATGGTTTCTAACATTCATGAAACAATCAGATTCGATTCGGACGAAATAATTTATATCTGTTTATATTCAGAAATTTCCCTTAGGTTTTTATTTTTTCCATCAAACAATTTTATTCACAAGAAAGGAAATGCCTCTCATGAAAACATTCACAACTGTAAAATGTGATTTTATGTCGTAAAAGTATTTTGCAAGGTAACTAAGCATATGATGTTATCACTGAATAGAAGCTTTCTTTTTTAGCATCCAGCAAGTTAAGGTCTTCCTAAGTTTTGATTAAGTGATGTTTAAATGGCATTTAACAATTCATTACTTTTCTACAAAACGTAAAGGCTGACAAAGGATAATCCTTATCACATTACCTACACAATATACCTTCTATTAGATGTCCTTAGTGTTATTACAAAAGTATTATTTACAATTACATGGATTTTATCTTCTTTCGCGCGAAGTAATTGTCTCCGTAATAGGAAACGGCGAAGCCTCGCCGTCACAAAGGAAAGAAAAAGGCTTTTTGAAATGGAAAGACCATTTGAAATGTTATCTCAGAAGCTATCGGCAATTTTGTTTTATGGTAGTAATCAGACCCTTGTTACGATCGAGGCGATAAAGAATCTTGCTTCAAGTGAATACAAAGCAACTGTCAAAACTGCCCATTCCGCCGCAGACAGCTCAAGAAAGTAAACAATACGGATTAAGACGAATTTAAAAGATTCAAATATTAAGTACGTGTTAAGTGTGGTCACCTTTACAACCAGTTATGTTATGTTATTTATTTAAGTATGGCAATTTTTGGGATCTACACAAATATATATAAATATATTGTATCAATACAAGTTATGGCATGAAATATTTATTTCAAGGTAATTATTTTTGAATAAACCTATGCTTGCTACTTACCAACGAGTAATAGTGTCAATATCCAAATCCGCCACGGTCCCCCCTCCTTCATTGTGGATGATTTGATGTCGTTTTTTCAGGGACCTAGAAATAAAAAGAAAAAAATTAAAATTTTAATTAAAAAATGTATTTAATATGTAAATTATTGTATAAATTTTAGAAAATGTTTTTAAAAAACTATCCAATTCTATGAATTTCATTCATTTAGATCTACATATTCCACTCGAAACAAATTTTAAACTTGTCTAATTGATTTTTTTAAAGGAAATATCATTCGCTTAAAAATTTTATAAAGAAAATCAATTTAGTGAAATTTATATTTGCTCGTTTATAAATGAAATTGTTTGCAGCTTTCGACTATTGGATATATAATTGAATTTTTCTTATAAAATTTAGAATTCTATTTTTTATATAGAGTGTAGCATAACAATATTCTCATCGAAACTTGTTTCATCCCTTATAATTGTCTTTAAGAACACTCATTTAAAAGTAATCAGTTGTGTTTATTTTCTGAGTGGCGAATAAAATACAAATGTGAAATCAATTTCTCTGCTGAAAATTACTCCTCAAAGATTTTTTTTTATGAAAAAGAACTTAGGTTTATTTGAAGAGTTCTCCGGCGTGGGAAGTTTTTTCGAGTAATAATTTGCATTTTTTAACTTAAAAAAAAATGACATTCTTGACTTTGATAAAAACTGACAAGAAAAGAGTATATTTTAGAGTTTTTAACACTTATAAGTAAATAATGATTTTGTTTAATTAACTTAAATATTAGATTTACTTTAGTGAATAAAAAATATTGTCTTTCATATTTTTTTTTACAGGTATAACATCAAAATTGTAAACGATATAAGATATAGTCATTTAAATTAATATAAAATGATGAGTGTAATTGTATAGAGAATGTAACTAAAACTAAGATTCCGTGTGCTTATATTTTGGTTTTAGGAAGATAGGCAAATTGCAAAAATATTTTTTTATTATGCATATCGGACATTAGGAATAATTTTTTAAGAGTAAAAATGCAGCGTTATATGTAAATATTTATTATGAAGACAGTTTGTAAAATAAGTATGAATGGAAATGATACATGATTTTTTACTCTGTTTGTGTATAGCTGTATTTTTATGCATTTTTTATGAGATAAAATTAGACTATTTCAAAACCGCTATTCAGCAAATTACGCGGAAGGGAACAATTAGGATTTGCGTGACACTTCTTTTATTTTCTTTTTTCCGAATTTTACGATCTCGTTTCCCTCCTGTAAGTACTTAAAAAAACGTTCGTTTGTGAGCTTAGAGTGAGGAGGAGATGCTCGTAGAATGCGCATCTTAGTGTTTAATGGTCTCTCCAGGGTTATTCGAGAGGTCAAATGCTTTCTATTTTTTGGGGTGGGGAAGGAGGGTCCTGAGTGTTTTTCAGGATTCATTTCTCTTCCAAAAAGTTCTTTGTATTGCTTAGCATGCTGCGGATTTAGGTCAGTTGGTGATTTTGTTCTCTTAAATGTGTCAGATGCGGCCTGAACTTCCTCTATCGGGAAAGTTGTGGTTAAAATTAATTTTCGCTTATTGCCGCGTGCTGTCTTAACTCACGGAACTGGTTTTTTTTCTTCTCTTTTCGCTTTCTGCCGTCTTTCGATATTTTTTCTCTCTCTATTTGCTTCTTCTTCAATATGATCAATTGATACCAGGTACGTTTTCCCTTACGTCACTATTCTTCTAAAAGGGGATAAAAACTCTTTCTGAAGCTTTATTTATTTCCTGTCTCATCGGTTTGGCAGAATTGGTACTCTTTTCCGGAAATCGTGATATAATTAATTATCCCTGATTGTGATAATCAAGTATATTAATTTTATCAACATCATTGTGGCTTAAAGATTGTTTTTATTATGTCAAGTGTCTGAAAAACATATTACGTATTAATATGGAGTAATGCAATAAGAAAAATATCCATTTATTCAGAAATTACGTACATTTTAAAATTGTTAAAAGACGTTTCTATAGCACTGTACTCTTAGGTTATTGATAATAGTATAATTTTTTTTTAAATACCGTGATATATTTTTTATTCAAGAGCTATCTTTTCACTTTGACTTTCCTTAAAGAAATTTTATTAGAATTATTAACCTATTAAATTCCTTATTAAAATATTTTTGTTATAAATATGTAACGACATTTCAAAATTATTTAAATAATTTTACTCTTATGCACTCGATTGTTGGACAAAAATTAAGTTTTGTAAAATCTTCCATTGAATTTTTCCATAATTTTTCCATGTTAATTGAAAATATCTACATTAAATATTCCACATTTATTATTAGATTGTAGTCTATATTTTATTGTCTTTATATTACCATTTTTTAGACTTATTAGAAAGTTTGTAATGATTTAAAAGGAAATAATAATTAACGCTTCTATACAAACTTTATTTAGATGTTTAGAATATAACATTCATTCCGGCCAATTTGCAGTGTTGATCGATAATTTCTATGACAAATTTATTTGTTTGTTCGTTAATAATGATACAGACATAGTTTCTAAAAATATGAAATAAATTATGCCGCATGATTTTTGTAGCATAAATTATTTTGAAAACATCGTGTTAAGTTGGTTTTCTCTTCTAAAGATAAAAAAAAAGGAACAGTACGAAATATTTTAATAAGCATAGAATAGGAAATCTTAAGAAATACTTAAAAATATCAGAAGACAATCAAAGAAATTTTTTAAAACAAAATTGAAATAATCATTCATAAAAAATATTTTTTAAAAAAATTCTGGGAAAAGTTAAGGAAAAAATGTATCAATAAATTCATCCCTAATATTCAGATTTATTAGATTTTTTATGACCGATTCACGCATAGTTTTCATCTAATAGAGTAATCATATCCTTCCACGAAAATATCGAAAATCATTTTAGGGTTAAGTTATTTACTAAGCAAAATTATTAAATAAAACTATTATTGTGTAATTGGAAATATAAATAAAATATACAGATAAATTTTGTAAAAATTCAAACAGTAGAGCCAAAAAGTTGTATGAATGAGATCAGAAGACCTTTTAAATAAATTTATATAGAATATTTTGATGGTAAGAATATTTTGATTGATAAAGAATAATTTTGATGGTTAGAGAAAAATTAAGAGCTTTTCTCTATCCATCCAAGAAACTAAGAAAAAAAAATGATGTAAAGAAAAAAAATGCCGATTCACATCGGAATAAAAATGGCAGACTCAAAAAATAAATCGTCAAATCATATTTTGCCTATTGATATTCCACACCCGAAACCATCCTTCTTATTTGAGATAAAAATAAATTAAGAAATAGGCATGGAAAGCAAAGCAAAAACAACGGATCACCCCACGCTGATCATTAAGTTTGGGTGTGCCCATCGGCCCACAATGGCGCCAAGATCACTTTCTCATCTGATTTGTTTTTCCCCTTCCTTTCTAAATCCTCAAATACATCTTCACCTTCGAAAACTTTTCATTTGAAATGCAGCGAGTAAGAAACTATCTAATGAATAATGGTAAATCAATTTCATTTGTTCAAACATTAGAAGAGAATGAGAAAAAATAGATAATCTTGATTGTCAAGTTTTCAAGTTCTTGATATTTATTCTCGTACAAGTTCTTTTAAAATCATAAACAGAACTTTATTATTATAGTGCTTTTTATAGGAATTATTATTTTTAAACATTTTCTAAGCAATAAAGATAATATTTGTCATTGAGAAGTTTGAAAGTGAGTTCTCACAGTGATTGTAAACTTAAAAAAAAGGATAAAACATGCATTTGATATTTCCAAATTTCATTCTTTTTCAATCATCTATACTCGAAATTTCTATTCAACTGATCATCCAACTCTCTTACTTTTAGGGATCTATTGTATTTTCCAAAAGGAAATGAAATCTGAACTGAATTAAGTATCCTTCGCTATCGACGTGCATTGCAATCGTGTGGATTTTCCATCCAAGTGAGTCGCAGGTAGCTAGCTGCAGGAGCGCCCGCAGTAGTGACAATCACCTACACTCTCTCCGCGGCCACCCCCAGATAGAGAACTAAGTTGGTAGATAGAGGTTAAACATCTTGCGTCAGTTATCCACCTTCTCAAATCTGTATAGCGGCAGGTAACCTTGATCGCCCACCAAGTGCTGATCCGGCCCAACCCAGCCCTTCCTTAAAATGACAGTAAAAGCTCAACAGCCCGTATAAATATTGTGACGCACGCATCCGATTGAAAGAAAATAGGTGGATCGGCGCTTGTTTGTGTTCTGATCGAGCGATGGTTAGTCACCTTTCTGTTGGGAGACGGTACTGTTAGCAATTAAACGTAGGACGGTTGAATTTCCAGAAATGTAGGTTAATTGCACTGCTGTGAAAGTGAGAGATCATAAATCTAAATCATCACAACATGAATGGTGTGAAACTCTTAATTGGGTGGTAATAAAGTAATCTTCAATAGAAAAACACACTAAGTCTTAAATTTTAAATATATTTATATATAAATGATTGATTAGATTAACAGAAAAAGACTAATACTCAAGATTTGCACGGTTTATATAATAAATTAGAAAGTTCAGTTTAGATGTTGAGTTCCCGATGAGTTATTGAACAGCATATCCTGTGTTTTACTGTGAAAGAATTACAAAACTGCTAATTGATAGGGACTTTTAATGCATAAAATATGGTTGAAAATAAGTATTAGATTCAATAGAAAATATATGATACACAGTAAACTGAGCTAGAAAGTTGAAACGAATATATTAAGAACAAAACTGAGTTTCAATTATGATAACATGAAATATTTAAAATTATATTTTTTGAAGTACTTAAATTGTGCGTATTTCAAAATATGTCTATTTTTGATATTTGCAAGGAGTAAATTAAATATAAAACGATAATAGGACAAGGAATAGATGTATAATAACGATTTTTATTATTTCTTTGTATGAATTTTTTAAATTCTTATCTTGACTTTAAATATACTG
>JAOUZG010044845.1:3679811-3704482 GCA_026289955.1 Argiope argentata
ATATATATATATATATATATATATATATATATATATATATGTATATGTATATATATGTATATGTATATATATGTATATATATATATACTGTGCTCAATTTATAGATATTTTGCAGATTTAAAAATTTTGATTATTAATTACGTGTCCAGATCAGGTTGAATGTGCTTTAAGCCCTTTCATTGGCTTTGTCCGAAGATCATTTTCTGATGAAATTTAAATTGGAGATAAGTCTCTGCAATTAAAGTTATTCACTGTGCACAAACTTACCATATAATAATACTATAGTAAACTTCCTAAATTTCTATAAATTTATCATGAATTCTGATATGAATAGCAATGCTTGTTATGAAAGAAAGGACTTGAAAGAATCAAAATTGAAAATTCTTACTCTTATTTATAAATTAGTCTTGAGATATTTTTAAATTGTCAGTAACAATAATAATCAGAATTTTTATTTAAAATGTAATGTGATAGTTTCAACATAGACGTTCCTTTTATAATCTTATTATTTTTAACAAGCTTTAAATTTCTCACACTGATTTGGCAAAGAAAGAAAAGATAAATGGATGTGTAACGGCTTTTTGTCACTGGGAATGATGCATCTTTCTAATTTCCTCGTCTATTACAAGCTCTTATGATGTATACTTAGTGACAATGTAGAAAGTTATCTGAAGTGAAAAGTGTCTTCAAGTGCTGGCGTTTCATTTAAGCGAGTGTGTGTTGAATTTAATGGTTGAAATTAGAAACCGACTTCGGTGAGTAATTAGCAAACAAGACGCGAGCAAACGAAAACCCAGATAAGGAAGAAAGTGGAAGACAGTAGCAATTTTCCACGCTATCAGATTTCACTTTTTACTTCTTTCTTCTTCCTGCTAAACAACAACATTTGAGCGCGAGCTCGCTACTCTATGATTAGGGCCGATATTCTTAGGCGGGTATAGATCCAACTGTTGCATAAGAAAAATCCGAAGATGAGGGATGACGTCACGGGAAACAGCATGCCAATATTAGTGCAAGCAAAAGCCGAAAGCATTAATAAAACAAAATGGCGTAAGGGTTATTGGGACGAGCACAGATCAAACAGCACAATGGCCCGAGATCAATTATTAATTCCAGTCGCGTGATCTTTTGCCAATAGATTCTTTATCCTTGTCTACTCCCTCCACATTTATATGCTTAAAAATGCAATCAGTCATCGAAGATGGTGAAAAGGAATACAATTAATATTTGGGTTTCACGCGCAAATATGTGTCACAAAATGTTTTTTTTAAATGCACAAGGAATTTTCTTGCATTTAATAGTTAGGTTTGAAATCAGAGCATTGAATACTTTAGAATTAAAAAGATATTTAAGCTTTTTGAATGAAAAAAAACTTAGAAATATATGATTTTAGGTTTGCTAATTTATCTACATTTAAATATATTTGTAGGGAATTTGCATGATTTAGGTTTAGCTCCTTTATGATTTATAAATGCAAATATGAATTGGTGAATTACTGACACAAGTAAAACTTAGGACTATCCAAACAAAACGGAGTATTATGTTACGATACGTATCTAAATTCGTTCAAATATTTACTGATTAAACAGGATTTCATAAGAAGGAATGATGTATATGGTGTTCCTAAGAGGAAAAAGGGGACTTGCAATTTGTGTTTTGCTTTTCCACGTGGAAGAATTTAGATATTTCTTTTGTAGATGACACGGTATTATCGTATATAAAGCGGTTAGTGATAATACCGGTGAATGAAACAATAATGATAAAAAAACACCATTGCGCCCTTGTCTTTTTCACACGGTGTCAACATATAGTAATCCAATTAATCTTTGGCTAAAGCTGTTAATAGGAACGATATTTATGGATTGAGAATATATGAAAAAGAATATGCATTATGTTTCCGCGATTGCTATTAATTTTACTCCAATGATTGTAAATAAATTGATTCCAGCTCGCCAGTTATCTGCAAATGCTCGTAATTGGAATAATTAGTCCGAATCAATCCGAACGAAAGGGTTGAAATTTAGAGCTTCATATCATACATTATAACAAATATTCTTCATCGGATCCAATATGGATTACAAGCATTAATATGTAAAATAACCTAAATATCACTTGAAAATGACTGTTAGGATCTCAAAAAGATTAAGAAATCAATCATATTAAATCGAAGTCAATTTAAAAAAAAAATTCAGAAAATTACTAAGATAGAAAAGAAGATAACCGAAAAGTCTTAAGTGACGATGGTCCATTAAAAAAATCGTGAGTAGGAATTTTGTTTCGTATTTCTAAAACATAGGAATTTAAATAGCATTCTGGCTATTTGCGTAATGCCTTTATAATTTTTTTTCTAACAGGTAGAGGGCAGATGAATCGATAACAATAATAAAAGTATATCAACTGTTGACGATTAAATTGTAACATATTTCATAAAGTCACGATTAAGTGAATCAGTAACAGGATTTTAAATAATAATAGGAAATAGCCAAACCAATCAACAAAAATCAAGCATAACAACAAACAGATTCAACAAACTACGTGATTTACGAAAGGAGTGGTTTTTTCTTCATATTTCGAATAGAATTACGCAGAGATAGCTAACGTACGAGCTCTCTTCAAAGAAGCACATAAACACCTCTTTGAAGAATAATAAAATATTAACAAACCCAGGAAGTATCCATTTTGAGTGTGCTCAAAAAGCACAGTTTCCGTAACCTTATGGGGCTAGGTCACTTGACCTTTAATGGTTAGTTTGCGAATGAGAATGGTCGTGTATAAAGAAACGATTAGTCGACTTAGGAAAGTATGCATTAGAGGGGGAAATTACATTGCAGGGTGGATCATCTGGTCGTTAAATTGGTTGCACAGGTAAACAGAATCACGTGCTAACCACAAAGGAAAAAGAAGGATTCTCGTCTTAAAAAGCTATTTTCAGCCTAAGCGAAAACACTTCCATTTAACAATCATATTTATCGTTTTGCGGAAAGTGAGTAATCTTGAAATAAATTATATTTTAAACGAGTATTTTGAATATAAATAGCTGACAATGGAAGAGGGAAATTATGATTAAAAAAAATAAATTCGCTGTTTTTGCCGTTACCGGAGCGAATGTTGAGACAAACTTCAGTTATTAATCGATGTGTAACGTATGATTCGCTTTCTATTAAAATTATTTGATTGATTCTCCGGAAGATTGCCGTAAAGAGATTTTCTTTGGGACATCATTACAATTCTTCTTTAGAAAGATACAGAGATTTTTTTAACCAGATAAGTAAAAATGAAAATTTCGTCTTAATAAATTTCAATTGTAAGTCAGCTATAGATTTCAACTACTTAATTATGATGTAAAATTTCTAAACAATCTATGCTGATATACAGCTTGATTAAATTTTATAAATTTATTTTACCACCTTAAAATCTACGACTGAGATAAAGGAGAATGCTTAATTCTTCTTTTGACTTAAGTCATTGCATTCATAAACAAGACCATTAATTCATTTAAGCCATTAATTAAAACGTAAATGGATCATAAAAATTAAATGCAGCTTTATGATTTTCAAATTATTTTTCTATGAATAACGTTACGATAGTAATTGCTATTATTATTACTTAAAATACAAAAAATAAATAATCCGTTCGCGTCATTTTTTAAAAATCTTATCCCCCCCCCGTGGTCAGCGCAAGTCAAACAGATGTCTGTAAAACTCTTTTCCCTGCACGAACCCAGTGTGTAACTAGGTTAAAGTAGGAAATGCCCGGAAGGAATAACATCGGACCTACGATGGAATTGAAATATGAAGGCACAGCGCAAGGTTGAAATGTGAAAGGCAATTTGGGAAGGATTTTTTTTCTCGTCAAAGAGAGCGAAGACGAAACCCGATTAATAACTTTTTTGCACTTCTTTGAGCGTTTATTTTTTCTTCTAAAAGCTTGTGTGTGTTTAATTTAGTTGCTATTATCCCGTAGGCCGTATTATTAATCTTAAGATGCGGAAAGTGGATATTAATCAAGAGTGTTTATAAAAGGTGACTAAGGCAAAATGAGTCTACTCATCGTTCTAATGAATACATGGAAGTCAATTGTATTGATATGTCTGTGGCAATCAGGAAATAGGCGCATTTAAATTGTACTTTGTTAAAAGTGAAGTTAATGAAAAAAATAAGAGCTGAGAACTTATTTCATTTAAATAAAGCGGCTAATCATATACAGTTCTATTAATAACTTAAGCTTGTTAATTGTTTCAACAATTAATTTTGTCTTTTTATCCTAAGTTTATGAATTAAGTGCTTTTTTCCGTTCAGAAAAAAATCGAAGAAATTCAATTTATTTACTTGAAGTAATAAAAAGGAAATTAAAAGGAAAGAAATTATCATTTTATCATTACTATTAACAATTTTTAATATTTCATACAATGGGAAAATATTTTTCCAAAAATCTCATCTCGACTCAATTAATTTTCAAACTCAAATCATTCTGATATCAACTCAAATTATTATTTTTTAAATACAGTTTTATTTAAAAAGCATCTAATTTTGATTTACAAAATAAATAATTTAAAATAATTCTTCTTAGCAACTTTTCGGTAAAATGTTTAATATAATATGGTATAAAATCATTTGTCATTTTCAAATCAAACACAAAACTAAAAACTGTTTCTATTTTTATACAATTATACATAAAACATACGATGTAAAATGAAACATTCTAAATAATTGGTACCTGCTAATATAAATAAACAAAAAGCTTAAATTTGTCAAAATATATGCATAAATTTCTATAAAAAATAATGGGCACTTTATTTACATAAATTTTATAATCAATTAAAATGACAGTAGATATAGAAAGTTGTTTAAGTTCTCAATGACATTATATTTGAAATTCAGATAAATAAGTGAATCCTTTCCAAAAATATTTCTTTAGGCAAAGTAGAGTAATTTTAATGGATACTGACTAATATCAATGTCCATAAGGTTAAGAACATATAACGAAATTTTCTTTACCTTTCCTTTTAAAAAATAGTTGCCATTTTATAAGCACTTATATAGTTTGTAAAAAGTAATATTTGCCTTAATATTTTAACGTTAAGTTAACATTTGCTAATCTTAATTTTAAAGTATTTTATCATTCCTTGCAAGATGAACTCTAGGGAAATATATTTCTTTTTGTACCAGAAGATGTTCCAAATGAATTACAAATTATTTATATAGATATAACAATATATAAATATTATAAGAGACCATTGGATAGATCAGAGGAATATAAGAACTGACTGTAAAATTCAACATTTTCTTTTTAAAAAGATATATACTCCTGATACATGCGAACTAAAGTAACAAAATGCCGAATTTCTCCACACACTCTTCATTTACTTCAAATACAAAATGAACTAAACATGAACTTTTCTAATGCATTAACATTTCAATCCATCTATTGATAGATGAAAGGAATTTCTTCTTTTATTTGGACGCATTTATAGAAATGTAAAGAGCTTGAGAGGGATATGATTTAGTATTTTAGCCATCAATTTCATTAGAAAATTTTAATCTTAATCCAAAGTTTAATTTAAGAGCAAACTGATAAATAGCGTTGTATTTTTAAAAAATTAACTCTTTGCAAGCATTGGAGCGTGAAGATAAAAGCGGCAGCCGAGACGATAAGATGCTGGAGAGTCCGATCTTACCTGTCCCAGCAGTTCGATTATTCGGTCCGTCCGAGGAGTTCCCCACCAATTTTCTGAGCGGAAGTTCCACTCTCACTTAGCACGAGAAGAGAAACCAAATGTACTCTTCAGCTTCTGTAAAAAGTATATTCTCTCTTTTCACGACGTGACCCGTCCGACTGGCTGGCACCTCTCACTTTTGATAGGCCGGTTTGCCCTCGCACGTCACAATCTGCAACCCACTTAAGTGTTCACCCGGTCCTTTTTGCCAACCAAAACCAACACACGCAACGTAACACTTTAAAAAGACCACAGAAAGTGAAAACGGACGACCGGCCATCAGGTTTTATATAGCCTGCTGTCGAACTGCAAGCTGGGGGAAAAAATTTGGTCGTGAACATGACGTCACGAGTTTTGCGTCAGGGCCAAACGGATGCTTATCAAATGTGGCTGGAGGAGCGCAGGTATTGTGAAAAGAGAAAAAAGCCCAAGTTGTTTTTTGCCCCCCTTTCCTGGTTCCTTGCAGGGAATAACGGGGGGAATTTCCAACGCCAATCAGAAATGTATAGCAGAAAAAAAAATACAAAAGAATCTTCCGTTCGTTGGAAAACGTGGATGTGTGAGGAGTGACTAATATTTAACTTTTTTTTTAACCGGTGGGACAGTCTAATGTTATCATGTAGGTATTTCATCGAAAGTTAAGCGAACTTGACACAAATAAATCTTGGTGATTTACCGCAAAATCAGATAGCTCAGAGCTTTCAAAAATGTTAATGTGTTTCAACACAGCGAGCAATTGCAAACTAGTTGCAATGGTTTGGAATTTAACAGATTTATGAAAGATCTTCGAATACAAGCTAACTTAAAGTGGTGATTTTAAAAATTCATGCATAAAAAAGTTTTTTTTTCTTCATAAAAATAGAGAATTTTATTCAGTGTATATTGATTTCAAGTGGATTTTATAGCTGAAAAAATAAATAAAAGAACTTGCTTTATTCAGTATAGTTTAATAATGAAATCTACATTTTAATAATCAATCAACAAATTGTTGCAAGTGAAAGACATGTATAACGTTTGTATAAATTGGACGGCGATTTCAAAACAATTTTAAAAATAATTAATTCATTTCATTTCCTTTTTATAACTTTTAATTTCATTTTTATTTCAAAATGTTGTTGATATATAATATGATTTACAATGATTTTCAGTGCAGTTCGTTAAAACTTTTAAATGCAATTCATTTAGTTAGAGTATCAAATTTTATCGATACTGTAACTATTTTTTTCTGCCGTATTAAAAATATACTCTTTCCAAATAAATTTATTAATGTTTTCAGACTTTTTTCCATCAGGCTTGTTTTCATGGTTGATCTTGGATTATATTCTTTGGACTTTAAATGATTATTTCCTTTAACTGAGAAATCAGCGAGAAGAACGAAAATACATCGAGATTTTTGCTTAGAAAATTTTAAATATTCATTACTGAGATTTTTTTATTAATAAAAATTGACAAACACCTCTTCTAAAAATAATAATTGTTTTTCTGCCTCAAGTTTTTTTTAATTTTAAGTCCACGAAAAACTAAACATTGAAAATTTATATTAAGAATTTTCTCTCTTTACTTTATAAGAGAGGTAACATAAAGTATTATACTTACATGATAAGTTGAAATGTAACATTTAGGTAATCATTTTCAAATAAAAAATTTGTAAAACATAACTGCACTATAAAACGAAACGCTTATAACTTTTCAGAAGAAAAAAAAACGGGACCTTTATCTGTTTGAAAAAAAAAAGTACAATTCTTTAAAATTTTCGTGATTTTTTTTGCCCTTTTTTGAAAAGGGATATTCTCTAAAAACGTGGAATGACCTTCTATATATCATCCATCTAAACAATACAATTTTAAAGATGAATGTTTTATTGTTTTTGTATTCTCTTCGAATAGGACTTTTTTTTAAGTTACTCTTTATAAGATATAAAAATTACTTTTCAGAGGAAAAACTAAATTCGTTTGCAAATTTTTCATTTTTTTAAAAATTGACATCAAGAAAGACAAAAAAAGCACCATATAATGATTGTTAAGGATGAACTAAAAATTTAATTAAATTTTTTATCAAGAAACTTTTAAAATCTAAATAACTGCCAAGTCTATTCTTAAAGAAAATTTTAGCTATACTTTAAAAAAAATTATACTGTGCCATAAATTTATATAGAAGCATAGGAAGTGCATCTGCATAAATTTATATTAAGTACATACTTATATTTATTTTATTTTCAAATTTTGAATGTAAACCATTTTTCTATAAAGGCATTTAATAAACAGTAATGTCCTTTTTTTCTCTTTATTAAGAATTTAAAGAAGTTACTTTTATCTTCATATAAACTAGACGTCAAATTTTGAAATGTGACCTTGATTTTTTCCTGCTGATTGAATTACTTAAACATGGTAAAAGGAAACTCATCTGTGTCTGAATATGCATGTGTTATTTCTTGTACAATATGTATTATTCAAAACTTATTAGTAACCATATAAAAATTGCTTTTGTGCAAGTTAAATGGTTTTCATGATATTTTATTTCTATGTACCGAATTTAATTTTTCAGATAAAAATTAATTTATTTCATTATAGCAACATTTTTTTTCTGGTGTAAATTTGATATTTTAAGATTATATAAAAAGTAGTATTTACATTAATATTGATTTCCTAATAAAATATTTTTTAAAGTCTAAGGAGCTTAAATTTAGGGATTTTGAGTTTACTATATTGTTTAAGTTTAAAAAATTAAAAATTCCAACCAAAATTCTGTTTTATAATTCACATTTTAAGCACTGGGAAAGTAAAGAACTTATTTCCTTTACTGCATTTTTATTAAATGAAATGAAGATGTAATAAAATACCAATGTCTATATCAAATATTCTTTGAATAATCCTTCATTTATTAAATTATTTTCGGCATAAAACTCACTCTATTTTTAGAAAGATATTCTTGCACCTATCGATACTTTAATAAACTATAACTTTTCAAACCGAAATCAAATTTTTTTACTTAATTTCATACTAGATAATGTGTTATTGAATAAAAAGTTGGCATAAAAGATGGCAATTATTTTACTTATACTATTATTATCAAAAAAAATTTTTGCTTTTAATTTAACTTTCACTTCGTCTTAAAATTGCTTTTTAAAAGAAAATATGATGCTTAGCTTCACTTAATAATTCACTGAATGATTTTTTAAAATAATTTTTATATATGAAATATATATATAATTTTTTAGTTTAATATTTGTTTTAAACATGCGTGAATGTGGGTATGGTATAAATTAACAGTTTTTGAATAAATAATCTTGAGATATTAATGCAATTTCTTACTTTCATTATTAATAAGTGAAGAGTTATAAATTAGATAAGAAAATTCCAGATTCTGAACAAAATCCTTCGTATCTTATCTTGGAGAAAATATTCTTGATCAGATTATAAAATGCATTGAGTCATTCCTGATGTGACACCAATAAACACGTTCCTATCACTCTTCCATATTCATATCACATTTCTCTTAATGAATCTCGAATCACCTAATTTTGTTGCAACACAAAAATTAATGGAGAAAAATGTTGCAAGGTCACAAAATGCTAATGTTGTTTATTTCATTGTTGCAGGTGAATATCGATGTGGAGAGAAAAATGATGCAAAAAAATCACCTCGGTGAGTGCAGTCCTGATGGAATGTCGTCTAGAGCACTGATTGCCTAAAGTAAAAACCAGGAACACTTTTTTTTAATCAATAAACGCGTTTCTAGTAAAAAACAAAAGCAAAATATTTTTTCCAAATAAATCAATCCTATTATTTTATTGAAATTTAAATGATTTCGTTTCACTAATTCTTGTTTTTGTGTTTAATATTATTTAAAATACCAATGGAATACAGCATTTCCTATATATATATTTTAATAATTATGATAAATTACCTTTTTTAAGCACGGAAGGTATGCTTTTTATTGTAATATTGATTTAAATGGAGGAAATTTAAAAATGAGATTAAATATAGAAGTAATCTCTACATTAAAAAAAGGAACTATAGAGTTTTGTTTACTTAGAGAAAGAAATATTATATTAATAGCTGCAAGAAGAAGATAGAGAAGCAACTTAAAACTTCAAGAAAGAGATAGTGAAATGCTCAAAGAGTTTGTGTTAAAAGAGGATTAAATCAACGAATCGATTAATTAGAATATTCTTTCTAATCCTTGCTCACTTTTGAGAATTTCCTACCCCTACTTTTATGATAACAATAAGTACATAAAAGATAAAGTTATTTTAAAGAATCTTTTTAAAAAGTTATTTTACGACATATTCCGAGATAAAATATTTCATGATTATCGCAGAAACTCTTGTCAAAGAAACTGCATTAGACTTACATACACTTAATACGTTTATTAGTGACCTGATAATATTTAGAAAATATGCATGAAGGATTTACAGTGGTTATCTTCCCAATTGCATTTTCTTTTTAAATAAATTTGGAATTTTCTTCATCTCTATACACTTGCAAGCAATACATAATTGGTATTGATATGCTAAATATTTCGTCGAATCTTATTTCTTCACAAGATTCAAATAAACACTCCATACTTTTTCGCCTCTTTAACATTAGGACATATAACTTCAAAGACTCACTAACCTTTGGACATATAATTACAAAGATAGATTTAAAGCATAACAGTACCACATATGTTAAAAATGATTGGGGACTAAGATTTATGGATCTAAAAACCGATATTCTATTAAGAGACCGTTAATCCATCAAGATTCCAAGATACAGAAACGTAGTTAATTACAGTATGCTTTCAATATTTAAAGAAAATTCTCTATTTTTGTATACAATTTGTATACACATCATTAGATCATTAGCTATTTTCCTTTTGAACCACACTTTACTTTAAAATTCTGCTTCTATTCTTAGAAGAACTACTGTAAATATACTGGGAATTTACCAATGGGTGAAAGAATTCAAAACGATGCAAATAATTAAGCAAAATATTAAAACAAAAGTGTCAACAAATATTTAGACTAAAAGATAAAAAAGAAAACCAGAAAGGGCTCTCAGCATTCAAATTCCTTATTTGTAGCGTATTGTTTTATTAACAAAAACTTCAATCTAAAGTTTCATATATTTCTTTCTAATCTTGAAGAGAAACGTTTTTTCCACTTTAATGTCAACAAAGGGTATTAGTTCTGTATTACACTAAGGAAAGACTATTATGGAATTTAAAATTAATCATCCATTAAAGGAATATAATGTTTAAAATTATTCCCAAGAACAAAGTTTTTAATAAAATTTCTAAACGCTGAAATAGATTTCCGGTATTCTTTGAGTTGTACAATTTGAAAAGCAAAATTTTTCTAATAAATAAAAATAAATAAATAATATAAGCACGTATTACAAAAGTTGTTTTTGACTTTTGTTAACCCGGCACAAGCTAAGAATTTATTCTGGAGCATAAGCCGGAAAATAAGCCTCCTTCCTCCCTCCCTATGATAGTTTAAACTGAAAATAAGTTTAAAAAATTGAAATTGGCTATCGCAAATTTCAAGTTATCATGTGAGAACATAATTTCTTGAATGACCAATCATTGCATACGTTTGGATTAATTCAAAAATCTAAACTATTTTTTTAAAAAGATTTTTATTAATATTTGAAAAAGGCATTCATAACGTTAAAAATGCTGAAAAAAATCTTATCGACAAAAAATGGCAGATTCTGCATACGTACAGATTAACCAAACAATCTAAACTATTTTTAAAAAAAGATTTTCATTCATGTTTGAAAAAAGTTGTCATAAAATTAAAAAAGTTGAAAAAATCATCTCAACGAAAAAGGGAAAATTGGGGATTAAATAGGTCTTTATTTCGAAATTGCAATCATTTATCAATATTTTTGAGTTACTAAGGCCTATTTTTTGAGAAAGTTTGAATTCAAAATTTTATTCGTTGCCTACGTTATTTCGGAGTAACATCAAACCCCATAACCAAAACAACATCATGTTCTCACATGATAAAAATAACAAAATAGAGGGTATGGGATTTTTTTTTGTAATTCATTGATATGAATTATCTATTTACAAACAAAATAAGAACTGTTATTCAGGGAAGGTTTCTTCAAAGGTTAAACTGGAGCACCCCCAGGTTGGCGTGCTGCAAGGAAGATGAGAATATTTCTTGGTAATACTCTTTTAAGCCAAGAGAAAGTATTAAAAATCGGATTATCAATTTAATTTAAAGTATTAGTTCGCTTCCTCTGTATTAAAACATATCATGTAGCATCAAATTGCAATTAGACTATATCAATTTATAGTATGCATATATGTAATGGTCATTATTCATTATTTGAATAAAAGTAGACAACATTTTTGGCATTCTTTTCGATTTAGCTACAGAACTGTTTCAGGACATTCCGCTTTTTAAAGGCTTCTAAACCTTCAATTTTTATAAAGAGGATAAAATATTTTTCAGGAATTTTGTTTAGAATCCTTTGATTTTGGTTAGTCTTCACGGAGCTTTGTTCATCCGAAACAATATTCAACATCAAAAAACAAGGAAAGAGAACAATAGAAGTACTATAATGATGTCATAAATGCAATGTGTTACCCTGAGGTGTTATACAGCTTTTATTGTTACCAAGGTGCTGAAAGTATTTTATCACTTTTTTATGACTTTTTTAGACTCAACTTAAAGTTTGTGGTGAAAAAAGTGGTTGGAATGGAAGATTTTTTTTCTTTCTTGATTTTATAAAGGATTTCTTTATTGTTTGGAAGTACAGATGTAATTACTCAAAAAGCGGGTATTTTTTTGTAATAAATATGTGTTTTTATCTCATACATTTATAAAATATTTTTCTAAAATCAAAATCCCAGCTGTTAGACTTAATTATTTTACTATCTACTTCGGGTATAATTTACCAATTTTGTGTCAGGGAAAGACTTTTTTAAATAGTGATAAAGACAATACATGTTAATAAAAATGCTTCAGCTTTCCTACAAAATATTAGAAACAATAAAGTGATCATATTAGAAAAAAATATTTAATTTCATAATTGCTCTTGTATTTTAACTAACCCCATAATAATTTGTATATGTTAATGGCTCATGGTTTTCTGACACTAAATCTTATCACGTCTTTTATTTTCTTCATTAAATAATTCTGCATGCTGCAATTAATTATAAAATTTATACCAATATTGAAAATTATGGACAGATATAGATGTAAACAGTTAAGTTACCATATGAATGTTGGATAAAGTATGGATAGATCAAATTCTTATTTCAAATTTTAAATAAGGTCAAATTTATGTTTGTTAAGATTGAGAATATCACTTTTCTGAATTCAAACTTCACAGACATCCTATTTATTACAAGTAAAATATTCCTTACGAAAATAATAATAATAATG
Source organism: Argiope argentata (assembly GCA_026289955.1). Classification (NCBI taxonomy): domain Eukaryota; kingdom Metazoa; phylum Arthropoda; class Arachnida; order Araneae; family Araneidae; genus Argiope; species Argiope argentata. The sequence goes on from JAOUZG010044845.1 coordinate 3,692,912, forward strand.
GGTTTAAATCAAAATGAACAAAAACAGCAAAATTTTAAATTTTCCTGTTTTTAATGAATAAAAATGTGTTGGGGGAAACAGAAAGTAAAGTTAAAACTAGGATTAAGCCTATATAAAAGAGCAGAAATCAAGCAAAAATATTAAAATGAAAGAATATTCGAAATATAAAAAATACGAAAGGATATAAATGGAAATAAAATAATAATAAGAAGAAGGTTCAAAAAATTGGTCGAAAAATGCAGAAAATTAAGGAACGAAAAAGTTAACGAAGCATTAAAAGACGAAGAGATAGTTTCATCGAATGACAAAAAAGAAAAAAAAACCCCTTATCTAACGAAATCAGCTGGATTTCCATTTATTACCAAACTGCTTTTCTATACGTCTTCGTTGGGCAGTGGAGGTTTGGAGAAAGATAATTTAATTTAATTCTATAAGTTTAAGATTAATTTTATATGCTTTGAACTGATGAATAACAGATTCGTTCTGCTAAATGTTTGGAAGAATTAAAATTGAATTCTAATAGGAAAAAAAGAGAGCGATGTGATTTTTTACGATAAGTGAATACAACAAATACAATTAAGTTAAGCAAACATTTTTACATTGAACATTATATTACCAAAACATAAAAGTACATTTTATATTTCGGTTTCTTTATACCCTAATAAAAATATTAGTATTCTAAATGACTTTTATTTCTTATTTTCTTTTCCAAGTATACTCAGTGACAAAGAAATAATTTTCTTTTTAACTATCTTTTAAATTTAGACGAACAAACTGAAACTCATTCTTTATTTCGGTCAATCGTTCGTATTTGGATGACTCTGATGCTTTTTCCTCACAATGCAACAAAATGAACATTTTAAACATTAAAACATTTTACATTTTAAAAACATTCAATCTATTTTCAAAAACTAAACAACTGAAATGTTAATGAGAAACGGAGATGTTAATAATAAGTTATGATTAAAAGAATATTAATGAAATAAACAAAAATAAGCACTTTTCGATTGTTATTTAGTAACTTTGATATATAGTGACTTGAGTCACCTTCAATTGAACTGTTCTGCAATGACCGAAAGGACATCACTATTCTAACGAAAGTAAACTAAAACTAGGTGTTTAACAATCTATGAGTGGCTCGTAAATTTTCCCGTAAGGCCAATAAGTCATTTTTACCTCTGTAATATTCCTCATACAAAATCACGACACCTTGAAACACATTTGGAAAAATTTGCATCTTTTTTTGGCATTGCAGAAACGTGAGATCCTTGTTGCAAATTTAATTTTTGTCGTTGTTTAACAGTGATATATCACATGATTTTACTTATTAACTTCAAGACCTCTTGACACACAATATATAATAATTAATTTAGGGTCCTGTTCGTGACTAGGGAGAAGAATATCTGTGAATTAAAATCCTGCGCGCCGAAGACTGAAAATACCATAACTACTAATTTCCATAGAGCGATGTTCTATAGGATCTGCATTCTCAGAAATGAATGCCAGTCATCTTTCCGATCCATCAAACCTGGAGTGTCTACTCCCCTTGAAATTAGACCTTATACCGTTCTAGCTTTCCTTAAACCGTAAATAATGAGCCTTTACCGATCATCTGAAGTCGAAATATCATTCTACACATTTAATTATATGCTAGTATTGTATTTTGGATCATTCACCACGATAGCAAATGCCTTTTGCTAAAAAAAGGAAACAAGTAAATGAACTCATCTTTAACGTCATCATTCTTAAAGGAATAAAAGTAATTCTATTAATAAATAAAATGCATTTTTTTCTATTTCAGCAAACCCTTCTGACTTCATAAAAATTTGGAATCTTTAATTCTTTTTTAAAAAATATAGATAATTTTAAATAAGTATTAGGACAATCCCCTTTGATATTTTGGTGTGGTACTGGCAATACAAAGTATCAAAATGAAAGAAAAATTCTATATATAGTATTTGTATTAGAATCCTTCCGTTTATTTTGTATTAAAAACCATTCTGTATAAAATCTATCTTGACATTTATTTCTTTTATTATGAGTTTACTTATTAACAATCCTTATAAATGTAAGTGAAACTTCATAATTTGAATAGTTGCTATAAAAACATTAATTTCTTATTAAATCTATAACTACTATTATAGATTTTAATTATACATTTAGATTTACAGAATGTTTATAGAAAGAAATTATACATTTATCGAAAGTTTGGATTAATGGATGGATGATGTTAGTCAATCACGTCAGAACAGCTGAACAAAATTGGATGGAATGCAAAACTGAGATAGATTATAATCTAGAAAAGAGTATAGGCTACTATTTATTCCAGTTAATTGAGTGATTAATTTTTTATTAATTAAAAACTAACTTTATCGCCAAAAATCTTCATTTCCCCTCTTCCAAATGAGGAAGATTTCGGGTTTTTCCCCCGCGCTAATGACTAAACATGTTTTTGATCGGTTATTTCAAATGGTTATGTTTTTTTGTGTGTTGGATGAATTTAAAACTAAATATTATTAATTAATCGATTTTTCGAATTCATTCTGAAGTACTTTTGAATTAAAATAAAAGATAATAAAGGAAATTAAAAATTTCTATTCCGTATCGTATTACCCCAACTAGCGTAGAAAATTCATGCATATGTATTGCCCCAATCGACATTAGAAGTTCACGCATGCGCAATTTATTCTTGTTTGGCCAGAATCATCAGCAGCTTATCTTTGTTTTGGCAGAATAATCAGCAAAACGATTTTGAATAATTGGTTTGCTGTTTTATTTTATTTCAGGTACGCATTGTAATTGTAATTGTTTGTAAATTGTTTTTAGGTTAGTTGTATTGGTGAAGTTTTGATACACAGCCATTGGTGCTTTGCGATATTCATAAATTTTTGGTAGCACTTTGTTTGAGTTTACATTGTCGTCATTTTTTTTATGTTGCTGTAATTTGATCTTTCCTGCTCATTTCCTTTGATTTTTTCCTGTTGTGCGTATTCCTTCTGCCTACTTTCATTATGTTCGATTAAATTTTTTTGAGTGCATTCCATTTTCATGAACTTATTGATTTTTTCCCTATATTTCCGTTAATTTGCTGTAGCATCCATTGAAACCTTATGATTGGAAATGCTATTGCTGCCTTTCGCACCACATTCGGCCATTTCGTTAAAATTTGGAAACAAACTTTTTTTTTTGGCAAAAATTACTGTATATCAAAGTTGTTCAGCTGTGTATTTTTATAATTAAATTGTATTTGTGTTAGTTATATATCTTTCATAAATGTTTGATAAATAAATATGTGATAACTATAATTTTAGTTTGTGTCTTTAATATTGAAAGCGCTTCATGTTTTACTCATAAGTATAAAAATACAAAGAGGATTTCATGATAATTAGTGAAATATGTAATTAAAAAAATAATAAAAATCGTGAAAATATTACCTTCCGAACAAGTTCATCAAGTTTTCAGTTCATGTTATCGGCTAAGTTTTAATAAATCATATAACCAGTTTTGGTATAAATAACTTCTTTAGTATTTCGCTTGCGTTTTCGAATTACATACATTTAGATTTTGTAACATTTTTGTTATTGAAAGAAGAATCTGAATAAGAGTCTAGAAGAATATGACACAAAAATCCTAAAATATCTGGCAATGAAAAATAAGTCTGAAAGTTTGTGGAATATGATAATGAATTAAAAACTGCATTCATTAAGGCAGGAAAAATAGTCTTTCTGAAGAATTAAAATAGTATATGCATTTTACCATAATAAATCAAGTAAATGATTTCGCTTTCAGAAATGGCCAATTTAGGAAATTTCAAAATGTCTGAAAGAGTTAAAAATTTATGACTTTAGTTAAACTTTTAAATGTCACTCTTGATATTTTACTGTTAAGATTATTTTATTGTTTATAATAATGATAACTTAAAATTAGTTTGTTATTTAACAGATTTTTTTTATTTCATAAATTGGAATCCAGCAATATGCATAAGCAGACATGAGAATTATTTAATATATTCAATTCATAAAGTTTTTAGCTCTATAATAATTTTTTCAACTAAACATTTTATTTGCGATTCTTTCATTGATAAGGGATCTGAGCTATTTTAACATTATTTCTTAATTTTGAACAGATTTAATATCGTCTTGATTATTCATATATCGATCAATATTTTCAAATCTCAATCCAAAACATGTAATCATATTTAATCAATTAGGATTTCCACTTTTCTCGAAAAATTTAGATGCTATATATATTTTTAAAAAATATTTTCATTCCTACACAGCTGGAAATAATTCTGATTTAAAAATGGGGGAAATTTGGATATGGGATATATATACTCTTATTTTCGAAGTAACAAAGCAGGAGAAACAAGTCTATCATGAAAATTATCACCGCTTGAGGCATCATAAAGCTTAATTGTAAAAGTTTTATGATAATAAGGAATTTCTAATGAAAAAAAATCATTTCTTTCGCATAAACAAAATGGGCAATTTTTTTTAAAAAAATTTAAAATCAAGAATAGATTTAAAAAAGCATAATGGATTCACATATAAACGAATTTTTTTAACTAATGCCTAAGTGTCTGATTTTATTTCTGTAAATAGCATCAGCATTAACATTTTTCAATATTTTCGATTTATCATTTAAAATGAACTTATAATAGCATTGTTGTTTTCATATTCCGATTTAAAAAATTCAAGGATGTATTGAAATATCATAGAATCACATGTAAAAATAATCTGTTGTAATAAAAGGCTATATTTGTCACCTTGCGAAGTTTATTATTTTCGAATAACAATACTATATATCATGCAAATCATTGCGCCTTACGTAACATTTAGGAAGCTTTTCTAGGAAAAGTTCTTCCGCACTCTCTTCGAAACATTAATATCCAAGACATATTATCCCGATTTTAATTTAAATAACCCTACCAAGGTATTTTCTCGAATCTACCATAATGATCATGCTAGCAAGATTTGTTGCAATGTCAACAAAAGAAAAGAAAAACGGCACGGGTTTTTCCCGCAAAATTTCGGTTGATTCCTTTTACTTATTCTCTCCCATTTTCTTAAGGTCAAGGCTGTAACGAAAGGGTTTGTATCACCTGCAATATGAAGCTGATGAACTCTTTGTGATAAAAATAATAATAACAGAGTCTTAAGAGAAACCCTTCCAGTATTCGTCATTTTAACTGCGTATATATATAAAAAATATGCTAAGGGAAAAAACATGACAGACAAATAAGAGAGGAAATGGATAGAGGTTTCGTCTCTCGAAGGATATTGTGGCAAAATAGTAGATAAAATCTTGCAAAAAAATTGATCAAAATGTTTTTTTTATCTTGGTGATATACCATGCAATGAAGAATAAAAGATTAAATATACTAAATAAAAAATATTTTTATTTAAAGAATTAGATAATTAAGTCCACTGAAAAGAAAAATATCCTACATTTTCATTTCAGTAAAAAGAAGAGGCTAAATGAATTTTAAAAAACGGAGTTTGTTAAAAATTAAGTTAATATTACTCGATGAACGATAATAGGATTTTTTTTTGAAATATTATTTTTAAAGAAAAAATTGTTCTATTTTTTTTGTGCGGAATGTGACTGAATTATTACTTAGATGTAGAAAAAATACGCTCTTCGCAACAACATAGTCAATTCGTACGAGCCCATGTCGAAAGAAGTTTATTGATAATTCCAAACACTGTCGAATACTGGTCTTTAAGAATACATCTAAGAAAAAAAAATTAACGTGTAATCCTGCATACTCTTGATTTAGAATGCTCAAGAAGTTCGTAACTTTTATAAGTTTTGATAGGACCTATTGATTTGTGATTACTATCTACTTGATTTGATCTATTTATAATATTTAATTCTGGATATTGGATTCTTATGAAGAGTAGTTAAACAATTTATAAAGAATGACTATAGAAACTACGCTTTAAAAGGTTTTAGTTAAATAAAAAAAGGCTTAATTATAATTTTTCCTTTCTATATTAGCTTAATGTGAAATATAAATGATAAAACTCTCTTTTTTTTAAAAAATAAAAATAATATTTATCAAAACGCTTTTTTTTGTGTAAGGTTGATACATGTAAATGTTTCTTATTAAAAAGGATTAAAAATGAATATGAAAAGTCAAAAGTTCGTTAGAAAACGAATACCTTAAAAGATGCAGTGCGATTCCTGTCATAATTTTTTTCCTTAACTGATAAAAAATCCTTGAGAATTTAGAGAATCGTCTGACAGGAAAAGTGCTTAAGAATCAATTGTTTGATGGTACGCGGTTATGCTTCTTGTGTTTAATGAAAGATTTGATTATTCACATACTTCGGAACAAATGGATGAATGGAAGGAAGGAGAGAATAAATTAAATTGTTTTCAATAAAACCACTTAATTGCAGGATGCATGAATGGCTTTCAAGCAACAAAAATAAACTTCGCGCAGTTCATCCTTTAATAGGATTTCACAACTTAAAACATTTTTCAAAGTTAATGAATAGCTTAAAATTGAAGACGTTTGAAAAGACTATAACGAGAAATAATTTCAAGGTGGCAGCAATGATTTATTTGACATTAAGATTATCTGAAAAATAATGAATGAGGATCAGCTCTCTTATAAATTCAGCTTTGGAATTCCACAATTCTATTTCTTATAATAAATTATATATAAACCGTATTTTAATATATTATTAACAAATTATTTGCCACATTTGTAGGAATAGATTTTCAGCAGCATTACATGAATAAAATAGCTGCTTTTTATGTGATGACTTCGAAACTTAAGAATTTTCATAACATTAACCAATAGATAAAAATAACCAAAAGGTAAAATTTTTATCACTTAAAAGAAAAGAGAAAAAAGACATTTACTACAGGGTTTTTTGTAATATAATATTTTAACATAATGTTACATAAAATTATATTTTTTAAAAGCCTCAATCAAAAAGAAATAATTAATTATTGCTTAGCAATAACATTTATTCCTTAAGTGTTCCCATCATATTTGCGTTGTATTTTATTCCAGTTTGTATTATGTTTTAAAATTTGTTGACCGTATCATTGCTTCAGGTATTGTTTCCAAATAACTAATGCTTTACTCCTTTCTGCAAATGTTTAAAATTTTTCCTCTATGCTTTCGTCACCGTTGGAATCATCAATGTCTTGCTAACAAAAAAAATTTCAAATAAGAAACTGGCAAATTTTTAATTGCGCCTGAGCTTTGAGTTGACTCCTCCTAATAAATTTTCACACTCATTAAGAGTATCAATTTTGTTTTTAAAACTTAAATGAATTTTTTAAAATCCTTTTTATTTTCATGATTAAATCGCTGACAGCTTTGGCTGTCGAAGAGATTTCAAATCAATCCTGTTTGTACAGCTGTTCCTTCAAACTAATCAAGACCTCTTTGATTACAAAAGAATTTAAAACACATTCAATGGGGAAACGATCCCCAAACGCTTTCTTTCAACGAAATTATTTTAAAATCTATCGTTAAAGCTGGCTAAAAATGAAGAATCAGTCAATTGTCTACTTCAAAACTGATAATTTTAAGGATGTATTGATAACAATAAATGAATATTTTTGTGTTCAGATGAAGGCATTGATTCGAAAAAGGAAGATTTTGTTAATATAAAGCAAATGAGAACATTAATCGCTATTATATTTGTAGCCTCCACTGTATAACAATTAAAATTACGCTCATTAAAGATGTTATTGTAATGCTAACTACCTAAACTAGTCTAACCAATGCCTTTATATCTAAATAATTTAAAACAATGCAAAAATTTCTATATTTCAGAACTCTCTACATATCTATTAATTTGTAAGGAATTCAGGCTCTAAACTAATAAATGATTTAAATAAAATTAATAAAATATATTATGAATCAAAGAAGATCGTATTAATATTATTTAGATTGTACTCACTTAAAAAATACAAACTAAGACAAATGTGAATAAAAAACTATGTTAACTGAAATTGCAGTTTTAGAAACTGATAAAAAGTATCAAGAAACTTAACATGTAAGCTAAGGATATGTTATCAAAGGAAATAAAACAAAACAATGAAAACAACAAATGGACAATTTAAAAAAGTACAAAGAAAAAATAAACAATTGTTTCAATCAACAAAATGATTGATTTATCGCTACAAATAGGTATTGCCTGGTTTGAAGCAGATTGAAAATATTAAGCAACGTGTGTCATGTTTTAGTTATCGTATCAGCTTGAATTCATGCCCATGGAACTAAATGTTCTGAAACATAGAAAATATTTCTATATTTCAGAGCCATTTAACTTTAAAAAAATGTTACAAACTCAAAACAGTAAGGATGTTTAAAAAATGCATCAATAAAAATTATTCATTTATAGTTAATTTCTATTAAGTAATTCATTTAAACTTATTTTTGTATCATTCTTTGGCGGATAATACTTTTAACAATGATAAATTTGGAATAAATTTAGATTTAAATTTTTTTAAATTCAATAACAAATTTTTTGGCATTACAATAATAAGATGAGATTTTCTTATTTATGCTACGTATTAGTTTAGTACTAAAATTATAGATAAACATAATATAAAGCATGGAAATTTTCAAAACATGAGACATTATACATATATAATTACTTGCGAGCTTACTTTTTATTCATTTGATTTTTAATGTGTAAAGATGACAATTCTCATATGAAACAAGTACATTTTATTAACTTGTAGATTTGCTAAATGAAAAGACCGGTCACAAAAAAAAATTGAAATATATTTATGAAACTTGAAGAAAGTACAATAATTTATACTTATTGCTTGTAATGTTCTCATTGCTTAAGCTCAAATTTATAAATGTTCAAATGAAGAAAAATGTTACAAAATATATGAGAAACCAATTAATAAGAAGCGGAATAAAAGAAAATATATATAAGATTATTTTTTTCTACAGCATGTTATTCTGTGGATAAGATATTTTTTTCATAAATTTCTAAATCACCCATTATATAGTTATAGTGCTTCATTTACAGATATTAATTTATGATGAGTTAGATGAAAACTTTAATTTGATAACTAGGCTAACATCAAAATACACTGAAGTAGTTAAAGTTATATTAGGGAAATATATTTTAAATGTAGTTTTTGAATAAAACACTACAAAAACGATTACACAGATATAAAATTTAATAATCTCTAAATATTTTTAGTTTCGTCTTAAAATAATTTAAATTATAAATTTTTTTGAGAAAAATGCTTGAAAGTTTATCTGCTTTCACGTTTCTCTCTTAGAAAGCAATTATTATATTCAAAATCAAATCTTGTATCTTTGTCCACAAAAAATATTTCAGCTTGAAAGTCTAATACATAGATTAAATATCTCACTTCACAAACTTTTACCTAATTAATCACCCAGATAACTTTAATAAAATTAAAGTCATAATAATAGACGATTGTGAGTTTCAAATAAATGTTTTATCGTCCCCAGTAGTCTTATTAAATAAAAAAATAAACAGGTGACAGCTGATTTACTGAGAACAGTTTTACATTTACAACGAAGCTGAAACTTACAGTAGATAATTCTATACACATAACTAGCACGATTAATTTTTTCAGATATTATATACAAATGCTCTTCCCCAAGGCCAAAAAATGTTAAGAGCATTCGAGTGTGTTTTCTGAAATAGAGCCATAATGTATTATGTTTAATTTGTAGGACATAAATTTGTAAATTTCTTGTTAATGATTTATTGGCGTTAAAGTGCTTAAGAAAAATGAATTTGATATTGAAAAATGAATTAAGAATTGCTAAACGGGAATGATTTTAACTCCAGGACTAATTAAAACATTTAAAAACATGGTATTAAAATGCGTATAAAATCTATTTTAAATTTATTAAAATTAAACAAGTGTTAAGAAATCAAAATTAATATAACAGAAAAGCTTATTTTTTAAAATTTAAGAAAGAGTAAAACTGATTTTTGTTCAATAATATGCTCTCAAGATAAACATTAAAAACTCGATTATTTGTTAAGTTAACATTTAAAACTCTTATCTGTGTGAAACTTATTACAAAGAATACATATTAAATTTTATATCTCTAGTCTGCCTTACAGAGTAATTTGAAAGTTTTTTTTTTAACATTGAAGTTTACTGATAATAAGTAATAAATATGGCTGAGAAAATATATTTCAGATTCAGAAAATCTATTTTAAAATTTTCTATTTCTAAAATAATCTTTTAAAGAAATTTAAAGTTTGGGTAATTGATAAAAATATAATTGGGGTATGCCTATAAAATATCAAACGAATTTAAATCGACATTTTCATATTATTTCATTCTCGGATAATACTTCCACAAGAATCTTTTTTCTTTCAAAATACATAACCTATTTTTTTTAATTTTGAGTTAAATAGCTCTTTTATTACAAAAAAAAAAAATGTTTCAGAAAAAAGGATAAAGATTCTATATGAATTAGTTTTTTTTCTTTCAACAGTGTTGATTAATTATTTTATTAAATAAATTTATACTTTTGACTAAAATATATAATGAACTAAAAATGCCCACAGATTTGAAAGTTTAAAAAAAATCATATATTTGATTTTGAACATAAATTCAAATAATTTAACAAATGACAGATTTTAAGTTGTGTAATTCATATTATTATGCTTTTTTTCTCCTTGCGTTATTTTTTAACGTTACAGACTTTTAGTGACACACATCTGTCTTCATGTAAAAATGTAAAATAATTTTGAAGAAATATTACAGAAGTGGAATTTCTTTCTTATCTTAGTACTTTGACAAAAATTTAGGAATTAAGTACCAGAAAACAAAACAAGGATCTCTGAATGGTTTGTTTTTATTTTAAAGAATTATGATGTTTTACCGATGGTGTTAGGCTTAAGGTAAGTAAATAAACCCCAAGTTAAATTCAAATCTGAGTTAGCATAATTAGAAAATAAATATTTGAAAATGAGCAGAAATTGAAATTATTACAAGCCCGTGCAAGTACACAACACACACAGTATTGATTTTTGTAGCCCGATTTCTATTCACATTCATTTTATTTCTTAAATTTGAAACTTGTACCTTTCCAGAAAACAAATGAGACTTAACATATTCCATGTCTTAGCTGCAAGAATATTATTTTTACTCCTAAAGTGCGAAATAAGGAAGAAAAATGCCCTATAATTTCTTCCTTTTCTGAAATAGAAACTAGGTCTGAACCCCCTTGTTTCGAAATATTATTTGAACTTCCTGTTAGAGTGCCGAACTCTTACTCAAAACGCTTGAAGATTTCACCTGCATTATTTTGTATCGAACGGCTTCAGGTCACTTTTGTTTTCTGTGCTCCAGGTTTTAATACAATTTATCTTTCACTCTATTCACTCTAATGGGATTATGAAATTTTTAAGCAGGAACTGAAATAGCATATTCTCGAAGAATAGATAAGAGAGAAGAGAGGGAGAGCAATTACAGATTGGTATCTATACAATGAAAAAGATGCTTAAAAGAGGAAAAAATGTGATAAATTGCTTCTTTTTGAATAAATTTAGTAGTGATACACATCATCCCTTGTATGTTTACTTT
>JAOUZG010044845.1:3712031-3744491 GCA_026289955.1 Argiope argentata
GAGAGAGAGAGAGAGAGAGAGAGATAAACATCTGAAATTTACTCTTTTGGAAAAGTTCAAATATTAGATCAGTAATTTTTAAAGAAAAAATGTTTCAATGAAATACTATTCTTTTGGCAAAAATTTTTTACCAATAAAATTGGTAGAGTTAAATAAAATAGAAAGCAACCAAGTATTTTAAAGAATTTAAAAGTTTATTTAATTAATCTTAATAATCAGGTATTGTAAGAAATAAAAGATTAAGTAAGTATTAATGATTAAAGTAAGTGAATCGAATGGCGGCTTATATAAAAAGATAATGCAATACTTTGAAAATTAGTAAAGAATTCTAAACACTCTATTGTCAAATAATTTTAAGTATAAAAAGATCTAGCTAGCCTGGAGTTAAATAAAGTGACAAGCTAAAATTTATCTCCATTTTTTAGAATTAGTAATAGCCTTGAAGAATCACAAGCATGTATTTAAATGTTTTGAATATACGTGAGATGATGTTTAAAAGATTTAAAAAGTTACAAGGTGACATAGTTTTGGGAATACATTCTTTGCTTCATAGGAGATTAAAGAATATTATATAAACCTTCTGCAGAGAATTTAAGCAACTTTATGCCCTTATCAGTTAAACCCTTGATATATTCCTAGATTAATTGCTATGGTTTTAAAGCGCTCTATAAAGAATTTAAATATGTTTGGTGCTGTACAGAAATAGAGTAAACTTTTATCAGCTAATAAATATGATAATAATAGGATATAGTCACATTCAAGTTTTCAGAATGGAAAATGAAGAAAAACTAGTATAAAATGTTATAAGTATATTGAACCATTATGAATGGTCTCTCAAAACGTTTTTGCACTCTCTTTAATAAAAATTTTAACTCCTTTTCCATTCTCAAATGAAATTATGAAACTTTGGTAAGAGGTCTGTTGCATGGCACTGGTAAACGATAATTAGAAATATAGATCTTTCATCGGAGCCTATCATTTTTACTAGATCTGTCCTGTGATCCGTGTCAATTAATCTTTAACATGCTGTAAATAGCATCCGAAAATCGTATTTGTGTTTAAAACCATTTTTTAAAATGATTTTATTTTTGTTGAGTAACAATGAAATTTCAAGAATTTAATCGCAATGAAAAATATCTTACTTTATTATCATTTCAGAACGTGATGTTGTTTTTGGGATGAGGTTTTTGGCGTCAACAAAAATTCGTAAGTGAAAAATAAACATTTTATTATCTGCATGAGCATCTCAAAAAATCAGCTTTTAATAATGCATTGCCATTGAATTTACAAAAACTATGGTTTAAAAAAAGTTAATGACTACAGCCAATAAAACCTAGAAAAATGTCATTTTGAGCACTTGATTATATGAAATGAATTAAACAGGAAATGTGATATTTTTTTAAAACAATAAATGCGAAACAAACTTTTTTTATGATCGTTTGCAATACTAAAGTGACTCATTCAATGAAACCATTAAAATGAATAAAAATATAATTTAACTTGCCCGAGCACGTGGTGCTCGGCTGTTCAAGAAATTATGTTCTGACATGATACATTGAAATGTGCATAGCAAATTTTATTTTAACTCTTTACGGTTATTCTAAGCAAATGAATAACGCACAAATTATTTTGAGAAGTATAGGAATAGAGAAATATACATGAGTATAGAAATAAAATGAATTTATTCAAGAAAAAAAAAGAGAACTATCACTAAGCCTTATTTAAATACATAAAACTGAAGACATTAACTTTTTCCCTAATTAAAGCAATGGGATTTTAAAACTTTCACTCCGTATTGAAGAATTTAAACATACTTAAAAAATATCCGCTGAAAAAACAACTACTTATTTAAAGTAACGAAAAAAAAAGCGAGAATAAATATTGTTATTTTTTATAATTCATTGTAAAACAAATTTGCTAAGCTTTTAAAATTTTTACTAAGCTTTTGGATAAATTATAGAATAAAAATTTATTAATGATTCAGTAACAGAAATTTTTTGATCGTTTGAAAAAATAACATGGATTTAAAAAACAAACAGTTCATGAACAGGTTCTAAAAATCTTTATGCTATTAAAATCATTACAATCCAATCGTAGAATGCTCATATTATTATCATTGAGCGAAGACTATTATAAACGAAAACCAATCTTTTTTTTTAAGGAAATAACTGTTATAAAAACTTATTTAGGGTGATTCTATTACGAATGAAAATGGAGCTAAAACCTCCTTATAACTAAATATTCATATTGTGGTTTCACAAGCTTGTTGTATTTATCAAGTTATAAGAAGTTCCATACTTACTATTCCATTTTATACAAAACGGAAAAAAAATTAATTAACATTTCAAAGGAATATCTTCTAAATGACAAAAATATATCGAACTTGAAAATAATAAGTTATTCTTTGAGAACAAATAATATTCATTTGAATTCAAATACAATTTCGTACTAAAGTTTTAATTAATATTTGAAAACAGCGACTGTAACGATTATTCAATGCTAGTGATTCATTCTTACCTTTAAAATTTTGTTAGAGAAAAGGCTTTTACATCTTTCTATGTTGAAAAAAGCCCTGGTTCAAATGATTTATCATCATTTTACGATTCTAATCAATTTATTAAATTTTAAATAAATAACTAAAGTTAATTTCAACTTTAATCCGAATTCCATATGTTTGTAATATTGCCATCATATATTCTTCGTGAAACAAAAAAGTAATTTTTTTAAATCGTCTGCTGTTTCGCAGAGATGGAAATTGAAACCGCAGCTGTTGATTATTAAATTTATTTATTTTTTGTTCTAAGGCTTTAAATTAAGATTATTAAAAATAATTGTATCGATATATTTATTCTGTAAGAATATAAATGTAAAAATTATTAAAAACAGATAATCAGTTTGAATTGGATGCTTCAAGGTTATTATTTTTCCGAAAAAAAAAGAATAAAATAAGTATTAGATTCAATACAGATACGATTTTTTTGTTAGAATATTCGAAATGATTACTTTCTTTTTTTATGATAAGAAAATTCGTTATTTAGTGTTCATATTTTTAAACTTCTTATAATAACATTTTTTTTCTAAGTAAAGTAAATAATACAGACTATTTTTTCTTCTTTTATTTTCTCTCTTTACAGAAACTTTATCTTATTTTTTTTAGCATTCTATAAAATGTTCACCTTAAATTTTATTAATTTTTCATTTGCTGTAAATATGTAAATATGCAAAAAGTTCTTTTTAGTCCTTTCCTTTTAAATGTATCCAAATTATCGATACATTTTATTTGATAACTGACGAATAATAATTTAACAATCTTAATTAATATTTTTAAATAAATGACTAATGCATTCGTTTCAAAACGGGGATTTTTTTTTATTTATTAAGAACGACGATTTTTTGACGATTTATTTTTTTATTTGACAATAGTTTTCATATTTTTAACAATCAGATGGCAATAACTTATCTTTTCATTTCATAAAAGTTAAAAATTAAATCGGAATTCGATTTTATTTGCATGCTAGGAATTATAAATAAGAATAATTTTTAATGCAAATTTTTGTGCATAACTATTTTACGTAAAATATTACTTTTTTGTCTTTTAGTAACTATTTTGATTCCTAAAAACTTCCACAAAAATAATTTATGGAATGAATTTATTTCCAAGATTCAAGATTGAATCATCCCAAGCTCTGTAATATCTCCTTTTTCATTTCCCGATTAAAATTATGAAATGTAAGTATATGTTATAATTTTTTTAAATTTCCTTTATATAATGTGATTTTTAAAAATTAAAATGATTATGATTAAATTTAAATTTATTAGGAGAGATTATTTATAGGAAATTCTTTGATACATAAATAGAAAATTCTTTTAGCTCGTCAAATAAGAAAAGATTTTTTAAACGTTTCCCAGATAAAAAAAATCAAAATCAAAATAAATTTTTTAGTAATTATTTCTAAAAAATTAAGTATAATTGCATCTGAGTTTATAATTATCTGAGTCAATTTTTTTGTCATTTGTTTAAAAAGTATAACTGTTCTGGAGCTAAAAGATATTCGATTCAGATAAAAAATCTGTAGAAATATTAGATTTAAAAAACAAGTCAGAAAACAGTTTTGAATTTATTATACTAATTTAAAAAATTTTGAATTAAAAGAAATTAGCAGGAGAAAAAAATGTAGTTTTATACCTAACCTGAAAATACGAAATATGGTTGCAAAAGTCTAAAATTTTAATGTAAAAATATTTAATTTTATTATTACCATTTCAAAAAAAGGTGAGTATTAAAAATAGATAATATATATTAATGAAACGATAGATATTAATTTTTATGGTTAGATAAACTATTATTTCCTTTCAAATTTCTCCTTTTTATGTGAGAAGATAATTTAGAAAGTATTTAAAATTTTCAGATAATAGTCATTTTTAAAAGAGGATCACCATTTTTGATAGTTTTGGATTACCATATGGCTTCATTTATGTATATATGAATATTTATTTTTATATATATTTCATGTATGTATTTATGTTTAAAACTAAGAATTTTCTGATTATATTAAACAAAACGCAATACTTGGTCATCTTTGTATCTGCTTGCTTTTTTGTGGAATTTTAAAAATTTAATTTATTTAAAAAAGTAACTTCTAGCTGAGCGCTTCAAACACTACTGCAAATATTAAAATAAGCAAAAATAGAAACTTGTATATTATGAATAGGCCATTCTCAATAACTACGAAAAAGTTAATATTTTTAATAATAAAGTTAGTTGCCTTAAATTACTATAAAATAAATAAAAATGATTTGGTTTTGATTATAATAGTATTTTAAACGACAAAAGTAATTTTTTTGTTAAGAAATATTATTTATGACTGCAAGTTAAAAATGGAAATGACATGACAAAAATGAAAATAATAATAATAATATGTAGTAAATGTGATTATTATGAGTAAATACTAACATTTTATATATTTTTAGTATTATTTAGTTACTAGTAGTGTATTATTATTACCTTTTATTCTTTCCTAAAGATTATTTAGGAAGGACCACTATATTTACTCAATTAAGTTTGAAAATTGAGCTAGATATGCTTGATAAATGTTAAGTTTCTTTTTCATGTAAAAAAAAATCCCGAAAGGCAATTATGAAATAAAGTGGCATATATATTCAGTTGATAACAGAATATATGAAATCACTATTAGAAGTGAACTGTTTAGGCAGAAAAGCATTAAAAGGAACTATGATAAGGAAAAAAAGGAATGAATATAAAAATGAGAACAAGTGCATTAGTAACAATTTAGTATTAATGTATGAAATCATTGTTATTTGAATAATAATTGGTATAATAAAATTCAAGCATTTCTTTTATTTTTTATTTTAATTCTTTGTTGCTTTCTATAAAGGCTTATATACACTTTATGGAGCATTATTATTAAATGGATAGTAAAATTATACTGTAAAATTTTTATCAGAATTTCAAGAGCCTCAAAGTCAATTTCAAATAGGATGTGGTGTTAATTTGTCGGTTAAAATCATTTCCTGGTTCATTATTTTTATTCAAATAAAATGTTGTTTTGCTTTTTAACATTATTTATAATATTTAGAAGCAGACATTTTTAACATCCAAATTAATTTGAAAAAGAAAAAAAATCGAAACATATGAATAACCAACTACATTCATTTGTCATTTGTTTTTATTCGTCCTGAACCTGTTAAATACTTCATACTATTTTCCTTGCATCTCTTGAAAGCAACACCACTGGAAACGATGACTAATTGCTATTTCTAATACGCATGAATCGTCGAGGACAGACGGTGGTTTGCTCTGAGAGAGTGAAGTAAAGTAGGCCATTTTCTATCTTCATATGGTCTGAAAGGGGGAATTTTGAACCGAGTCTTTCCCACATGGAGTTAGGGCTTGGTCAGAACAGACAGGTGTAACTAAGTAGGTGGCTGGCAGGCTATAAACCGTTTAGACCTTGATCCAGTTAGAAAAGAAGAGGAGCTTGCTCTTTGTTAAAAAAATGAGAAATGATAGGGCAAGAAGAATCGATGCCTGAGGTATGGTGGAATGTTCTTGGAGTTTCCTTATCAGAAAGCTAATCCTGCGGTTTGTGATGAAATTGTACGAGGGTCTTCACGTGCATCAGATCACGTTTGTTTCAATTCCTTTGTAAAGAGAGTAGCCAATTCCTTTTATAAAGTACTTAAGAGTGCACATTTGATAACAAAAGCAACAGAGTGTTAATTCAACTACATAAAAATGTTGAATCAAGACATTTCTTTTAAATGGAAAATTTCTACTATTTTGCAACTGATTCATTTAATAGATAGAGAAACGAAATGATTTTACGATTTTTTCGATTGAAATGAAAAGCTTTATGGCAAAAAGCTATTTCATTTCAATTTGAAAAAAAAAAAGATTACAAAAGACTTAAAAATTATCTCAAAAAGAGATAAGTATTGAAAAGGTGTTAATATAATAATATGTCTAACAGCTCTCTATATTTCTTTACATTTCATTTATTGGAGAAGGTTTTACACTTATAGATATAATTTAAAATGTATTTCAAGTCGAAAAAGAAAAATGAGCAAGAAAAATTTTGAGTATAATATAATAAAAATTTGAAAAAGAATAAGTTGTACAATAAAGCGGTTCAGCTATTGTATAAAATGATATTATTTTTATTAAAACATTATTGAACTAAAACCTTTTTTCAGTTTTGATGAGGCTATTCTTTCATATATTTTTCGAATTCATCAATAACCATCTTTGTTTTTTTACGAATGCATTTCATTAAACCTCAGTCTTAACAATATGAAGTTTTTTTTATATATTTATTATATATAGATGGAGTTATAAACATCGTAATGATATGATAGTTAAAAATTTTGCTTACTTTATTCCTTTTACACTGAAAGAGCAATAAAAATGATCTTGAGAGCTTTAACTAGAATTCTGTAATTATAGCGAAATGAATTTTCTTTTCTTTTTCTGAGAATATTTTTTTGTTAAGAAAATGCTGCATAATTTATATATTTTATTTAAATAAGTTTTGTCAATAGTCTGAAAGTTTTTCAAATCTTTTGCGATTTCAAAATGAAGACCTGCACATTTAGTATAAAATTTATAATTAAAAAAAATATTTATTCTGTATATACTTACCAAACTTCCTTTTATATTTCCGAATGTATAAAAGAAATAGATCTCAACTTTTTAAAAGTATCACAATGCAGATTTGAAACTTTAATACAATAAATAATATTTGTAGTGTTTGTAATTAATAATTTTCTTTTATCAATTACTGAACCTAATGTCATTTAAAAAACAGAATGAATTGAGATTCCGAAACTCTTCCATGATATTTCTGTTTTTAAACAGAAAATGCTTATGTTAGGATCAGAAAATTCTGTTAACTGTTTTTTCGAAAGGTAAAAGGCATTTATATTTTATCTTTAACTGACTAAATACTTAAAGTTAGATTTATCAAAAAGTTGAGAATAGCTTAAAATATTTGACGAAAAATTAGTAATGCTGATATTTTTCAAATATTTCCAGGGATACGATTAAATTAAATGTCATTTAGAATATGTTATGTTAATTATGTCAACAAAGACTGCATTTTATTAATATTCTTTTCTTTAATCTCTTTGTCAATCCAGATGAAATATTATATGTAGTATATTATGAAAATTGAATCCTCTTATTATTTTATTACGTTTTTTTTAATTTTTTTAATTGATTGATGGATTGAGGCACTAATTTTATTAAGCTTTCGGAGAATTTACTGATGATAATTTTAATATCAAGAGCTCGAAAAAAAAACTGAAATTGCTTTGAAAGGAACATAGAAAGGAAAAGGAATAGATTGAAAATAAACAAAAAAAATTGGAGCAAGTAATATTTTTTCCACTTGTTCAAATGAAAGTTCTTTCTTCAGTCCGATGCTGAAAACGATTTTTAAACAAAATATTTGAGGATATGCTTAGGATAACGAGTTTTCATTTGGGTTGCTTAGAAAGTAAAAAATAAAGAGAAAATGTTTCCATAATACTTTACAAGATTTAACTTTTATTACTTATTTACTAAAAATTCAGTTCATAAACTATTTTTTAGTTGAACTATCCATACTTTTATGCAGTTGTAAAAGAATGGAAAGTCTAAGTGATTAATTTAATACCAAAAACGAAATATCTGTTGAAAGGCTTTTGAAGGTAGTGCATTAATCACAAAGTATAAAGTTTAAATGACAATTCTCTATTGAAATTTTCTCTATTGAAGAACGCTGTATAAGAATGAAAATTTTGTTTTCAATATTTTAATACTGAAAACAAGACTGTTGAAATGTTTAAACAAAACTGTTGAAATGTTTTTGAAGATTTACATCAGTCACAAAATATAAAATTTAAATGATGAATGATTTTTAAATAGCAGACAAGTATTAACTATTTTAAATGTAAACAAACCTTTCTTTACCTCAGATCTAATAATTTAATAAAGATACTCATACAAAATAAATAAAAGAAGGATTTGAGAAATCTGTCTAAAACACAGAAAATGACGTGCTTACATGTTTCAGTTTCATGAAATATTATTAACAGCGTTACAAATTATATGCAAATTCGTTCATCATAATATAAGGTCGAGCGGAAAAAAAGGAAGATAGATTAAGAAGACTGGATGGATGTAGCCTTGCTTTTAAAGCAATTTACAAAAATAATATCTTTAAAAAACTGCTTGTTTTTGAAACGATGTCGCATAGTTCATTGCTTTAATTAATCAAAATACTATCAGAGGTTGAGAACTGTTTAACAATAAAAATTTAAATAACTTTCCTTAAGTTTACAAGAGGTTTTACAAGTTTTTTTAATCGTAAGATCTATTATTAAACCAGCAGAAGTATCATTTGCAGTTGGTAAATATATCCGAAATACAGAGTAGTATTTTTTAACAAATGCTCAGGGTATTAATAAAAAATAATTTCAGACAACTTAATTTATGTTTACATATGTTTAGTATTTTATTTTTTTTATTGTAAAAATATTTCTTATTTTTTTTTTTATCAAAGCTAGCAATCTATTTCTCAAAACAAATTTTTTTACAACTTATGCAGTATCAAAGGTAAAAAAAGCTTTAGGAAGGTGGTACTGTAGTAATTCAAAAATATAACAATAATGGTTATTATAATCGTAACAACTTCTCAATTTTTTTTAAAAAATTCACTATATGATTTTATAAACGAACAGCTGGAAATAACAGTAGTTTATAACGTAATTAGTAAACACTATTGTGTTATATACTACATTCTATCAATAAATGGTTCTTTTATATATAAAAAAATTAGAAGTGAGTCTGTATTAAAGTTTGATTTCTTTGTAGCTGATAGAATTTTAACGCACTCAAAAATGTTTGAGAAGGAAAGCAGTTATTTTGAATTTGAAATCATTTGTATTTATTTGGGGAAAAAATCCTTGGGAAGAAAATTTTTATTTTTTTCTGTGATTAAGTTTTTAATGTAGCTTTTAGAAAAGAATAAAAGTTACTTCAAGGATTGAAGATAGAAATTTAAAAGAATGAACATCGAACATTTGACAGCACAAAGGAAAAATCTGTTGGCTTTTTAAAAATTTTTAACTGACGATTTAAAAAAAGGATATGTGAGCAAATGACATCTAAGATTATATAATTTTAGATTTTACTATTAACTTCTAAGCTTAATTTTTAGATTAAGTAACTCACCTAGTGCTTTTGTAACAAGGGATTTCAAATTCGAGATGTTCGAGTTCATAATTTCAACAGAGATTTACCATGTGCCCGTATAATCATGAAATGTTTTGCATCCTCATCAATTAATCACAGTTGAAAATCTCCTTGTTTGCCTTTAATAACCCTCATATACCGAGCTGTTAATAGGAATATTAAGCTATTTGTTTGGTAAAATGTATCTCTATATAATTATCAGCTTGCAAACGAATTTATGTTGAAATTGAAACGATTAATGTTAGGCTATCTTATGGAAATTATTTTTCCGCGAATGAGAAATTTTTGTCATTATTAAATACCCAAAAGCAATAGATTCGTATGTATAAGAATTTTTTCATTGTGTCTTAATAAGTTAAAAAGCAAGTAAAAATGATTGATTAATGGAAATGCTAAGAAAATTTAAACAGCGAAAAATTTTCCATTTATAAATTGATGACGAAGATTCATCTTCATTCAAAATATTGATGAAAAAACAACAAATGTTGGAAATGTTTTTTAATACGTCTGTTTTCAGTTTTCAGAGATTTATATACAATGCCCAGATTTTAAAGTTCTATATCACTATTAGAGCTTTTGAGTTATGTTTGTTTTGGATAGCTGAAGCTTTATTTAAATATAAAATTCTTCACCACATTATCTTTTAAATTTTTTCCAGATTTTTAAAATATATTTATTGTTTTTTATGAAATTATTTTATTTCAGGAATTTATTTAATTAACAGTTATTAAGATATTTAAATCAAAATATGCTTCTTGGGGACGAAATCTTTAATCGATTTAACTTTTTTTTAAAAAAAAATTATTGCAAAAAAATTCTGTTTACGACTAGGATCTAAGAAAAGTTTCCAATTTTTTTAGTGGAAAAATTTAAAAATATGCTATACAAAATTATTTAACTATTATTGAAACTCAGGTATAATAAAGAGAATTTAAAATGCATGTTTTGATGCAAATAAGAAAAATTATTATTCATATTTAAATTAATTACAATAGAAAAAAATCTTTTAACTAATATTTCGTTATGAAAATTTAAAAAATTACAAATTATAGATAACGAGATCATTTTTTTGCTAAATGCATTGCCGACATTGTGTACGAAGAAATATACAAAAACATCATAAAAAAATTCTCCTTATTTGGAAGCGTATATAGAAAATGGGCTGGAATGGTAAACTGAATTAAAAAAAATCGCATCAATAATATGATAGATATTTAAACATTAATTGCAGAAATACTGCCTGTATTTATATTCCTATGACTTCCTGAATTCTGGTTAGTGCTAGAATAGAGAACCAATGAGAAATTCTGGTGCTGGTGGAATTAATAACCATGAATATAAAAAATAATTTTTATGCATTAAAAATAATAATTATTGCAAGAACATTTTTTTTATTGGTTCTCGAAGTATAACTCCTTGTGGGCCAACAAGTATACCACAAGGCTTACAGATGTAAGTCATTTTACAATTAACAATAGGATGTATTTGTAAAAAAAACATTAAAAAAGAATATACTATCTGTTGTTTTTGATGTTCTCATTAATGAATAAATTCTCTGATCAACATCACATCAACGCAACATTAGCATTCTTTTGAGTACTATTGTATACTGTGTTGTATATTCTATGTTATTGCTTGTAGAAGGTTCTTTTGACCTTCTAAAGCCTTTTATTATTGCATAGCTTGGTATTGGGTTTCGTTTCTACAGAATCAAAAACCTATCTATCACATTTTCTGGAATTTTATTTTTTAAACGTACGTTATATTGATATAGCAGACATTATACTGCTGCTGCATTAAGAGATATAAATGAAGTGTAGTTATGATGCAAAGCTTTATGCAAATTAGCTTTTATGCAAAATATGAGCCCTCCGGCATTCTTTAAGATCTGCACCAGTCTTGTACTATGTATCTACTATAAAGCTATTGTAGTGTCCAACACGCTCAGATAAACTAAGCCCGCATATCAACACAAATCATCAATTAATTCAGAAGATACTAGCTGAATGTTAGCTCTTTCCTTTTTCAAAAGAAACGAAGCTGCATTGTTGTCATTTATGCATGTAGAATTAGTATAATGTGCCTTGATTATGCAGATTGCCAAGTATGCTGTGCATGATAACAACATCAAAAGCACTCCTTTATTGTTACGCATAGAATTAAACTAATTGATGTTGTTTCATATCATTAAGGTTAGTATGAATGAAGTTGTATAATTTTCTTCACATATCAATGCTATATAAATTTATCGCAATTTTAATCATATACCACTAAGTTTAGTAATTATTTGTTTTGGAAGTAGCCGATAAAAATTCCATGTTGAAAAGTTTATTCTCTTATGAAATAGTTGTTTGCTTGATAAAAGCTAATAGACTAATTGAAAAATTTTCAAAAAAGGTTTGGCCTAGTAATAATTTTATTGAACGTGCATTGAACAGCCAGACGCACAATCGATTATCTCAGTCGAGTGTTTTGCATGATCATCATATAGGTGACTGCGACTACAGGTACAGTCACGCTTAAACCACTTTCGGATAATTAAGTCGTTAAAATGCAATGGATGATGTGAAATCGTTAGACAGAATCATTATTAAAACAAGAACACCCGACACTCAATAAATGAAATGATATTGTTTTCCGAAAACCAGATATTCCCGTTATGTCTTCTTACAATCTCGAACATTTCAATTTCCATGGCTACCACCTTGTTCAGCTGCCATGACAAATGGGTTAATCAGCCTTATTGTAGGGAGGTTAGAAGGTCTTAGACAGTTCTGTGCTCAAAGGGAGGAAAGGCAGCAAGAAAGAGAGAAGAGTTCTCAGTTCGAAAGATTTGTTGTACACTCTGGCAAATATATTAAAGAGAATCATTTTTTAAATTGAATGTCTTCACTGACATCGCATTTGTCATTAAATGATGTGCGATAATGCAGAGTATTTGTTGATTAATAACTTGGAGCCTAAGTCTACTCGTCAAAACTGAATTGTATTGCAGTGTTGTATGATGCGCAGCAAACGCTTCAAAAATCTTTTGCTTAATTAATGAAGAACAGAGGTATTTTAACATGAATACCATGCATGCAACTAAAATTTCTAAGTATAAAAAATAGTAAAAACAACCAATAAAGTAATGGCAGCGATTAACAAACTCTTGGCGTATTATTTGAAAAAGGGCATCATTTAAATTTTTTGATTTAACTAATTTCCATTCGTTACCATAGAAAATCTGCTTCAGATCTTAATTTTGCATTTGGTAATCTCCTTGCATTTTGGAGTGTCATAAATATGTGTTTCATAATTAATTATTTTAGCTTTATTTTCTTACATGTTTGTTCACACAAGATTCCTTTTGTCTTATGTACAAACTCTAAGATACATATTTTTTAGTTAGGAACGAAACACATGTTCCACTTCTAATCTAGTTTCGTCATTTCGTCATGAGCCTTTTTTTATTCTTCAAACTAAAATATCTATTTCTATGATTTTCACGCAGTACTAATCTCTATTACTCAATGGAGTTATTATAATTATTTTATATTATGAAGACAAGCCTACTTTTATAAACTTTATAGCTACTTTTTTTCCAGAAATTTTCAAAATTGCCATGCATTGAAAGTATAAGTTTATCATATGATAGGTATCAAAAACATTTTTTATAAATATTTCTGCAAAGTGTATCTGTATTACCTACCAAGCCCATATTTCTTTCGAAATCACTCTTCGAAGTTACAATCTCAAACTTGAAAGTCAAAAATTTTGCTACTGTGCAAACATTAGAAAGTAAAAAGTTAGTCTAAAAATCCTGATAGAATCTGTACAACCAATAACAATGGTTTGATATTTGTTGATAACTTTGTGAGTTATTCACATAATGTAAAATGCTACGGAATCTTTGGTTGTTAGTTGCAAAAGAACTGAGTGCTTTATTATGTAAATTATATGTAAGGAATGGTTATATTGTGATAAATTTATAAAATTGCTTATATTCATTGAAATAAATAAAACATTTTCTGTATTCTTGATTTTAAACGATTATTCTCTGAGATAAAAGAAAGATTGAACAAAAATAAATTGAATAGATAGCTTCTCAGATTCTTTTAACTTAATAATAGGAGACTATCTGCAGCCACTATCATGCAAGAGGTAATGAATGCATAGGTACAGCATATTATATTTTTCAATAAAAATATATTATAATTTATATTCTGTCAATTAATCATTAAATAATTTTTTAAAAAAATTCTTTCTAATTTTTTAAAAAATTTTGATTTAAAAGACAACTTATTACTGACCGTCAATATAAGCTTAATTTTTAATATTTGGCAATATTCAATTTCCTTAGATTAACATTATGAAAAAATAAATGAAAGCAAGTATGTCTGAAACCTCATGTAAAAATGAACTTCAAAAATCAATACATTTGATTTAATCAAGCTTAAATGAATGGTATACGAGTTTTTAGTTATTTTTTTTTCTTTCTTAAATTTTTAAAATTTGAAGTTAAACAGAACAAACTGGAATTAACAGATGGATTTAAATTTTGACCAGATAAAAAGGACGATTTTTTTTTCAAATAGCATCTTGAAATTCTTGAGTTTACAAAAATATAAATTGAACTGATTCCACACACATGGCGCGTTTATCAAGGAAATATGACTGAATAGTGATTTCATTTTTTAGAACAACTAGGCCACAGCAAATTTCCTTTTTTTCAGATGCCTTAGCCGAATAAAGTGCAGTGACTCTGAAAGAATGTTTAAATTAAAAAGTTAAGCATTTATGCTTAAGATTCATTGGTTTAATATTCCATTAGTTTATAGAAATGAGAATTTGTACATGAAAACTAAAAATGTTTAAAATAAATTCAAGATGAATGCTGATTTTCATTATTCAGAATAAACAAAATACTATTGGCTTAAGTTAAAGATCAAAAGGAAGATCAACGACTAGATGGTTGTATAGTGTTGGAAAGGATCTGAAGCAGATAGAGTAAACTAATGAAGGACTATTGCATCAAATAAGGCCATTTGTTCGCAGCTGGCCATACCGGCACCACTAAACTAAGTAGTATCGACAGGATTCATAGGGACAGACTGCTGCCTTAACCATCGCCCACCACAATTCTCTAGGCTTGAATAACCTCATTGGAAAGGTCCCACGAAGAAGAGGATCCCCCTCTTTCTTCATAAGAATATTATGTTGCAACAGTCTTGTGCTCAAACTCATCATTCTGCGAGCCGCTTCTAGTTCACGATATTTGGCCCCTAGACACAATCGTCAGGTGGAGCCCGACCATTCTCATCACCATCAACATCTGGCAACACCATCATCATCTATCTAATTACATCTACATACCGTCCCACGATTTCAGATGATTTCCAAGATTGTATCTCTCACTCTAGATGTTATCCTTACTTTCGAAACTGAAAATTAATTTTGGACTATCGCCTAACGAAATTATTATATATTCTTCATTCCTTTCCCACTTGACAGACTTGATAAACTCACTGTCATCCACCTTCCCACTTCCCAACGTAGTTCAGGAAGCACACACCAAGAAAATCACTATTAAATCACATTCCATCCAAGTGGATAAAATATAGCAATATGATTTGCATTTAAGTGTATAGCATGTGCCCATTCCAATTTCTTTCTCAAATCAGATATTGATTTCCCCTTACCTGCAGTTGCTTTCCATTTCATTCTCCAATTCCAACTGGTTCTTATTTCCCTTCAACTAGACTTAGCTTCTGACCAGGTAAGGTGTTACTGTATATTAAGTGCCAGAATGATTACTAACTGTTGCGTTGCAGAAAACTTACTAGTGAAAAACACACCAAATGGAAATTATGTTTCTTACCAACCCTTTTCCATTCTATTGGATCTGAACCATTTTCAGAAGACAATCATGAAAGGAATAAGCCTCGTCCATTCTTGCCTAGCAGATAAAAAGAGTCTCCCTTTCTGCCTTTGCAGAACTATGAACTACACCGTCAGTTACCATCCACTCACCATCTTCCTAGAAAGGAACTAAATTGCCATTACTTTGTGACTTCCAATTAAATAAGATTCCATATGCGTGCATAAAAAATAATCTTTCCCCATCAAATACGAGACTTGAACTCAGAGTAGGTGACTCCTACCCGAACATCGGCCAAAAGAAAGGAAGGGAAAAGACCTCTGAGAACCTCAGGGTTGACACCTCCATACTCATTTATAGGAGATGAATCCTTAAGGTGCTTGATAAGATCAAAGGCGGAAAACTTGGAAAACAACCTTAGTTAAGAAGTAATAAAAGAAGAATACGAAATTTAATACTTTAAAAATGGGAAAATAATTTAGTAAACGCAAAATTATTTATTAGATTTAAAGAATTTTATAAAATGTAAAAATGATCCTACTGTAAATATATTTGAAATAATTCTCTTGGAGCAAATAATACTGTAATGATGTGAAAATCTTGCGATGGGAAAAAGGTTATTCAATATAATTATTTCTAATGTCCTTAATCTTATCAGTTTGCTTCTATTAATAATAAATGAGAATGCTTGTGCTGTATCTAGAATCCGTATGTGTGTGTTGAAGCACTATACAAAATATCATTAGACTCAAAACTATTGAATTTGGAATAAAAATACTTGGAAAGATAAAAATATGCTACTCGGAGCAAAATTTGAATTAATCGAAAATTTAGCAAAATTTTCACTTTCATCCACCATAACTTCAAACTGAAAGCATTTCTGTACAAAAATGATTCTTATAATATTTAATAATTTTTAATAGTAAAAAGAATTTTTCTATGTTACTATTTTTTGTATAGTTTATAATTAATTTTTAAAAATATTTTAAGCATATTTTAAGACAGCATATTTAATTGTTTGGAAATTAAACTTTAATTCACCATTGCTACAAATATTTTATCTCATTACATTGCTACATTTATTTTCATTATCTCCGATTTTTTTTAAATTACTGATGATCAAGATAAAATCATTCGACCAACATTCAGAGTAGATTTCAGTGTTAGGCATGCTTTTAATGAAGTTTTTAAAAGTTTGTTGAACTTGAAATTGATATTTAATATCAGAATTAAGGGATGGTGAAATATTTTTTAAAGTGCTCCTATTTTTAAATGATGCTGAAAATATATATGATAATGTCGTATCCGCTTTTTACCACGGAAAGAGGGGTGCAGTAGCTTTTGAGAGTATGGACCCCTGAGCACCCGAGGTCAGAGGTCTGATTTCTAGCTCCTATGAGAATGAAACACACCCACACGCTTGCACTGTTCCTTTTTACAGGGGGACACATTCAAATATCTCAAAAATAGAACAACTACGCTCGAACTCAAGACTCACAGAACACGAGGGAGACGCGCTACCTCTGTGCCAGAAATCCCCCAAAAATATAAATGAATAATTTAATATCATGTATTAAATTGAATATCTCAAGTGAATTCATCCAGATAGAATTGAACAAAATTTATAGTACATTTTTCATAGCACTTAGAGGAATAACTATACCATTAAAATATTATACCATCCCCTAAAAGGAATGAAATGAGGTTAAAATGATTTTACATTTTATCCTTCATAATGCTATAACATACCATTTTAAGTAATTATTTTAACAAAATTGAAAAAAAGAATTAATGATGACATTAATTGATGTCATTAATTTAATTTAATTTTAATTATTTTTCTAATTTCAATCAGTTTTTCAAAGCTTGTGTGCATTTGTACTGTTTAAATTAGAGTTCACTTTCTTAAACATTTTATGAAATTGAATTAAACAACCTCTACAAGGAAAAAATAATGTATATATTTTAAGGTATATAAAAAATACATAATACAGATTTCATAGTTATCATGTCAGAACATGATATTGTTTTAGGAATGAGGTTCTGTGGCGTCAACAAAAAACCGATGGCGAAAAAAAAACATCCGTTGTCGAAAAATTGAAGTTTTATTATCTGCACGGGCATCTCAAAAATCAGCTTTTAATAACGTTATGCCATCCTATTTACAAAAGCTCTGATTAAAAAAATAAATTAATGACTACAGCAAATAAAACCTAGAAAAATGTCATTTTGAGTACGTGATTACATGAAATGAAATAAATAGGAAATGTGTTATTTTTTTAAACAATAAATATAACCTAGAAAAATGTCATTTTGAGTGCGTGATTATACGAAATGAAATAAATAGGAATTGCGATATTTTTTTTTAACATTCAATGAGAGACAAAGTTTTTTGGATTGCTTGCAATACTAAAGGGCTATTCGACGAAACATTTAAAACAAATAAAAATATAATTTAACTTGCCTGAGCACATGGTTCTTAGCTGTTTAAGAAAGGATGTTCTGGCATGATACATTGAAATATGCATAGTAGATTTTTATTTATCTTTTATTTTTTTATGTTATTGACTATAACATCCAGGAGGCTAAGTTTATCACTGAGATAAATTGCAGAATAAAAAGGGAAGGAATGGGAAAGTTGAAATCTCGGCTTTACAACTAAATAGAAAGCTATCGATTTGAACTGAACATTTTAAAAATATTTAAGTATAAAAATTACTAAGATCTATACAAAAAAAAATTCCAAACTTCTTAATTGCTTAGATAAATTAAAAATAATTTTTTAAAAAATTAAAAATTTGAAAAAAATATTTAAATTTTTTAAAATTTGAAAGAAATTTTTGGCTTACTACTTAAGTACATAGTACATCAATGCAAATAATTGATAAAAATGTCCGCAAGACATATTCCCAATTTTTTGGAATTATTCAACTTTGTAGGGAAAAAACAATATCATTCTATATTTTCTATTCTTATCGCGCTGAATTCGTGGACTGAAGAAAAAATCATTTTCAAAATCTTTGGTCAATGATTCCAGATGATGTACGGATGTTGATTAAAAAAGAAATAGCAAAATTAAACTTGAAAAAGAAAGGTTAATCTCCGTTTGAAGAGATTGATTCTCTCAGAGCAATAAAGTATAATCTTCAATATAAAATGTGATCATGCTTCATAATTGCACCAGAATG
Source organism: Argiope argentata (assembly GCA_026289955.1). Taxonomy (NCBI): domain Eukaryota; kingdom Metazoa; phylum Arthropoda; class Arachnida; order Araneae; family Araneidae; genus Argiope; species Argiope argentata. The sequence continues at coordinate 3,730,834 of JAOUZG010044845.1, forward strand.
TCAAACAAATTTAGTTTTTACCTTATTTTTTGACAATCGGACATTTGAATACCATCTTAAATCTTAAGCAAACATTTTCAGAATATAAGTTTTATTTGAATCTGTTAATTTTTACTGATAGAAAATTGCTTCTTAAAAACAATTTTGACTTTTCTGCTTTTTCTTATAAAATAGAATTTAAAAAAAAAACAGCAAAGATATTAATTTAAAATTATTACGAGTGATTCCTTTCTATGCAACTCACATTTATGCGGAATTCCTAAAATTTCTGTCATAAAATTTTAAACGATATTTTAAAATCAGGCAATATTCTAAAATTTACTCCTTTATGTATATTATTATGAAGCCATTATAATGTTCGGCATCTCATTTCATATTTCTTTTAAACACTTATAATTATTTGATCTAAAATATTCTTCCCAGATTAATAGTAAACTTGTCCTGATTTGGATTTTTAATTCAATAGCTAAAAATTAATAAAACTTCTTTAACGCCTTTTGATATTTTTTATGACAGTTTACCTGAAATGTATCTATATAGAATAATTTGACGGAAGACTCTTTTAGACAAAGAGGAATGTATAAACACATTGGATTGCCAAACTGTTTGAAAAAGGTCTTAATATGAAAAAAAAAAGATTACTCCAGAGAATATAAATGCCTTTGTTTTCTGAAATATCCATCGGCAAATACATTGCTTTTAAAGCATTTAATAAATATGCAAATATGTTATTATGTATTATCGTCACAACATTATTGTTATAATGGTATTCATATCCCTTTAAAAGATGATGAAATATTAATTTTAACTAGACGAAACTAGAAACCGCAACTAGACTAAAATATTCCAGATTTTTATCCATAAGTTTAAAAAGACTTTTGAAAATTTATATTTCTTTATTAAATGATATTGAGAACATTTATTCTAGCAGAAATAATTTAAAGTTTGGATCATTTTAATTCAAATTTAATAATTTGAATTAGTTTTTATATCAGCCCCTTTTTCAATTTTCCCAATAAAATTATCTTAATTACCTAAATGAATTATATTCTTTGTTTTATGTAAAAGTTAAGTAAAATTTATCTAACCTATTCTAACCTACTTATGAAGGCAGAGAAAGTTATACTAATATTTTCTAGACTTTTTTTTCAATTTTGTAATTAACTAAATTGGATAATAAAAATAAATTTAACAGGAAGAAAAAATCTGCGAAATTTATTTAAAAATATTGCACAATCGTCATAACCTAAAATAACCTTGACCTCATTATGATTTTAAAATTATACAATTAAAATTAGATAATTCAATCATAGTCCATTACAAAGCCATTCAATTCTTTACATGATACATTTAGAAAAAAAGTTATTATAAGTCAATAGAAAAAACATCGTCATACATCAGAAACTCCATTTTTTTAAAAAATAGGGTTTTATCTCAGAACTAAATAGTTCTCAACCTTACCCTTGAAATATTTTGAACATTACTTTCAGCTATCTTAAATCTATCTTCAAATTTGGAGGATTAATTGAATACAAATGAAATAGGTAGGAGTCGACCCCTTCAAATAAATAAAAAAAAACTTCAAGATTATTTCACTATTATTGTACAGTATTTGCTGCTTTCTTCGTATTTATAAGACGTTAGAATGGATAACTAGGATTTTCTCCCAAAAATGGCAACATTCTTTATCGAATTTAATTTATTAATGAGCGAATTATTTATAAATAAAAGTGCATAGCAGAAAATACTTTGCCAAAAATGCCAAATGATCTGGCATTTTTTGGCTAAAATAATTTAGTTTCGAAAATTATTAAATTAAAATAGGAATGAAGATAATTTGAGGAATTATTACATTTTACAACTATTTAGTTTTTGAGTTTTATGAAGCTTATTATACATTGCCTGCACATTTTTTTGTATTCCATTGATTTTGAATTATTATTATAAATAGTGTGGACATTCTATCAAGGGATTTACTATTCGAAGCTTATTTTAAAAATATATAAACAGATATTGAATTTCCATTATTCCTTTTTTTGACAGACTTAATTCATGAAATGTTGGTTTTTGAAATAATATTTATTTGCCTAAAACGGGAGATTTTCGTCTAGATTTAATAAAATGATTTTATATTTAAGGAAACTACAGCTTTCAGTAAGAGCCTATTCCAATAAATATGATATTCTTCTGGCTTAAGAGCAGTAAAAGGACGAAATTTCTGTTCTTGAAAGAAATTTCGCCATACTGCAAGGGAGAATGGAAATAAATAAGAATTTGAATTACCACAGAAGTATCCAAAGCTATTTATTTGGTAGTTGTCACAACAGTCGTAAATATTTCTCGGAAGACTGATGATACAAAGTGGAGAGACTTCGAGAAAAGGGTTAAAGATTACTGTCGCGTATTGCATAGTTATGACTATTGAAGCACTTCCGGCGATGGAGGGAACTGAGCAAAGAATGACATTACTGTCCTTTTTCTGAGTTACGTAACATTTTCTAAAAAGTTCAAGGATTTCGATTTCATACTGCTAGTTTTGCAAAAAAGAAGCATCACAGTAAAAGATAAAATATTTCACCTTATTTTTATTCAGAAGCTCACGCTATATTTAAAAAAATGGGCTCACACTATGGTACATTTGCAAATGATATTTTTTTTTACAATCTCTACGTTTTACAGCAATATATAACAATCTAAAATAATTTAGTTACTGATGTTTGGGCGGTTAGATTATAAATTGAGATAATCCTTTTAAAGATATTTATCAACTGTTTTTCTATATTTATCTGATTTATCTCTTTTAATGAAGCATTACTTGACATTCAGTTTATCAAGAAATTGGATTAATTTATTACGTTGGGAATTCTTTTTCGACTTAAAAGAAAATTATATTCAAAATTACTAAAACTAAAAACGTTCAAATTTCATAGCTATAAAAAAAATCTAAATTTTATTTGTGTGATGAAAACAACAACAAAAAACCCTTATTGAAAAATGTTGTGTATGTGTAACATTTTCTATGTTTTAAGTGATGATATATTTGAATTAAGTGATGACGTTTTTTTTTCTATTTTTTTCCCTTAATTCTAATAATAATGTGACACTGAAATTCAATTAGTTTCAATGTATATGAATTGTTTTATTTGTTAAGATGGTGTTACTTTCTGCTATTTAGTGTGAAACAGACTAAGGGATACATTGCAACTGTTCATCTAATACCACAGAGCAAGTCATGAAGCCTCCTGCTATTATCACGTTTTGTTGTTACAGTTAAGAAATTTTTATAACTACCTTATGGTAAGTAAATATTTTGCCATCGCAATTTTAAATTATATATTTTTATGCTTTTTTTGTTTACTCTTTTTATTAGTCTGTTGTTATTTATATTCAGTGTAAAAGGGTATGAATAAAATGAAATAAAATTTACGTAAAGGTAGAAATAGTTTCACGGTTCAATTAACTCGAAATAGTGTTGGAAGCCACTTGTTCCATGAAGGGAACTATTTGGACAAATAACAAGTTATATTTCAGGAAAATCCATAGTATAACAAATTGCATAGTTTGCATTTGTATTTGGTTTTATTACACTTAAATTAATCCAGTTTTTTAAAAAATAATTAAAATCATTTTATGTAGGAAAAAATAAGTAGCTGATATATTCTTTTTTTATTTTTTTTAAATCAAAGCTGATATATTTTTAAAACTTTTTTAAACTTAAAATCTGCCAAAATTAATAATAATTGTGGTGCTTAGTAATTGAAAAAGTTGTAAAATAAATATTTTTTTAATGAAAGTATTTTTTCCAACCAATCTCATGGTACAAGACCGCAATTTGGTACTCCTTAAGCCTACTTTCAGAGGTCCGAAAAATGTTTTATACAAGATAAAATAAAATTTAAAAACTGTAGAATATTTTTAAATTACTGATTTTGGTAGATCTTGAGCTGTATAATTTAAAACTAAATCAATCTAAATTTTAAAAAAAAAAATGGGACCAAAATACAAAATTTTCTTAATTTTTCTGCTCTGAATTGCTGCTTTTGATTATTCTGATATGTTTTGTACTTTTAAGTTTATAACGCTTTTGTCATAAATCTAATAATTAAATAGACAAGGAATTCTGCTATCTTTTACCAGTTCAAGCATAAAGGTTTAGCTTAAAATGCACCCGTTACTCGTATAGGATTACAGTGTATAGCACTACTTGATTAAACAATATATTTAGGTCTTGTTTTAAATTCGATAAAATTTAAATGAGTAATAATTTCTACATCAAATTTAGTAAAAACAAAAGATAAAAATTTTATAATAATATTGAAAGATTATTAGGTGCTAAATTTTCTTTACTCATCTTTGTAATTTTAATTTATGAAAATTTAATTTACGAGAGCTCGTTCGTGGTCGTAGCAATCGGAGCATGATTCATGTGATAAAGTGAAAGTTCTTTTCTAAAAGTAGAAACGTAATTTTCTTATTTTTATTTTTGATCACCTGAATCTGTCTAGGAAGCGATGGGGAGACGCAGAGTTTTTCTGAAAGTGACACTGAAAGTTGTTATTGAGGTTAACAGGTCGATGCTAGAAACTATCTGACCGTGGGCTAAGAGGGAGGGGGAAAGAGAAAGTCTTTTCCAGAGAAAGCTCTCGACCCCGTGTGCTTTAATAAGACTGTTTGCGAGATTCTGCATTATTTATTAGATTTTATGTTGTTTTTCTGCCTTCTGGTGTTATGGGGCCTGGTTTAGGAAAATTGTTTCCGGAACTCAGAAATGAGGAGAATACTTCTTTTCGGCTCTTTGTTTTAGTTTGAGGAAGGTTAATTATATTCCGCTGAATTTCTCCGATACGTTGTTTTCAATCGCGTTATATAAGAGGATAAAAATGGTCATGGCTGTTGAAATTCAGGATTGGGATTTCTACTAGCGAAGTGGTTAAGTGAAATTTCTTATTTGGATAACTTATAAAGTTTTTCACCTAACGCATTGCAAAGTGCTGTCAACAAGTACTTGTAATTGTGTTTATTTAAGAATTTAATGTTTTATCGGAATATTATTTATTCAGAATAAAATACTGTAATAAAGTTAGATTAGAAGATTGGTATGGCATTATTGATATTCATAAAATTTCGAATACTTATTCGCATTTGCGAAACGATTATTCATAATTTATGAATAATTATAAATCCTATTTTTTCCACATAGAAGGATTAAAGCTAAACTGCGTAAATCAGATAATTTTCCTGGGACTAATGAACTACAGAATTATCACATTTAGAAATATTATTGATAAATAAAAATGTCGGAATGGTATCATTTTGAGAGTCTCTAAATCCAGATATAACATAGGAATTAAATTGAATATAACCTGTGCATTCGGTCACAATTTTAATATTTCATCAACTATTATTAAAACTTTATTTTGAAAAAAAATATTATAGTAACTGTAATTTTAATCTCGCATATATTATAAGGAGATCATAGAAAATATCATAGTCACTGTAATTTTAATCTATCTTAACATATTACTCACAAATATTCTTAAGATAAGTGACTATGTTAACATATCGATTTTATGTGAAATTATGAATTTTGTTTTTTAATATTCTTAATGTTTAGCAGATTTCTTTATAAAACTGTAAGTCTATTTCTTGGGAAGTTATACTGCTTTTTATATTTGCATTTACATATGTAGTTATGCTATTTTACTTTAGGTGTTATTTTCTTAAATTCTAATCCTTTAAAGCACTGTCTTACGAAAAACTTCATAAACTAAGATTTAATGTCTGTTTTTAATTCAAATACGGTGTAATAATTTCTCAATATGCATAAGAAAATAAATCATTTAACTATTTAAGGATATTTTATATTTTTGAGAAAAATTGAACATTTTATGTTGTTTATCAATCAATGAATAGATAAAAAAGCGTGCTTAGTTTTTAGATTAGAAAGTGGACGTTATATTCCTTAAACTATTTGTAAAATCTTTTGTAAATCAACCGATAAGCTTCTAAATTAGAATATTTTTACTTTATACATCTTTTTGCAAAAAAAAATTACAATAAAAAATTGTTGCCTTTGCCATTTAACATGTATATTTTTGGTTTCATAGAGGCTTTTTCAATCGGGTTTTTATTCAAAAATATAACTACTTGATGGCGTTTTTAAAGTTCATTCCGAACATATGCCTTTAATGGGAAAAAAGGGATATTTTTAAAAATCAGCTTATTTCAGTAAGAGCTCAGTTGTGCAATGAAGTATGGGATAGTAATATTATTTCTTTTTGAGTGATATTTTACAATGAATTGAAAATAAAAATATAATATAAATCACTAATTAATGTGTTAGTATAACTATTTGACAATTTTTAAAAAAATTATAAAGAATTTATGTCTGTAATAGGAAATGAGGCATGCTTAAAAAATTATCTCATTTCAGTATGAACTCAGTTGTGTATTGAAGAAGTATGTGATAATAATATGTATTTCATTTTGAGGTATTTTTACAATAACATGAATATAAAAAGTTTACTAAAAATATAATATAAATCATTGATTGAAATAATTCAGTGCGAGATTCATGTAATATTAAAACAGATTATTTAATGAAAGTTTTTGTGATTTCGTACACATGCTTTTAATAATTTCTGCCATAACCTCTTCAGATCTGTGGTACACATAAGTGTACCAGCAATTTTTTTTTTCATTTTCATTTTAAAGAAGCAAAGTATGTATTTCAACATTTATGAATGCAGCTTGCATTTTTCATCAGTAAATAGCACAACAATTCAGATTTTTTTTTTCATATTCATCTTTATTAATTAGAGACATAGCGAAAAGAGCATTGAACAAAAAACACAGCAAATATAGGTACATTTTTTAATATTTATTATTAAAATAAACTTGTATGTTTTTATAATACTAAGTATCTGGTTAAAACCATTACCAAAGTATATCTTGTTATCTATAATAGAATCGGTGAAAATACAAATTTAACTAAGTTATACATATGTGTACCTCAGACGTTTTCCGCACCCATTTTCCAACTGCTTACGTTCCATCGTGATGTTTATCTTTTGAACGCTTGTTTTTAAATTGTCATTTCTTGTCTTTTAACAACTTAACTGTTTTATTTTCTTTAATATCTAATAAAAGGACACCTATTTCAGGAATATTTTCTTATTTTGTTTCAAATGGAAAACCATTGAATACGTGACTTATCTATGTTTCGAAGTCATTTTCATATTGAATTATAACCATTATGAAGGGCTTATTTTTAGCTTACAGCTACCAAAATTCGATAAATTGATGCAGGTACAGCACATGGGCAAAGCTGTTAAGCGGTTAATATATTGTATCTCGCTTTTATAATAAATCATTCTCTTGTTCAGTGATGTAATAAGATATAAATTTAAAAATTTTATTTTTTAAACTTTAGTAAGAAATTTAATTTTATAATTGCCTTGTAAACAGTTAATTTAATTTCAATCTGGCATCATGTATAGAATATACAGAATTTTATAAGCTAATAATATTTTTTTCACATCAAGTGGCTTTAACTGGAAAGGAGATTATTGAATTTTTAGAAAAAAGTGATTTTAGGGGAAGCAGCTGAATTTCTCATGTGTCTAAAATAATGAAACCTGACAAACGAGATAAGTGGGTCCCAGTAAAATGAGTCTTCTCAAGTAGAAATATAATAAATTGGGTGCTCTATTATCTACAAGTATTGGTAATGAGCAAATTTGGACCGATAGAAGACTGTAAAAATAACAGAAACAAAATGCTGATGTAAAATAATCTACTTTTGTAGAAACATATAATATATATGCGGAAGGCATCGACTGCTAATTTGCATATCACTGGCACTCTGTTAGGATAAAAAAAAAAGGCCAAAGCATTTGTAGATTTAGTAGTTGTCAATCGCTGGATATACTACAAATTGGTGGCAAAGAGACAGATAGAGATGTCAGGAATGAAGTCGAAAATGTTATGATCTTTTTGAAATTTCGAATGCTTATAATTCGGTCCTTGTTGAAATATGAGGGAATTCTCTTTGTGCACAAGAAAAGGTATCAATAACAAATAAAAAATCATCTTTGAATGAAAACAAATTGATAGATGAAAGATCATCAAATGATGGAAATGCAAATAAAAGATCATTGGAAATTTCATTGCTACAACAGTATGCAAATACCCTTAAAAAGCAAGAAAAATCGTGCCTTCCCAGTTAAAAAGAAATAAGACTAGATATTTAAAGCCTTTTAAATCATTACATGAAAGATAAATATGCATCAAAATACAGGTATCCAGGATGTAAATTTAGAATTAGAGACAAGGGCTACAAATACAGTATCTACTTATGCAATGTTAAAAAAAATGAAATTTAAATCAAAATAGAATTTAATAGATTATTAATTATTTTTGTATTGCTTTCATTTATAAGGTTTTAAGATTGGAAAAACATAGCTTTAAATGACCAGGAAAATTAAATAGTTTTCTTTTGTTGAGGATGCTTTAACTTGTTAACTAACCTGAGCAAGTTATGTGACTTAAAATTGTTTGATCAACAAAATCTTTTCCAGAATTGCTGAGATGTAATATAGGTGAAAAAAACTTAATATTAAATTCTTAAACCAGTTTTTAAAATGTCAGGTTTGAGAACAGTTTACAGTATTCTCAAAATGAATTAAAAAATTATTGGATTTTTTTGCATGTTTGACATTTTTTAAAAATATTTTCCTAATTTATCTTTTCTAAGGACATTTTAGAACAAATTATTGAATACTTTTATTTACGAAATAATATTTCAAACAAAATTTATTATTTCAAAAACAAGGAATATCCAAAAAGAGAAGGAATTTATTAATTTCTGGTTTTAATGTTATTCTGATTATTTTCTTAATATATAATGAAGGAACTAATAATTTAAGCATTATATTAACTAGTCACGTTTAGCATGAATTTTTTTGACTTAACGTATGCCACATGATAAAAATCACTTGCTAGAAAAAAGTTTGAAACAATAGTGAATGTTAGTTGACAAAAAGTTTGCAATATTTAATCTAAAACTAGTTAATTAATCCAGAACTAGTTAATAAAACTAGTTAATTAATCCAAAACTAAAATTTAATCTAAACTAGTTATAATTTTTTCTCTTTTTGATAATTTTACAGTCAATTTTTACCTTATCTTAGTTTGTGTTTTTGATATTGTTTTTGTGAACTTTAATACATCGAGTTTTATTGAAATATTTTAAGTCAGAACTGAAGATCACCTGCACTGTTTAAAATAATCAGAATATCCTGTATGGCACCATGTTCTTTTTTACCTGAAAAATTTCATTTTAGACAATATTTTTATATTATAAAGATTTTTTTTTCTAATTCGTTTTGAAAATATTTTCTTTTGCCGAATTTTATTCATAAGGCTTAATTATTCACTCAGGCCTTTTTAAGAATTGCTTGACGATGCAAAACTTTCATAAAATTCAAATATATTCAGTAAGTCCAGTTAGTTCTGGAAGTTTTTCCAAAAGTATAAAGTGACATTAAATTCTTGTCATTATTTCAAAAAAATATATTTTCTCTATTAATTTTTCATGATTCTCCTACATGAATTTTATTCTTCATTTTCATATACATTTTTATACATTTCTCAACTTTGAGCTTAGTTTTTTAAATTAGTTTCCTTATTTAATATATTTTTGCCCTTCGCTTCCTTGGGAAAGTTCAATAATTTATAGCTTTTCTGGTAGACTTAAAATTATACCTCACGTGTATAACACGAAGTTTATAGAAATATCTACACATGATAAATAAAGTGTTAAAGAACAAAAATATTCAATTTGAACGTGAAATGATTTAACAATGAAACAAATGTTGTGTTTCCATCTTTAAAGAAATTTATTCTTTTCTGGTAGATTAAATTAAAATTCTCAGCAGATATACATCAACACATGAATTATCAGCTTCAGATAAAATCTACTTAAGAAAGAAATGGAAATTTATTTTTACATCGCAGTTTTTCCGGTCAAAATTCCAGACGCCAGAATACTTTCGTCCTTGTTATAATCTAATGAGTAAAAATGTAAATTTGCTTTTAGTTCGAAGAGCGAAAATTCTGTCAGTTTTAATAATAATTAGGGAATTTAAACTTGACCAGAAATATTCAGTAAAAAATATAAGATTAGGAATTAAATTTGATTTTATAATTATTTATGAAAAGTAAGTATACATAATAGATTGATCCCTTGTATAGGGGAAAAATTCTTACAGAATTATGAATAATTGACATCAATATAATTATACTAATTACAAATAGCTAAATTAATTATTTTTATTTAACATTTTATTCATTCAGTGATAAAATATTCAGATGAAAAAAAAGAGAATGTTAAGCCTGAAATTCACCGTTATTTAAAAAATAGATAGCAGAGACTTCTAAAATATTTCCAATTTTAGATGTATCAATAAAGGAAAAAAATTTTAAAGAGAAATTAGGTTAAAAGTTATTTGATTTAGTGAAAATGATAAATATTTGATAATAAATGATTCAGTAAACATTATTTTGCAATTTTTTATTAACATATAATCATAAAAAATTAATTACTTTATATTATTATTATTAATTTATAATAATTATCAAAATTAAATTACTTTTATGATCGTTATTTAAATTTTTAATTACTTTAACTGTTAAACTGCTTTTTTATTTTTATTTAAAGTCCTTTATTACTTAAATTCTTTTAGATTACTTTATTATACACTTAAAATTAAAAAAAGATTTGTAGGACCTTTTTGTAAATGCACCAATCCCCATTATGATTTAAATTTCATTTAAAACATATTACATTTTAGATAGATGCATATATTAATTTTAAAGTATATCATTCGGTTATTTGGCAGAATAACTTATTATTTTCTGAAGTAATTAATAATAATCTATTAAATAAAAGATTTCATAATATACCTTTTATCTATAATATAGAAGATTACTAATGAGAGATTTCAGCATCTTTTGTGATATCTTTGTAATATATTCTTGAATTAAAAGAATGTTTGTCAATGCTAATCAAATTTTCCAATGTTTGCCGAACCACATAAAAGCAGAAAATGTATAATAATTTTAAAATTATTCTGAACTTTTTTAATTTTCTCAAATGAAGTTTACTAGAATAACAAATTGTAAATATCAAAAAATTAGTAAATTTTGAAAATCTTCGCATTTCAGACCTGTTTGAGTCTGAAAAACACATTTATTGAAATGTCGCCTATTCGATAGTTCTATGCGTTTTTTTTGGGGGGGGGGCAAGATAGCGCTTTAATGTTTTGGATGAAATTTAGTATGCTGTGTTTACACTAAATTTTTCTTATTCTCTTGAAGTCTGCCTGTTTTTTTTTGTCCGGGTTTAAGCAAACATGATAATTACAAAATGTAACAAGAAATTTGCTGGGCAGCTTTATTATCTGAGTGTGGTTCCTTAACTAAATATCGTCTATTTTCTCCCCCCAATTCAAATTTCTTAAGAGATTGATCGCTTATCGGATTATAAAATTGCGTGCATATAAAGGCATTAACTGAAAAATACAAGGACTGAAATGATTGAATTTCATAAATGCAACTAAATTTATGATTTTGGCTTCCACCAGTAAAAAAAAAGGTGCCAAATCGTGGAGGATTCAGAAAATAATAAAGATTAAAATGAAATCTACTATGTATATTTTAATGTATCTTGACAGAACAATATTTCTTGAACAGCCAAGCACCACGTATTCGTGCGAGTTAAATTATATTTCTATTCATTTTAATCGTTTCATTGAATGAGTCACTTTAATACTGTAAACGATCCAAAACACTTTGTCTCGCCTTGATTGTTTAAAAAAATATAACATTTCCTATTTATTTCATTTCATATAATCCCGCGCTCAAAATGACATTTTTCTAAATTTTATTTGCTGTAGTCATTAACTTATTTTTTTAAATCAGAGATTTGGTAAAGGCAATGGCAACACGTTATTAAAAGCTGATTTTTTTGAGATGCTCGTGCAGATAATAATTTTTTTTTATTTTTCACATGCGAATTTTTGTTGACGCTACAAAACCCCATCCCAAAAACAACATAATGTTCTGAGATGATAAAAATAAATAAAAAAAATCTGAGCACTATAGTTTTACAGTATTTTCCACGGTCTGCAGTTTTATGTGGACAAGAGAGAAGAGTAACCACCTTATTAAAGTGAGTGATAAAATTAAAGAAAAATCTCTATTGCTGGTTTTTATTCAAATGGGGATTTATTGGTTAGTGCAGAAACTGAAAAGAAATGTTGTAGAAATACAAAAATTCATTAAAATAAACGATATTAGTGAGAAAAAAAGAATACTTTAATTATTAATTTTATTAATTCTAATTCTTTAAAATTTTGGAATGCTTTCAAATTAAAGAATAAAAGGAAATATTCAACGATTGTTACTTAAATATAATCTGAAAAATATTCATAATTCGAACTATACGCCCCGATAGATTTGGTCTGTCATGGTTCCAATTTGAATATTCAGGTCAGGTCTGGAACCCAGAATAATTCCTCTCCAAACGAGCAATCCTGCACTATCTTAAAGTTTTCATTGAGAGATGTTCTCTTGGTGGTAAAAGGCACCTGGTGCTCTCCATATGAAAGTCTTGCAAGAATCCTATTGCAAGCTAAATATAACTCGCGCCGGTAAACATTACACAAGTCCACTGTTGCAGAGTCCACAATGCATACTCTCTATTTCAGGTTAACAACAGATGAGAGTGAGTTGCAGTAAGTGGAACACATCTGACAGGCCTACGAGCATACGGACCAATCTGTTCTAAGTGTCTATACACGATCTGCCTTAAAACTGTCGTACCAGTGGCTGTAGAGAGCTGACGATACAGGTCTAATGCTGTGATACGTCTGTTTCTTTTGGCAGACTCTGTCAAATAACAGTCCCTTTCGGCGTTGCTACTCGGGGGTGACATGTGCTGTAACGTCTACTCAGATTAGCATCATCTTGAAATCGTTGTCAAAGGCCCGAGATGACACTTTGCACGATTCCAAGTTCCTTAGATATTTCCAGTTGGGTGCGCCCACATTCCAAACGGTCGATCATTTTACCATTTAAAATCATCCAAATGCGCCCTAAGTGTCATAACTATGCGGTTATTGCACTGAAAGGTTTATAAAGCGCTTGCGAACAATTTTACTTCTTTGCCTATATTTCTTATACATCACTATCTTACAATCTCGTTGTTGTGACGTACTATCGGTGTCATGTAGTGTCTTACTGAAATTGGCATATGATATTTGAAGATGTGTGTAGTCATCTTTCGGGCGATATATGTATTTTAGAGTTTTATTTTCACATGAATTTGAATGATCCCAATTAGTTTATGGACATGAGTGTAGTTACTAAATCTAGCACATAGAGACTTTAGAAGATGGAAAGGTGCCTCGCGAAAGGACTTTATTTCGAAATTTTAATTTTTCGAAGTTTTGGCACTACTCCGTGATAACTTCCAGATATATTACCGCACAAAACAGGTTTTGTATTATTTTAAATAAAAAAAAATCTTTTAAATCATATTTATTATTTTAAAGAATATATATATATATATATATATAACATAGTAATAAACGATA
>JAOUZG010044845.1:3744891-3781776 GCA_026289955.1 Argiope argentata
AGAGAGATAGATAGATAGATAGATAGATAGATAGATAGATAGATAGATAGATAGATAGATAGATAGATAGATAGATAGATAGATAGATAGATAGATAGATAGATATAGATATATAGATATATAGATTATATATATCTATATGTTGAATTGTTGTTACCAATTATTGTCTTTCTACATTTGGATCTTACTTTTGAGCATGTTATGTGTTTTCCACTTTCACCAAATTTAAATCACACTTACTCTAATAGTATGCATAACGAAATCACAGTTGCTATCCATTGATACCTTCATCGCGATAATTTCAGTTCCGCTTCAACTCGTCATATTCCACAGAGCGAGTCATTTGGATATAAATCAACAGTTTCTTACGTTTAGCTGATATTTATGAAGCCGGATGCTACCTTTGAATTTAAATAAAATCCAAATATAAAGTTAATCGAATATCGAAATTACAATGAACTCACTTTCATCCTTGTCTGATATCAACTCTCTCTTTCAGTACCTGAAAGGCCGATCATCTAAGGAGAGTGGCGGTTGCTATGCACGGGAACCTCGTGATTTTGAGCACCCCAACATGATCAATAACTAAAATAATATTCTGAACAATAATAGCGTTCACTAAAAGTATACGTATTACTTTGTTTCCACGTATTCTGATATCGTTAGATATTGAATTCCTTGACAAAAATTAAAGACGATATAAAGGCATCCAAACACTATAGTATTCAAATGGATTGTAGTCCTAATATTTCTTAAAAGGAATAAATTTTGCTGCAACTTGATTAAAAATGACTGCAAACAAGATTAGGTTTGTAGTCATTTTTGGGATATTTTAAAGTAGGTGATATGATAGTGAAAAAGTTGCAAAACCTAATGAAAGCATTAAGTTATTTTGATTCAGATATTAGGAATTGTAGAGGCATGGGAAACCTACAACGCATACAACCCGAATGGGTAAAGCATAAAAGTGTCGATAATTGCTCAAAACCCTCATGCAATTTATGTGCCCTGTCTATCATACTCTTTTAATTTATTAATTTCTGATATCCAGTAATATTTACTGCATCCAGCAGTATATAATTCTCCAGCAACATATACCGTAAAAAATTTCGGGAGCATTGCACATTTATGTAGCTTATTTTTGGCATTTGCAAAAAGATGGGAAGTCCTATAAAAATATTTAAACATTACTCTGAAACCATTATGCAACACTCGTTGGGAAGACAAAATAGAATCGTTTAAAGCACTGTATACATAGTTTGAACAAACTTGTAATACCATAGAAAAAATTATTGATGTAAAAACCAAATAATATGGCGGTATGCGAAGCCAAAAACCTATTAGATTCAATACAATTAATGCTTCTTATTTTATGATTAATAAAAAAGATTTAAAATATTTTCCAAAATTAAAGCTTTAATAAACTATTTCAATAAAAATAATTTTTTCTTGACTCGGCTTTTAATTTAGTCAATAAAATTAAAACTGAAATCTAAAATTTTAGATCAAATTGTAACAAATTTTTAACTGTAGAAAAAATACTAGTACGTAGTTTAAATAGTTCAGTGCATTTTCCTGAAAAACGAATTCGAACAAGAAAAATTGTTTTTACAATTTTCTTAAGAAATTTGGCCAAAAAAATTACGCATTAAATAAATATGTATTAGTAATATATGTACGTATTTGCAATTTTTTTTCTCTACAAAATATTTAGGGAACCAAATGAGTTTTTGCACACAGGCCTCTTTAAGGAGAAGATCGGCTCTGAGTAGCTATTTCGGATTTTTAATCCTTATAGCCTGCAAAAGTATTCTTATTCTCTGAAAAATACATCAGCAATCAACCTTGAACCCGTTGTCTACATACATTACTAGTATCTTAAATCATCTTAAGATTCTTGATATTACTCATTTGACTATTTTTCAATCTTTTAGACCTGTGCTCATGTCTCTCCAAGTTTCATTCTAACAATCGTATGAAATTTTTCTTAATTCAATTCCCTTCACAAATGAAAAAAATTACGAGACCTTTCTCCAAATACTTGAAATAATTGCAAATACTTATTTCCACTCCTTCTTCTGCACGTCAAAAGAAGAGGCATAAAAATTCCCATTTTTCTTCCCCAACGGTAAATACTATTCGATTATATTATAATTTTGTCCTTGAGTTACGAGTGAAATGATTTTCTTTAAAATTCCATCTAGTTTCCCTTCCATTCACTCAAAAGAATTAAAAGAAAACACTTTTTTTATGGTTGCTCCTTTAGCCTTTCTCATGAATATATGATGAACACAATTAATTATCTAATCAGATTTGGTTTCTTTTGATGGAATTTTTATAAACTGATGACCCCACAAAGATGGCTGGAAGGATGGTTTTGGCGTTTTACCAATAAAGCTTTAAATGTTTCAAAATTAGTTTAAATGATTTTTAAATTTTATTGCTATTAAATAGAAAGTTATTGCTCACCTGACAAAAAACAAAAAACTTATAAAAAATGAGTAGCTCTTTGTTATTGCTTTCTTATAGACATGGTTATAATTATTAACTTATTGACTTTCTTATTAACTTACGAATTTATAATTGATTCATTGATTAGTCCATTTGGTTTTCCGTGATTTAGAAAATGTGACCAACAATTCATAATTGATTCTTTGTTAGAATGGCAACAATTAAAAAACTAGTTAAAAAAATTTGTCAAAAATACAAAAATAAATATTAAATTCTGTTGACTTCTAAATATTTTAAAGGAATTTTTGATATGCAGTTGCAATGATTTATAAACTTTCATTTCTAAATTCATATAAATATATTTCATGAGAATACTAGATCAACATTTCATTTATGAATGTTAGGTGCTGAAGTATACGTATAAGATTAAATACACCCTTATCATTTAATAAGCTCGGTTTAAATAAAGATTATAATTTTCATTTCTCTAAGTACAATTAATATTCAATAATCATCAGTAATTTCTTCCCAGGCAATATGATGTAAGTCGCATGTAATTCCCTTTTAACTTTTCCAATAATTTGAGAATTAATGAAGTTTTTTTCCGAGCAGAAAAAGTTCTTCTAGAAGAAGAAAATAAGCTTATATTTATTTTTAGTGCAAAATCTACATAAAAAAATTTACTCAACTTTTCAAACTCTTTAATATAAGAGTCTAATTTCAAAATAAACTGCATGCATTGTTGATTTTAACCGAGTGAAAACGCAAGCCGAAGATGTATCAAAATTGTAAAAAGCCTTCAAACGAATCAGTACCTGATGAATACAGGAATGATTTTTATAAATTATTATGAGAAATTTTTCTACTTCCTTAAATTGCTAGACGTCAGAAAACGTGATTATAACGCAGGATTTCTCTAAAGGAAGAAACTAATTCTTCAGATTATTTCAATTTTTAAAAGAAATTCCGCTATGAATTGCAAACAAAATTGGTCCTTTTTTTACTGGAATTATTTAAATATGACAAAACCGAAGTTTTCCCTTCTAAATAACATCATAAAGAAAAATAATGTTAAAATATTTTAATAATTTGCATTAATAATTTTGAACATAAATCTTTTAATGATAGCTACTAAAAAATGAAGATTTCTCCATTCTTTAAATTTACATTATATATAATACATATCGTTTTCTGTTACTAGAAAGAAATATCTTAAGTGGAAGGTTTTAAGAAATCCTATGTCTTCTAACCATGTTACGTAACGTAAAGAAATAGTAGGTACTTGAAGGTCAAGCAAAACTGAATGCTTTTTTTTTATTAAATAAAGTTTCTCAAATCTATAATTGAAGATATGATTATAAAGTTGGGAAGGTTTGCAGTTCAAAAAATATTGCATCTTCCCACAATAAACGTGTATAATGTAGGTCAAGGGATTGGTGTTTGAAGCACTGTGCTTAAAAAAAATTGTTCGAAAACACGATTAACAGAAATCACGATTCCAGAGTTCCTGGTGGTATTTAAGGTTTTTAATACGACCTTTGTAGCGTTAATAAAGTGCTTTAAAAATAATAAGGTTCCATTGATTTTAAGACATTTATTTATGTAAAATCTTTTGAAATATTTGGTTTTTAACATTTCCCCCAGCTGACAGGCAAAATTAAAAATATTATGCAGATTTCTTCGGTTACGGTATAGATACTGACCTCAGCCCTTTAGTTAAGAATTATCTTCAAAAAATGCCGGTTACACCATTTGATAGCGCGATAATTGTTTCATTTCCAGTTTTTATATTACCTGAATATAAAAAAGAACATTGTCTGATAAAAGGCAAATAAAAATTATGTAAAATTGCCTTGAAAGAATACACGGTAAAAAAATCTTGATATTTGTTTTAGAGAGTATTTACTGTTTTCTCAGAAAATGAGTAATTAAATAATGGATGATATTATCATGTGGTTGTATTACTGACATGGTGATAATATTCTGACAGTTTATGTGAAGTAGGAAGATAGGTTAGAGACTATAAGGAAACTTTTAAAAAAATGTAAATTCATACCATTTCCAGAATTTTCTTCTTTTTAGTCTATTAAGCCTTCTCATTTAAATATACTTGAGTAAATATAGAAGTGTGAATAGAGCATCGATAAATTTTTTTAACTTGATTCTATACAATGATTTAATAATAATTGACTTTAACTTTCCCTGAATATAAAAAAAGGACTTAAGATCGAAAGATAACATTTTTACAGAGCAGCTGCCATCCCCATTTTTCTAAGTTATTTAGAGACGCCAGGAAAAATGTCTGCCGTGTACTTCACTAGATAAAAGATTACATAGTGAATGAAATAAGTGATTTTGCGATTCATCATACTGATGATTTGATATTATTTTTGGAAGTTTTGGTGAATATTGCTTTCCTTAAAAAAATCCATAGCTTTTTAATGAATACACCTGTTTCAATTATCTGCTAAAACTAATTTTTTATTTTTCTTGAAACAAAATTTTTTACATAAAATTGAATTATTTTATGTTCGCAAATCTTGCTTTTTTTCATTTTCTGGAGCCAAAAACTAAAAATTTTAAGCTAAAGGCCAAGTATTAAAAAATGGCAACTCCTATTTTTCATTATGGAGAAAACTTTGCTTCCAATATTAATGCAGACTGAATACCAGGGAATATATTCTAAATACCATTGGTGATTACATTTTTAGATACAAGTTAAGACAGCTTTGAATACTTACCAATCTTGAGGCTGATTTTGAAAATAACTTTATGCTGCTATTTCCCTTTAAAGAACGGTATTTATTTCCCTTTATTCTTACAACCTTTTGAATTGAAAAAAAAGGAAACAAATTCTTTCTGTTTCCTTTTTCAGATTTGAATTGAATACAGAATAGGAAACCTATTGTTAAAACTGAAGCAAAACTTTTTGAGTACTTTTATTGATTGTTCATGTTTTCTTTAATAACTTTTTAAATAAAATTAACTAGTTTAATATAAATAATTATTTAAAAGTTGGTGTTCAGAAAATGAAGTTTGTTAAACGAAATTGTTAACTATTTAACCAATCGATATTAAACTAATTATTAGTACCCACAAAACTTTCACACATACTCTCTAATAAATTTTTCGAAATACTTCTTATATGGCATTGGAGTACAATAGTTAAGAAGTATTAACTTTTGTATGAATTTAGCATTTCAATTGATTCTGTCGTGTATTCTTTGCCTAGTTATTCGGCGATTAATCTCTTAAGTGTTAATAATATGCAAAATTTGAATTTGTTTTTCAGAGCTGAAAGCCTTTGTTTTCAGAGCTGAACTTGTAGTCGCAAAACTTCGAACCAAATTTAATATATTTAAGTAGATCCATTTTTGGATTATCACGTTTACATTGTTCTGAAAGTACAGACCCACAGACAGTCCACCCTCAGTTGAATTTGATTCAAAATTTGAAATATATCTATAATATAGCTGCTTAATCTTGGTACTGAATATCACTTATCCAGCTCTCTTCGTTCTTTAATTATCATGTTAGCTTATATTCGAAAAGCCAGTCAGATAGAATTTGTTTGAACAGATTTTACTCCAAATTTGATAGTAATTTGAAAATTTAGTGTAAAGACCATTCACAAAATTTCAGCCATCTTGTTCAAAGCGTTTTTAAGTTAATTTTTTCATAAACAGACCGACCGACAATTCCTAAAAATGAGTTTTTCGAACTTAGAAAGGTCTAAAACATGAAAATTCACCAAAACATCAATTAAAAATTTTTGAAGATTACTATACTTTTTCTATACAACGCATAAGAGAAAGTAAAAATTTATATTAATAATAAAAAAATGTATCATGTGAGAACATGATATTTTTTGGTTAAGAAGTTCTGTTGCCTCAAAAATTTACGTGTAAAAAATAAAGATTATGGACCTCCGGAAATTGTCATCTGAAGAATTTTTTTTACTTGTTTTTGCCATTAGTGAATTATTATTATATATGCTTCTTTGAAAACAAATGTATTTTTAAAAATTGAACCGGCGTTTACCAGTATTACTTTATTATTGCGTATAATAACTCAAGTGATAATTTGAAATTTTCGCTCGTAAATTTCATTTTGTTATATGTATTTTATGTTTATACATTTTTTATTTGTTAAATTTTGCAATTGTCTACAAGACAAAAATTTCAAGAGGACAAACAAATTAGATATTATTCTAAATAATATTTGATAACTCTGAAAATTATGTTGAAAATGTCGATATTATTTATTTACTTTGAAAAATAAAATATTATTCTAAATAATATTTGATTTATCAAAGCAAATAGATGGTATCTATATTTTCAATATTATAATAAATAATAAGCCTGTCTGATCAAAACAAGATTTTTTATTTCTTTGATTAATTCAAACTTCTCCTTATTTTGTATGAACACTTTTTAAGTTTTCTTATTTCTTAAAACATTCACGACTCTTTCTCCACAAGAATTGTCGGCAATGAGCTGTAAACAACTAAAGATAATCAGCGCAGAGTCTTTTGATGTGTCAAAAAGATAAAGATTAAAATTCCCTTGCTAGAACCTGAACTTGTCAAAACACTACCCTTTAAGGTCAAAATTAAGCACCTGTCTTTTCCATCTTGATCAAAAAGCAACACAAACGAAAGAAGATGTTTTGCAGCATCATTAGAGATGATAAGCATCAGTAATGCTATGGAATCTTAGGATGGTGGTTACCGTCTTATTTTCCTTCCTTTAATGCTCATTTGGGGCGTAATGGTAGTGTTACGTTATCTCCTAGAACGCTGCACGAGTGCTTATTATGATAACGAAAATTAAGTATCCGATAACTTACGACAAAATGGTTTGTAAAAGTGATATAAGAAAAAAAAAGTTTGTTCCTTTTTTGTCAAAGGATATCACTTTAGAGTTTGCTAGTGTTTTCCAAATAGGCTGAAAAGTTTTTGTTTCTTTTCATAAAAATGTAAATTTATTAATTATATTCATTTATTTCTCTTTTAAATTACAAAATTT
Source organism: Argiope argentata (assembly GCA_026289955.1). Lineage (NCBI taxonomy): Eukaryota > Metazoa > Arthropoda > Arachnida > Araneae > Araneidae > Argiope > Argiope argentata. Next base: position 3,752,370 of record JAOUZG010044845.1, read on the forward strand.
TGTTTGATTATGCGGACGAAAATGAATATTTTTCCTTCATATAAGATTAAATAAAACAAATGATACAATCATTACGTCAGATTAAAATATTTTAATAAGGATTTTTTAAACTAATCCCTTTTGTGATAGCAAGTCATCTCCGTTTCTCTTTATGATAAAGATCAATATATGTGTGTATGTTTACTCTCTATCGGCCAGATATTTTGACCTACAATGAGAGAAAAGGCTGTATCTCTGTCAATTTTCTGTTAATTGAGTTTCAAAAAGTTATTACTTAAAGGTATGCAGTCTTACCATATAAAACTATATTTAAACTAAATAACTTTGTATAGAAACGGTTATTTTTTAGAGTATAAGGTTAGTAGAGAGGTGTATGGATTTATAACTGATATAAAGAACTTCAAATAATTTTTTTTTGGATTTTACCAAATTCGAAATCAATAAAAAAATTTCAAAATTTGTACAACTAGTTAAAAATAAAATTTATGTCAACTTATTTTATCTGTATTGACAATACCCAGTCCAATGCGTATTGTCAATTAATTTATAGTACAGGATATCTTTGTTTATTTTTTAAGTCGCGCGTGTAAAAACCTTTTAGGTTATGCTTTTATTCTTATATGATATAAGAACGCAGTTGCTGTTTATCGATATTGTTTTAATTAGCTTAACAAAACTGAAATCTAAGTTTTATTATATCATAATTTAAATTTTTTTTAAATAATACTTTTTGAAAAATTATATAAAAAAAATTCTGTTTCTTCAAATCTTCCTGATTAGCTTTAGAATGATTTTACTAACCAATCTTGCATAATATTCTTTTTTCCTCTCCCGTTTTTCTTCTTCAATTCTGAGTTAACCCTTTTTAAGGCTGTGGTAAATATCTTACCACCGCCTTAAAATATTTTGCAAATATTGTAGCTCCAAAACTAACGAGAAACGGACAAAAGTGTCATGATCAACATGTAATGTTACTTTGTGTTCAGCTTCTTGTTATGTTGTTTCACCATAATAATTTAAAATAGTGCATTTGGTAATTTACATTGTATTTGGTTTTTCTACCACTTATTTCATGTGTAATTAATACATTTTAAACTTTGAAATAACTAATAATAAATAGGTTTACAAAAATCACATTTACTTGTGAAGTTGTTTATAATTCATATTTTTTTATTGAATAAGTCAGTAAAATGTCATTGATGTTTTGGAAAATAGTAAATATATGTTTCCACCCCTGTAATAACTACAGCCCCAACAACAAAATTTTAACAAAAATACTTTTTTTGATCATAAATGAGATTCTTTTTTTTTTCAAATATAATGTAAAATCAAAATTTTGAAAGAAAACAGCTTGTGCCCGTTAAAGGGTTAAGTGTTACTGTCAACGTGATTGTGGATGCAGAATTTTCAATTTAGATCCTTAGAAAGTATATATGATTTAGGATTTCAATATTTTTATAAATATTTTAAAAACAACATCCTATCGAGTTTAAATATTTTAATAGTATTTTAAAGACGTAGAATCATTCAAACTCTTTCAAATTCGTACATTATTGATTTTTTCATCGATTTGAGTGGACGTAAGTTCAAAGTTGTTTTTGAACAAATCTGTGCCATATCGGCGTGACCTTTGTTAACCGAAAGCTTTCAAAATACTTTTCATGGCCTTTTCTAGGATCTTATTCTCACTTGCATTCGCGTCACAATTAGTGGTTCATAGGGAGATACTCGAACAACTTCTTACAGCTGGTCGAGTTCAAGGTTGATTAGAAGACATTCGTAATCCGAAATGATATTATCTGTAAAATAGTGGCAAAAATATTGTTGATGGTTACATTCCTCACCTAAACAGTTTTGTTTGGGAGGAGTCAAACCTTTGTTGGAGAGGTTAAATGTTTTAAAACCTAACCATTGTCAGTGTGATATACGAGCAAAAAAGGCGAAGGTTAAAGGATGTTAATTAGTTGAGTTTCCTTCCGAAAGAAATTTGTGTAATTTGATTACCAATCAATATCTTTAATGTGTATCAAGGTTACATAAAGTAGGTTATCAGATACCCATTATGTAAACCATTATGATCACTTTCTCTGAATTAAAGATAAATCAGTGAAACACCCTTTTAATTTCTTAGATCGTCAGGATAAATCCAACCGCATTTAAATTAGAAAGATAAAATAAAAACATGTAATAAAACAATGAAATACCTCCATCTCCTCAATTCCTTTAAATAACGTTTTTCTTGGATTTTTTCATTCATTAAATTTTTAACAAATTTTATAAAGCTTTCCCAGCCATAATAATTTTTAAATATACTAATTGTTTAACACCAATAATTAGAAACTAGGCAAAATTTCCTTTTGCTTTCCTTGAATTTAAATACTTTAACATTTTTATCCAACCATCTGTTTGTTTTCATATTTTTACTTCGTACATGATTAAATTCTTTTTTAATCTATTAATTTCTATAAGTTTTTTTCATTTTTGGAAACTTTTTCTCTACGGTAGTAGAAACTTTCTTGTAAGTATGTTTCTAGGATGCGCATTCGTTTCGGAAAGGTTTTTACTTAGGAAATGAAAGAAGAATATATTCATTTCAAGAGATTTAAAAGTTTATTGTAAATAATTATTTAAATAAATTAAAAACACATGGTAAGTTTCTGCTAAATATAAAATAGTTAGAGTTTTAGATATATAATTTTTTTTAAAGTTCTCCGGAGAAGAAATCCAAAGAGATGGTCATAGCGGTTCATCTGTTAGAACTGCAGTAATCCCTCAACTAATTTTTACTAATCAACCTTTTTTTAAAAAAAATCGAAGTTGGTTACTTTACATTTCGTCGCTGTTCACTTACTTTGCCACTCTGAGAGATTAATCAGTAATAAGGATAAAAAGGAACAAAAGCATAAAAATAAAACAGGAAATGAACTAAGATAAACTAAGAGGTCGGACCGATTCATCGTGAATTTAGAAAAAAAAAAGAAGCTTTGGCTGCAATTAGAATAGATCTGATTTGGAGTGCTGATCAAATTTCTTCCTATCTCGTATAAAGCCTTTTTCATTTCTCGTTTTTTTCTCATTGGATGTTTAAGAGTATTAAATTCAATTCCAGTTGCATTGACAGAAAACCATATTTTTTACTGAATATTAATTTTTTTTTCTTTTTATTAGAAAATTACTTTACAAAAAAAGGGAGAACATTTTTTTAAAAAGTCATTCAGATGAATATTTTTATGAAGAATAAAATATTATTTAGTACATATAAAAGATTGATAAATATTGTAGATCTTTTATTGCTCATTTTATTTGATATTTATTTTTGATGAATATTATCGAGCTGACTGGGTAAAGACGGAAGTGTGTGTGGAGAGGAATTCGTATACTTTTACTTGGTGAATTACCACTTGAACATTCACATAATTTTTTATTAACAAAACTATAAGGCACTTATATTAGGTACAGGTTGTATAACGTATTTGAAATGAAAATTTTTTGGCTATGTGTAAGTAAAACAACTTGTTTAAAAAAATTCCAATTTCTTGTCAAACAATTATTAGAAATGCTAATTTCTAAAGCTGATTTGCCAAAACTGAAAACCGGATTACGACAAGATATTATAATTTCTTTAATGTATTTAAAATAAATTGTATTGATACAAAAAATCACCCTTGGGTAAAATTTCAATAGTTTCCAAAAATTAAGGAGAAAAAATATGATTTTAAAATTACTATTCGTTTAAATTCCAACATATATAGGGTTTAATTAAATTATGTTATCCAATTTTCATTTTCTTATACAATTTATTTTAGTTTTGTTTTAGTTAAAGCCTTAATTGCCACACAAGAATAAATATTTTAATTAATTATTTGATTATTGAAAATTATTTTATATTCTTATAAACTATATCTAAATATACATGTAAAGTGAAGGAAAATGGAATTAAATTCTATGTATCTATTAAAATAAATGATTCAAAATCTTTTATCTTTTTAAAAATTCAAATCGTTTATCTAGTCGCTTTTTTTAGTGCTATCATCTTCAGGGCGGAATTTATACTTACAAACTTATTCGAATGATGTAAAATTAGTTTTTTGTAACAAAATTTTCGGAATTCTCGTAAATCCATCAAATTTCATTTCATTTGTAATGAATCAAAAATTTAATTTTGAATTTCTAAAAAGTTGACGTCAAAATACACATATATACTTTTCAATGCATTTTTCTGCCAAATATCATCTTTTAATTCTGAGGATAACTTGTAGATACTCAAAACGTATATTGAAGCATATTCCTTTTTGATAGCAATAATAAATACGATAAAAAAATAAGTTACTTTTCTTAATACTAATATAATGAAAGCAATACCCCAACAGAACAAGATGCCATATTTGGATATTTTTTTGCCTATATTTAAGTGTTTTCTTAAAGTTTTTACGATGATTTTTGAAATTAAATGTCATGAAAGAATCTCAATGTAAGAAATAGAAATAGCTTATTCATTCAAAATTTTGAAAACTTAAATAATAGAACATATAGGTATCATCCCAACTTCGCTAGTAAAAATTACATTTTCTTAGTGTTTAAAATTTTTTTAGATATCAGCATTTTGAAATAAGTTACTTAAAATTTCAAAAATTCTGTATTTGCTTTCACTTGTGTGTTAAATTTCAAAAAGTTTGCCAGCATTTTGAACTATATTTAAATATATGGTTTTTGAAAAATAAAATTTTTCATATTTCTTAATTTATCATATCCTTAAAAAATAATTTCAATACATAGATATTTCCCCTTTATTATTATGTACAAAAATATAAAAGTACCATTATATAGAATTATGCAAAGAAATGAATGTAACTTAAAAATTATCATTACTATTTTTCGTATAACAATTTTTTAAAACATCAAATTCATTAAAAATATACGACCATACAATAATCTTCATACAATGCTTAAGATGAATATTTTCTGTAAATATTCCCTAACAATTTCGAAGTTTTAAGGTTATTATAATTGTTCTTTACTTGCAGAGAGTTGTTTCCTAAATAGAGTTTTTTGTATTGCTTTTCATTTAAGAGAAACTTTCTATTATTTCTTAGACTTCAAAATTCTGTTTACTATGCTTTTTCTATTACTTTTATTTCCTTCACAAAGATGCGATTTTTAATCTTATCTTAATTAAAAAATATTATTCCAATTAAAAGTAATTTTTAAAAAAGGACAAAATCTAAGCAAGAGAAGAATGATAATATTAAGAAAAGATATGGAATACAAAGTAATAAACAATTCGTTTGTAAAAAATATTAAAATAAAAAAGCAATTATTGATTTCTAGCTTTCATATATTGTAACATAAAAACTAAGATATTTGCTATGAGAAATCAAAATATACTTTTAGAGATTTAAATTAAATGAAAAAAATATATTCCTCATCACTCAAAATATTTTTTAGTAAAAGCTAAAAAAATTACTAGTAGAACTTGATTTAGAAAATTGATTATCAACAAAAGAAAGGCTCTTCTGAGCGAACTAATAGAGAAGTAATAGTTAAAATAACGAACGTGACAAGATTACCGTTATATAATATTTCTCGAACTTCATTTAACCTCCGGTTATTTCTATTTAATCACAATAATGAACTTTGAACCTGTCTATTCACTATTTAAATATAAACGTTACTTTATTGTAAGGTCGAAGCTGCAAACATTTTCTATGTTTCTCATAATGAGCTTAAACTTAAGTAGTTAATAACTTATTCATAGGGTACAATTTTTAAAAAACCATTTGCATCCGTTAAAAAAAATTGCAGACAAAGATCAGGAATACTCGCATTTGAGACTTCAAACCCATCGCAGCTCATTTAGAATTCCATACTGATGATTTAATTTGTTTCTGTAAGTTTTTTAAATGACTATTTTTTGGAAAATGCTTAAAGTAGAACTCATTGTTTAGGCAACTGATTTATCTACACAAACTTATGTCATACAAATTCTGCAATATATTTCAAGGTCTTAAATCTTTTTTTTCTGCAGAAAACCATCTTTGATCCTTTATTAGTTTGGATATTATATTAACAGAAACTAGAGGAGATGAATTTTTTTCAAAGCACATTTGAGTATAATTTAAAAATTATCTTGAACGGATCTAAACCAACCATTTATTTAGTATGTAAAAATAATTACTCGTTTTTAAAAGAGATAAAAGATTTAATTTTCAAAATATTGTGTATTACTACTTCTAAGGAATACAGTTTTTACATTTTACCATTGAATTTTATTTCACATTGATCTTTTCGAAAATCGAATATTCGTCTTGTATGCAAATGTAAAATTACATGTGTTTAAACGTAGCATGTGTTCTTGATATAATGCTTTCTTAAATTCACTTCTCCAATTGGCCAATATCCTCTCCAAATTGTTCTCCCAATCGATTGCCTCCAAAGAAAGGAACTCTGATTACATCTAAATGTTGGTCATGTATGGCAGATTTTCACAACCGCATTTCTCACAATTTAGCAAGGCTTCAAGTTGGTTAAATCGCAAGAGCATTAAAAGAGAAGAAATCACTCGAAATTACACAATACCGTGTTACACGCTAAGAGTTCTGACCTAGCCTATTGCTGAAGAAACATTTCTTTAGCTTTTTTTTTCTTTTGCTCTCACATGTGAATGGGTGTGTCGAAGTGACATTTGACCATCCATCTACTAATGTAATGAGCAACTGCAGTAGTTTTAGACCATCCGACGTCTAACTCTTTTCGAAAACAACTCACGAACGGTATAAATGTAATTCTCTTTATCAGAAAGATCCAAAAGTTTCTCTCTTTTTTTTCTCAATAGTTTGCATGCTCGGAAAAAACATTCGGGAGATTGTAGTTTATTAAGCGTATTGGTCTCAGTGGTTGTATCAACTGGGTGGTCCAGAAGGATTGTTCTGTTTGAAAAAAGCAAGCTTTGAGAAATAAACCGATTTTAAGAGCGTTTTAATTTCTAATGATCGAAAGGCTTGTTTTCGGCTTTCACTCGATATGATTTTCAAAATCTATGTTATCTACATCGTGCGAACAATGGATGATTTCAACCTCGTTTAAGAATATTTTTTTTAAATTAATGTTATAAAATTCTATTTCTTCTTTCTTCGTTTTGAGAGTCAATTACTTTGTCTTCAATAAAATATATAAAACTGAGAAGAACATGTGATATTAAATAGCATAAAAAGTAAAAAAAAGAAAATTTCTGTAATACTATTTAATCACTTGTTGATGAAATCTATGAAATAATCAAATTCAGGTAATTGCAAAATATAATAATGTTAGTATCCACTAATAATCTGTTTACTATAATCGTTTGTTACTATAATTTGCTTTATGATTGCTTTTTAATTAAACGCTCATGATTCTAAAAAAATATTCAAAAATTCAGATATAGATACAAATTGTTGACTTTATAGTAATAGTAACTTTACAGTGTTGAAAGTATAGTAATCGAACTCGTGATTTTGATGAATCTATAGGTTCTAAACCTCCCTCATGTCTGAAAACACACTTTTAGAAAAGGTCCACTCGTTTGTCTGTGACAAATATAAGTCTGTTATTTTGAGCTAGACAATTGAAATTTGTTATATAGACTTCATACCTATGTCGAAAATTTCTGTCAACTTTTTAGTAAAATCTGTTCGGAGAAAGTTCGTCTGTTCGGCTACTCGAATACAAGTTAACACGAAAATGGCAAGATAAAGGTAGCTAGATGGATAAAATTCGGTACGCATATTTAACGTGTTTACTGTAGGCACCTGTCAAATTTTAGCCAAAATACGGGATGATTGTCTGTCGGTATGCACTTTCAGCAACAAGTAAACGCGATGATTCAAAAACACAATGGCTTAATTAAATGAAATTCGATATGGGAATTTGTGAATACAAGCGCAGGTTTGGGTAAATTTTATTGGTCCGATAGGTTAAGAAAAATTTGTCTGAAAAACAAATTAACCCATAACAGGGATTAATTGACAAATCATCGCCAAAAATGATGCAATAAATTCAGTAAAAATGCTAAATTCAAGCCAAAATATATTTTATAGTTATTGTATGCCAATGCGTAGAATGCAATATAAGGCGTTCACTGGCATAACAAGTTTATTAGAGGATATGTGAGAAAGTTTTGAGAAGACTACTCATACTATCTTTCAAAATAAATAAATAACGATGTCACATTATTAATCCTAAATTTCGCAGGCCTTAAAATCTGGGGAGGCTTAACGCTTATTGAATCGTTGGTAGATGTTCAGATTGCAAAAAGATAAGTTTATTCTTTTCCAATAATGTAAGTACAATTGAACACTGTAGTTTTTAAATAGCACAAATAAATCAATACTGCACTTTCTAACACCACATATTAAGGTTAAAAGTACTTAAAATTCACTTGATGAAATATTCTATGATCAAAATGTATATAGAGATTTATACAGTGCATAAAATCTGCTGTTTAAAATACGCTTGCTTGATAGTGTATTCAACTCCTTCCAGTTTTAAGATTTAAACAAAATTTCTTTAAAATTACATTCAAAATTATATTTAAAAAATTGCTAAATTTTAATCGTCAGGAAGCCATATATCCTAAATATTACAGGAATTACATTTTTACGTAATGTAGACGGAATTCTGTTTTTTGTGCTTAAAAAATTTTGCTTTAATCTGCATTACTTTTGATTTCCTCCCTTTAGTTTTTGTCTACAGCATTTATTTCGAAAGAACTCCCAAGAGTTAAAATGGCAATTAATTTCTATAAAAATATTTGTTTCTGTTGTAAAATGTGCAACATATTTCATGGGTATACGGAAATATTCTGATAATATCGAATTTTTTGAACAAGGCCTTGTAGCTAAAAATTGCCTTGCAATGAGAATATATGGGCAACTTTAAGATCAATATTCATAACATAAAGCATAGCATAACAAGTAAGTTTTATGGATAATAGAAAGCCAACAAAGATTTAAAATGGATTCTACTATTCTGTCCATTGATTCTTGGATATGAGTAATCTATTGAAATCAATACAGATTACCCTGAATTCTGAACCTGGGATATCAATGTATAATTTTACTTTATCAGATCAAAGCAGCTACGGTTTATTATTATCATTAACTATCAGTAAACTTAACTACAAATTTAATAACTTTTATTTAACAACAGACTAATTCTTTTCTTTTCTTCATAAATCAGTGGCACAAAAATTAATGTGTAGTCCTGTGTAATCACCTGATACTACAATTACTTTTCAGTTAACCCAATTCATTTTTAAGATCACAGATACAAGGAGAATTTAATTTTGTATTTTGTTGTTGTTTTGTTTGCTTGTTTTGTTGTTGGTAAATCTTAATATTTATACTGACTTATTCATATGAATCTTGCAAAGAATACAATGACTCAGTAGGGGAGGATTTTATTATATTATATAGATGCAAGAAAAAAAATTGAAGTTATTCATTTTTTAAAATACTTCAACAATATCGGCATTTGTCAATGCTATCGAGAAATCATGAGTAGGCTCTACCGTTCTAGGAAAAATAATTCTCCCACACCGCAGAAGTGTGTGGGTCTTTTCAGGATATCGTGACTCAGCACCCTTAACAATAAGTCGCCAAGTGAAAGGCGTGAACAGGCTTTTGAATGACACACGATACACTCCTACGCAATACCCCGAATCGCTCTGAATTTAAGAAATGAGCCAGGTGACTCTTATTTTTCTTCTTTAACATCTATCTTGTTTGTTACATCCGTGGCTTATGATCGGATTAATGGTCAACCCTCTCCTTCACTACCTCTTGTTTTTGCTCACTTTTCTTGCAAGCGGTCAAAACAGAGATTTCTAAAAGGGAAAAGTGACATTGACGGCCAACTACAAACACGCTCTGGTATGCAGTTTTCAAGTCCTTTCTGGCGAAAGAAAGAGACCTTTGACTTTTTGTGAAATATATTTTAAGACGTGGCTTACAACAAAATATCGTGTTATAAGCTAATGTATCAATCTGTGTTTAAGTCTCGCGATGTCATCTTTTTTTATGTACGACACGATTCTTTTGTGTCACTCGGGGATTTCATGTCATATGATATAAAATAACTTGATATATGTTTTAAACCAATTTGCTGCTGAGAGAATTTCAAATTTATTAGGGAATTTACAGTTTTGACTATTTTTTTTATTGGTTGTTGCATAACTGACGAGCATCTTCCAGAAACTTACGTGAGCCGTATATGAAAATAGATTTTCAATACGGTGGTCTGTTTTTTTTAAAAATCTCTGCATGTTATGTTTAAAACTTATGGCATTTCATTTTATGTATTTTTGAAACTTTTTTATGTTTTTTTTATTGACTATAAATATTTTCCAGAAGGAATTTTTGGGTATGGTTATTTTGGTCACAGAATAAAAGATAAAAAGGAACAATGGATAAAAATTTAAAATGTATTTGTAATATATATTATTAAATATAAATCTGCTTTAAGAAATAAAAAAAACATTAGAAGATTAAATTTTATTTGGACAGAAATAATGTGGTAATATTTTGATATTTATATCAGTAACTCATTTATGAATAATTCAATTTTTTATCACCGGAATTTTAAAGCTAGGATAAAAAAAATTATTAGGTCTACCACTAACATTATTTCCCCAATCCAAGCATTCACTATTATGTAAAGTTTTTTTAATCAAATTTTCACTTTAAAAAGTGTATAAACTCTTTAATGTCAAAATATAAACAAATGTCAAAATTTTCTTGACCCATATTTTATTTTCGTTGATTTTAACGCATTATGCGCCAATGATTCAGAATATGTAGAATTTAAGATTATAAAAACAAAGAATTTATTATCATTTATGCTACATAATTTTGCAACGATATCCGTTTTCTGGACTAGCTAATGTTAAACTTCAAACTAGCTTTAAACGCTATTAGACAAAACATTGGTTGCCTAGATTATTGATGATCTGTATTAGTCTGCCTTTAAGCGAATCATTAACAAATTCATATTGGGAAATCGAATGAACTTTTACTCTTTACAAGTAATGTTCACAATTTTTTACGATTTTATTCAGAATTGGGGAGTTTTTCCATTTTTCTGCTCAAAGAAAGATGGATGAACCTACTGAGAAAATTATATTCAGATAAGGTTGCTCAAAACAACGGAAACAAGCAAAAAAAATTTTTTTTCTTCGTTTTCTAGCAAGTAATGTTGTTTTAGACAGTTACAACCCATTAATATCATTCATTTTCATCCAACATCACTTAAATGTCTTGTTACCTTACTTTTAAAATGATGGATTATATCTCATATATACACAAAAATATGGCTTATGATTTCATCAAACTTCTGATACTTTCACCTCAACCTTGAACATTTTCCTTTGAATTTTTTTTTATCTTTTTAATTGCAAGAAATAACTGTAAGCTTTTCTTAGTGACCTAAATAATTCGGTTTAAATAAATTTTAATTTTACATAAATTTACATAATTTCATTGCATTTTAGCTGAAGTCAACAAAAATTGAAAACCTCTTTTGATTCAATCAGAAGGCTCATTAGACATAAAGACTTCTTTCTAAAAAATTACACCATGAAAATTATTTAGAAAGTAAGTAAGTAAAAAGAAAAAAAATGATAGTATTCCTTTCCCTTTCTAAAATTAGTACTCTAAATGCTGCTATTAATACAAAACTAAGAAAAGACAAGAAAAAAAACAACGGAGGGAGTGATTTTCCTGAAGCTTTTTCACAAATTCCAAAATGGATACGGTTATTTTGCTGACCGTGCATTATTTTGGAGAATAATAGTGACAAATAAGTTTATCGGGATGTGATTTTTTGGATATTTTGGGGGAAAAATTGCGGAATGTGGTATTATCTCTCTCTCTCTCTCTCTCTCTCTCTCTCTCTCTCTCTATATATATATATATATATATATATATATATATATATATATAATGAAACCAATTTAACTCTCCAGCAATTTTTATATAGTATATATTTTTATATTTTATATAGTAAAATATTTATTTAGTCACTTAATTTCCAACAATTCATCGTCTAATTACTACGAATTTCAAACCCCTTTCATTGTTCTTCATGCATTCAATCGCTTCTTTCTTCCATTGGTGAAAATAAAAGAAGACAGATCTTGTTTAAATCTATGTAGTTTACACAGCTCTACGTTCTTCGTATGACATTGTTCAATTTTGTAAGTAAAAGAACATTATTGTCGCAAGTACTTGCTGTTGAAATTTTTTTATTGAGCGATTCAACATATGTTTCATGATAAAGATGTTCACTATCAATAAACATGGAGCTTCTACCCCTCTCCCGCATTCAAGAATTATGCACGCAGTCTAGCCAGTAGAAAAGCGAACAAAACAATAAAAATATAGCTCTAATCTAGATACGATCACTACTCACTGCTGACCCGATCCGTCTCAGTCGATACGGCAATGATTAATATAGAGCAACCGAGTGACCGGATATCAGAACGAGGCCGAACTTCAAGCTGACCTCTTAAGACATTGGAGTCCGAATCTCGGCGGTTACACAACAGACTTCGAGGAAAAAAAGCGATGAAAGTCACCGATAATAAGCTAATTGGAATTTATTAATTAATTAGGAAACTCTCTCGGCGAGGTGTCGATAATTGGCCTGCTATTAACCTGAAATAAGGAGATTAACGATGAGATTTCTTTTTAGCCAATATGAAACTTCGAGTTAGTTAACGCCGAGAAATAAAATACTCCAAAAGTTAGACAAAATCTGTCAGTTAAGATCAGCTTTGCAATGCGGATGTTGGTGCAATGGGTGTTCCCACTTTGCCGAGATGCATAGGAAATTTTTAATTTGTTTCAAGGGCGAGTATTCACCGTTTGATAGGCAGGCTCAAGCATTTTAAAAAACTTAGGCAATAGACAAATTTCCCCATAATTGGAAATGAAATTATTAGTTACACGGAAATAGGATATAAAAGGGGATTCATAAATCAGGAATAAATTTAAAAATCAATGATTCGCAAATGAATGAAGATAGAAATACTTCGTGTGCACAGAAAGAGTGATACTGAAACCGTTCGTGAAAATCTTTTTGTCATGAACCCAAAGTTTATTGTAGCGTAATTTACAATTTAAATCATCTTATGGTTTCGCTGCTAGCAGAAACAGCGCAGCCTATTAAAAAATGAGAACTAAACAGTTTGAGAGCCTTCATTTTGCTGTTCGTTATACAGAAACACAATTGTCAGATGAGAACCTCGTTGGAGTATGAATTCATATAAAAATAATTATTCCGGTTTCATTTCTAACCGTTCTGTGCAAAATAAATCATTTATCTTCTTTCATTTGCAAATTATGGATTTTTAAAGTTGCTCTGGTTAGAGTCAAATTATTTTCGCTCGGTGATTATTTAGTAAGTCTGCAAGTGAGCTTTTATTTTTGGTAAATACACATCGCTCAATTGAAGATATTAAAATAACCTCACCAATTGATATTTTTCTTCAAACTTTCTTTATTAATTTTGCAAAGTGATTATCCTTTGAGAATAGAGTTGCAAACACTTTATCTGAAATAATTTTGATTATATTCGAATGCCTGAACGATACATTGTAGGGAAAGTTAGGTCTTCGAATTCTTAAATATGCCCTCCTGTTTAACACTGGAGATAGATGGTGTTAAAACTCCCTTGTGGCTGAAGATAGAAATGTAATCTGAATCATTGCTTCAACCAAGCGAACAACTTTTATACAGAAAAGTTTCAGATAGTTACAGTTGTTTAGAAGTTTGAGACTAGAAATTGATCTTTAAGCTCTTATTTTGGCTACTGTCTCAATAAAATTTTGCTAAACAGCTATATTCATTTTCAGTTTCTTTCCCTTATGAGATTAGAGAAAGAAATGGAAGGGTGATAAAAAAATTTTTACCTTATATCTCCAGAAGCAAAAAAACTGAGCTTCATCTTTGGATATAATATGTGAAATACATTTTTTCATCTAAATTTAAACGAGCATGACTTAATTTAAATTTAAAATTATGTATAGTTTTTAATTACTGTTTCAGAAATAATTTGAATTGACCATTCATTGTAAAATAAAACACACGATACATTTCTGGATTCAATATTGTTTCGAACTCAGATTTGAAAATATCTGATTTCTAAGATTTCAAAGGCAGTATCAAAATGCACAGACAATTTGGAACGAATTAATTAAAAAGAACGAATGTTATTTGATATGCAAATGTTGTCATACTATACATTTATAAAAGAATCCTTAAAGAATTCGTTTGAACGTGTTCAAGTTCTTGATAAATATTAGCTGTCTCTTGAAATCTTAAAGAATTCGTTATATCCCTTTTTGTATGTCAATTACCGATTCTTAAATTCTAAGAACCTCTTATTGAAGGTTACCTTAATGGTTCAGATAAACGATAGCTTCAATTTCTTTCGGAATCACTTTTTGAGAATTCTGCATTGTTCCTCCAAGATTTAATTAGGAACTTGACTTCCTTCAAACTGAAGTGAATACATAAACTAATTCCACTTATTCTAGAAAGCTTAGAGCTTTATTTGAAAAGCGTCGTTTGCTTTTCTTTCAATGGAAATATTCTGACAATTCACTTGATAATAACTGGCAAATATTTATTTGCATTGTAAATAAAATAATTTTCATTATCTATTCGTTTTAGATTCATTATTTTAATAAGATTTCATTTTAATACTCAATATTTTATTATGAAGATATATTATGCATATTAGTTTCTTCTTAGAATAATAAATGAAGTAGTATATCTTGGACTAAAAACATGACTCTGATTTGTAAAAGAAAATCAGTTCAATAAAAACTAATGCCCTAAGAAACAATTCATCCAAATCATCTTTCAATGTTTCGAATTATTTGTTAAATATGAGAAGGGTGAGAAAATATTAAATTTATCAGAATATGGTATTATTTAATTTGCACAATGATTGTAAAGCCTAAATATGCAAAATACACTAATGGTGCATGTCATTTAACGCTATCCGTGGCTTGCATTGAGCTATGAATTTATGCGATTTTTCTACAGCAAGATTATCGTTGTATTCGGAGATTAAATGGTAGTTACGTATTGAATGCATATCGTATGAACATGGACAAAACTCTTTTTTGTTGTATTTTGCTTTCATAAATATATTTACTTGTTTAATTAGACCACTTAATTAATGGTATTTCATAGTTCACTGATGTAACTACTTTATAATTCCAAAAAAAAGTATATATCTACATTAAAAAATAATATATATAACAAGATTTCATGCAATTATAAGACGATAAATTGAGCAGTAATTTCATATAATTATTGGTTAGTTAAAATTTTTGAATTGTTATTTCCTTTGAGACATATGAAAGAGTTGAAAAATTTTAAAGCACAATTATTTCCCTTTAATAAATTTGAAAAAAAAACCCATCCTTATCCTCCATTCACCTCCAAGCAAATATTTCTTTCTCGTTCTAAGATGAATATTGATAATCTCGCCTCCAGGTAAAGGCACCCATATCAATCTGTAACATGATCTGACCATACCCATATTATATTACTATGATGTGGGGAGGGAGACGGAAATGTTGTATGGCATGGTTCAATGTGATCAACTGACTCGTGTGTAAAGGGTGTACTCGAGCGCATTCGTCACGTCCTGCTGTCTGTCTGTCTCGTAATAAGGTCACGCTCCGAATCTTTCCAGACTGCCCAGGAGGAGAAAGAGGAGATGAATCGGTCGTGTATCGTGCTCTGGACTTTCACTGCAAATATCACCTATCTTGGCGAATGATCTGCACCTTTTCTCCAGATGAATCGTGGTCTTGGTGAACAGTTATTATTTATTTCTTTTATCAGATGCTAACTTTGCTAAAGAGGCGAGTCCCATTTGTAAAACCTCAGAACAGCTGTGAAACTATAAATTCGATTTCACTTTTAGGGGGAGAAACTCGCTCAACAGAATAATGGATGCATATTCATTTAGTTCGATTAAGTTATATCAATGATTTAACTAAAAAAATTTATCAGAGAATATTTCTAAGTCGCTAATATATTGTTCTAAGTCTTTGATGACAGGTGGAATGGGAAGGTTCTAACTTTTAATTGATTGTCTCATTGATATAATACTGAAATTACAGTTAATTAAAAAAATACACAGTATAAAATAAGTGATAAAAGATAAAAATAAAAAAGTATTCTGTGTTTTCTAATCAAAATCACAGTGATTAGGTAGAAATTTGTTCTACTTACGAACACCATTTGTACTGAGAAAGAAAAATGGAGCTGACTGAACTGAATACATAACAAATACGTAAATGCATTGAGAAGTGCTGAATATATTAATGTTACTAGAAATCTGTCCAAGATGTTAAAAAATAACAGAAAATTCTTTTGTTTAGTGTATCTACTGACATGAAAAAGATTTGGTGTGACGTAACTTTAAAAAATACTTGAAAACCTTTCTAGAGTTTTCATTATAATCGATAGCAAGTATTTAATAAAAGAGAATTAGATTAGTGTCTAAAAAACTCATTTTTATTCAGTGCTAAAATAATTTAATTTAACATTATGAAACGCATTAAAAGAAAATTGGAAAATTTAATTTAGAAATTTTTATAATAATTTTAAAAAATGGCCTCAGGATGCTGAAAAAATAAACTTAGGGATAAGAAGGATATAGTTTTTTTTAAATGTATAGCCAAAATGCAATTTGTTAAGAAGAGAAAAATGAATAATGTATCATTTACAGTTTTTAACAACGATTTTCATTCATAGTCTAAATTATATATAAATTATATTTGTTATCTTATATTATCGCAATCATTGCTAATTATTTACCCTGATTATGTAAAAAAGAATATATTCTTCTAATCTACTTTTAATTCTCGGAAATATTTAATAATAACTTTTTAAATTAAATATTTTCTTATAAAAAGTAGTAGCTTTAAAATTCTAATGCAAGCAAAAGCGACAAGCACAACACAGAACAATACAAAGCGGAATGACGAAAAAGCTCATTGAACTTTTATCTCTCTGAATATATAACTTTAGATTTCAATAGGGATCTTTGACGCATGTCAATCACATGTACTGCTAGTGCAAGGGAATCGTAGGGATCTTTTAATGGAATGCGCTAAGCTGGACAATTTCGGTCCCTACACTTGGAGTGTGGTAACGTAGCCGGCGTTAGCTGTTTCAGCAATTTTACAAAGCTTCAGTTGAATAATTTAACTAGAACAAGTGGAATGGATCAGGGAATCAGAGAATATTTTAGAATGAAATTACTGTGGCTAACTTAAATTGAAAATTAAGAAAGCAATGTGAATTTAATTTGGGAGTTACACACACACACACACACACACACACACACACACGCACGCACACACACACTTCAATAACCTATTTGAATTATTAAAATCATCGATTCCCTCGAATTAAAATTAATAAACGTAGCGAAAGCAAAGATACGACCATCTGTCTTGATCTGGCCACAATAAAATAGTAGATATATATGTGACAGTAAATATATGTATAAAAGAAGAAATGAACAAAATTTTTAAATGAATAGATGTGATTTTTGGAGGTGAATATTTCAAACAAAATATATAAAAAAATAGTAAATCAATTATTAAGCATTGGAAAAGTTTAAACAGTACAAATTTGAAAAACAAGTAAATATTAACTTTGAGAAAAACAACCTTTACAAAATTTCAATACTGTTTTATTTACCAAGTATCTTACAAGTAATGACTGATCTTCTGGGAGGGGAAAATAAGTATCCTTGGCTAAGGGAAATAATTGGTTAGGGAACGATTTGGAGAAAGGTTGGATAAGTGGAAGGCATAGTATTTAGTGTTATAGAAAGGCCACCAAAGCCGGTAAAGTTTCTGTTGTCATCTTAAAATCTTTTTTATTTTGGATATCATTCTAATTACTAATATAATTATCCCTAATAAACGCAATTTTTTAAATTAACCTCTATCTTAAAATAAATAATTTACTTTTAATTAAAAAATGATATTTACCATTAAGTATTTTACAGTTCTTCGTAAATTAAAAAAATAATAGAGACAAATCGGATTAATAAAGCTGAAACGATTGACGAGTGATAAGACACAATTGCTTGTATTTTTAAATTCATTTATAGATCTAGGATGATTTTATTCGAATTTTTATCTACCTTTTTTTCCTCTGTGTTCTATTCCTTCCTTTTTTAACACATGTAAATAAGTTTTATAATCATAAAATTTGAAAAATCATAAAATCATAAAATTTGAGCAAACTACGCCGAATTCTTTTAACCGCACAGAATTTTCTTTCTGAAATTCCTATATGAGTTTATAATAATGCCTTATTCGTTTTGTTTTATAAATTTAAAATTCCTTCTTTTAAGATTATAATATATTAGTTTCTATACATATTAGAGTAACTAATTTTTCTAGAAGGAATATATGAATTATTCCTTATCTATATTTATCCTTCCTACATCTTTTATAAAAATATATTATATTTATTTATTGAAAAAATGAAAAGGCAACTGAAAAACTTAGGAGATACTTTCCAAATTTTTTATATAATTTTTCTTTCCAAGTTTGAAGCAATTTTGCATTACAGCTCAAATTTTGTTTTCTGCGTTTTTGATGTATTCCGCCGATAATTTAAGAAATTATTAGCTAAAAATTTATAAATTAAAATTAAAATTTAATATTTTTATCTATTCAATGAGGCCTTTTTTATTACTTGGATGATTCTTTTGGTTTCCATTGCACTTTCTGAAATTCGTTTTTACTCATCCCCTCCAAAATCTGCTCAGAAATAGAAACATTTTCATATTCATCAGATGGAAAAATATTATAAACTATTTATGAATAAATAAAATAGATACAAATTTCTGGTATTTTTGTTTGTAATTTTAAAAATGTCCCGAAATTTTGAAACTGTTGCATTATTGTGGTCTTTAATTTATTGAATGTTGAATTAAACAATTCATGAATCACATATTGAGGATTTAAAATAAATCTGGAATAATTTGATGGATTTTGACAAAATATTTGATCTGAATACAATTTAAGATCTGAAGTATGTAGTTTTCACCGCTCTTCTAAATGCAGCCAATTCGTCATACTTTTTAGATGCCATGTTTATATATGTACAACAGATTCATAATTTCATAATGGTTTATTAGAATATAAAGATATACTTAATTTATATTTATAATTTATTGAAATCAGAAGAGCTTTAATGGATTGAAGTTTCTCAGAATTTCCATTCAAGTTTTTTGACAATTAAAAAGGAAACGATTAGATCTAACTGTAATAGCTTATTTTTTTATTGAAAAAGAAACAATAAACCAGCTACTTAATGGTGGATAAATGAAAAAGTATACAAATTGTGTAAAAATTCAGATGTAAATGTTTGCATGTCTTTTTTTTGCATCTCTTGGCGTTAACTGTAACGTTCTACTGATCTCGGCAAAACTGAATTCAATACACATAGTATTGTTACACTTTTAGCGTAGCGAGTTCGGATTGAATGGACTATATCTGAGGGCAGCACAAACAGATTTATTTAAAGCTATTTACAGGATCACTTGATGAAGGAAAACTTCAGATAAAAATAATTCAGCAGTCAACAGTTACTAACAGCGTAAATACAAGCCTTACGCACAATAAACATAGATTGTAAAACAGATATCTCATTGCACAGCAAACA
Source organism: Argiope argentata (assembly GCA_026289955.1). Classification (NCBI taxonomy): domain Eukaryota; kingdom Metazoa; phylum Arthropoda; class Arachnida; order Araneae; family Araneidae; genus Argiope; species Argiope argentata. The sequence continues at coordinate 3,772,118 of JAOUZG010044845.1, forward strand.
GCGATTTCAATAATACAACGTAAACAGCAAACGTAAACACAACTCACTAATAACAAGCGAGAAAAGTAATCCGCTAATCCAGCGATACGTTTCTCTTCCGTGAGGAAACTGTCGGAACTACGGCAACCCGTCCCTTATATAGCCTAGCAAGCGAGAGCCCAAAATCACACGGGCTTCGTGAACGGTCCAGAAGCCCCCAGACTATTCCTTTCGGCAAACCAATCCGGCTGGCGCGAAGCTACTCGTCAAACGTCGCCACCTTTGGTGCGCCTTCGCGTCGATTGCCCGTTTGTAACAATATAATTATATTAATTTGTACATTATTTCCGAATTATATTTAAAAATTAAGTGAAAGGGTTTTACTTGAGTTTTTTAGCATAACGTTCGCGATTTTAATTTGTCTGTTTTTGTTCATTAAATAAAGATATTCCATATTTAAATTTCTAAATCAGGAATATTAGAAAAAATATTTTGTTTATAAATAACTTGTTTCAATTATATGTTATAAATATCAGTATTTTTTATTATAGAGCATTTTCATTTTTTAATTCTTTTTATCAAAATTCTTTTTATATCGTTTTTATTTAAGTAATTTTACGATTCTGACAATGAAACTATTCAGACTACTAACCTCGTTAAAGTTCATTTCTTGCAAATAATCTTAACCAGTTTGTAGTCAGACAATATGATTATTTTAAAGATCTTTCTTGCAATGCATTTGAATTTCCTACCATAGTCACGAATGTAAGCAATGATTGTAGAAATAATGCCATCATTAGCATTTGTATTAAAGTGCATAAAATATTTAGAATTCTATTGTTTGATGTCGAATTTATATACAATATTTAAGAGCTCTATACAATATTCGTATAATGCAAAAAAATATTTTCATTTATTCCAATGTTTTTTTTTTTTTTTAATTATTTCTGATCTCACTCTCTTTAGAGGAAAAAAATAACATCGAAACATTATTTACATCTTAATTATTGTATTCTTTTTTAATTTTTTAAAACTAAATAATTCTATTAAAATTGAATTAGTGGTAAATGAGGAAATTAGTAAACCATATAATTTCATGAGAATTATCTGGTTTATTTTTAGGTCAAATGTTTTTATCTTTCTGAAGTTTGCCTAATTATGCTACGAGCAAGAATAAGTCATGTATTTTCCGAGTTTCCTATACTTAACAATTGCAATGATTACAATCATCAAATTAAGCTTTTATGTTATATGCGTTTCGAAAGAGTGGGAGTATAATAAAATAGAAGTCCAAATCGTTAAGTTTCCCCATTTGGTAAGAATGAATAAATACTGTAAAGGAAATGAAAATGAAAAAAAAAATCCAAAATGGTATCAAATATGACAAATACTAACGACACACTTTTAAAGATACCGTTTACAGAAGTCAAGATAATGCGATAAAACAATCAAACTGTTCAAAAAAAATCTAAGATTAAATAGCCACAGCGAATCAAATTCTGGAAGGATGAAAAAATCGTTAGCCGAAATTAAGAAAAGTGAAACTTTAAATGCCATGAAAAAACCAAGATATAATCAAATAAAAGAAAAAATAATAATTTTAAGAAAGTAAGGGGAATGAAATCACGTATTGGAAACTTTTAAGGAAATTGAAAATAATAAATTTGATTGCTAATTGAAAAAGGAAATATTTTACAAATGATAATGGAGAAAAGTTATAGAAGGATGGAACTTTTTCTCAAATAATTGCAATATTAAAAACGGAAAAACCACTAAAAGCTGTGTTTTTTTTGTAAACTCAGATAATAAAAAGACGTTATGAAGTAAAATGAACTAATAAAAATATCATTATATTGAAAGTAATTGTAAAACTCACTCTAAACAGAGAAGATAGTTTATTTATATATGCTAATACATTAATTTCAGTATACAGAGAATTCAATCAGTTACTTTGTTTGAATTACATGAAATACTCATTCTTAATAATACAAGGGATATATAGAGATGGATCTTATAATTTTGTACTGTGACTAGATAGCGAGGAGAATTTTCTAATCTATCATCTCCATCCCTCTTTCCCTGAGTCCAAATTTTCATTCCACACCAAGTGAGTAACGTTTCATGTTACCCTTAGTTCGTTTTCTTGCTCATCTATTTTTAACAAAATCCGGCTTTTGGTCATAAAGTTAGTTGAGAAACACAGTAATATAAATATTATTTGACAATATTTATAAAATTTCTTTATATCTCAACAAAAATCATTAAACCTTTTAAGGAAACACTCTTCACTAAATTGTAGAAACTGAAATTTCAAGCTCATTGTCAGCCTTGCGCTTTAAATTTTACTAATATTAACTTTATTAAGTTTTTGTAATCTAAATCTTAATCATTTCTCAAGTACACAGTAATCTTGTACTATTATTATAATTTTCTTTTCGGTTTTAACTATTATATAAGTAAAAGAAACATCTAATAGTAAGTGATTTGAGTCATATTCTCAAAATATTTGCACTTTAAATTTGATTTTTGGGAACTTCAATCACCAAATTTTCCCATAACCTTAATAAATTCTTATATATTAATGTAATAGTGGTGATAAAATTCCTTACCCGAAAGCCAAATCTTAGTTAACAGTACATAAGTACATGTTTCTAGCAGGTATAGCCGTGAAAATGGTATCTGGAAGTTGTCTGAATTTTTCAATGAGACCATTTAAAGTGCCACCTAGTGAAAATTGACGTTTCTTTCTCGAAGGAATGAGATGAGAAGTATCAATAACATAATACAAGAAACGAGTTGCTAATAACATACTTCATTATGAGGTGAGGCCAGTCCAAAGTTGTAAATTACAGAAGAAAAGACACCTTAAGCCCATTAATAATAAAAACCGGACGCTTAAAATGCCCTTTTACCAATTCGCGATAAAATCTTGAAACACGCTAAAAAGAAGAAAATATTATATTTGGAATGATATAATATTTTATAAATAAAAACTAATCTGTATCTGAGTTTCTAAGTATCTCATGTAATTGCTTTATCGAGGACTTTGGTTACCAGCACTATTTTATTGACTCTCTTTACAGAATAGGCAATATGGAAATTGTTCAAATTCGTCATTTGACACGATGAATTTGGTTGAAAAACAAAATCAGCAGAGATTTCATGACGACTGCAATCTTTCAGCGATGATATTCATCACATTGTGATGCATTTAAGAGAGACCATATCTTGTGATACGTTTAAGAGTGTGGGTTGTGCGACTAAGCGATACTTTAGTAGATTATTGAATATGATGTTCTTGAAGAACATTTTCCATGCTCATTTAACATAATTTTTCATATGGAAATAATTATGAAAGCAAATACATGTTACTAAGACACTTCACCTTCAAAAAAATTGCTTAAACTTCGACGATTTATCATTGGTGTTTGTGTTCATGACATCAAGCAAACTGCAAAAAAAACTTAGATCCATGAAAAGATTTTTATACAAATAGGGATTATTTAATTTTTAATCTCTTCCAATAAATAGTAATTAAATTCAAATTTTATGCCATAATTGCATTTAATATAAAACAGTTTGTAATGTGAAATTCAAACAAGAGTCAAAATTTTCATTGCAGAAGAAGTTAAGCAATTTGAAAACAGAAAATAAAAGTATTTGTGATAATTAGTTTTTTTTTCTGTCAATTGTATTATGAGACATAGTCTATTAAAAAATTTTAAATCGCAAATCAGGAATTAAGAATTCTAATTTTTTTTCTTTCTATTAATGTGCACTAGGTATCTTTTTATTCTAAATTAATAATATTCTATAACTTTATAACTTACATTTCCTTTGTAACATGAGCTGGAAAGGAAATTTAACAGACAGCTGTTTTACTATTTGACAACACTTACATGCCATAAAATGCTATTTGAATATAGCTGTTTTCCTTTTAAAGTTAAAGTTGGGAGAAAAAGAGATGAAAGAGACTTTAGTGAAAAATATATGTATAGTTAAACCAGCATACTTTTATTTACTGGGGCATTTTGTATAAAGACAAGAGGCCTACAAATATTTTTAATGTCAATATAATTGTTTTCTTCGGTTGTTCCACAAGCAAAAAAATGTCAATAATTCATTTAGCCTGATTACTGAGCCATCAAAAAGAATAAAATATCGAAATGCTTATAAAGCTATAAAGTTCATATTCATTTTACTTTATTTTCTGCAGATATGTTGTTTTATTGCAATAAGATCGCCTTGAAGAAGCTGATGTTTTTCAAATGTTTGACTAGTCATCCCCAGTTAGAACTGCATTTAATTTGAAAACAATTCATTATGACCAATAATGTAGTGAACAAGGTTCACTGGACAAAAATACAAAAAAAAGGAATTCAATGAGAAAAAATTAGTTATCTTAAAATCCATACAATCAAAATAGCTTACGAAGTGATATCAAGTTTTTTTTTTATTATTATTTAGTTTCGGAAACCAAAGTGACACTAGTGAACTGCTCTTGAAATCCAAATTCTACTGTTCTTTTTTTATGTTATAATCTATTTACTTAAAACAATATAATCTATTCGTTCAAGAAAATGTCCTCAGTCAGAGCAAAAAATATGTTGCATGCTAGCTTAAATTAGATTTCAATTCTGTTCTAAGTTGTGTTATAAATTACTGAAAAAAGCTATTATTGAGAATATTATCTATTAGAAGTTGTAAGTATACTCTTTACTACCTCTATGATATTGTTCAGCATTCAGAAAAATCGAACATCATCTCAGAGATGTACAATATTTGTGCTAGTAAGATTGATATAATTTTAAAAAACCTTCAGGTAAATAATGTCTCTTCAAACTGATTCAATACAAGACAAAATTAAACTGACATTATTTCAGGCACATCACAGAACTCTGATGGATCAGACGAATTTTTCCATCTCAAAACTGCCAAAAAATTGAACGATTGAATTTTATTTATAAAAGTATGCTATTGAGAATCTGACGTGTAATTTTAGATTACTGAGATAAGTGCCAAGATGTTGTCTTCATCATATAATCAAGGTTCAAACTGGACACAAATCCAACTAAACTAAACCAAAGCTGGCCAGTCATTTTTTCATAGTTTTAAAGTTATTAAATTTAATTGTTTTGCTTACAAAATGGATTATTTTTACAAAACAAACCGTTGCAAGGTTTTTTTTTCAAAGTATATTATATCCCTCGCCCATTTAGTTTTTTTAAATAAATATTTAACGAGAGAGAATTTTCAGTTATTTTACATTTGAGTTATTAGCTTTCGTTTAAATTGCAGACTCGCTAGCTAAAGCATTCTACTAACATTAGTTTATTTTCTCTTTATACTTCATAATAAATTCATTTCCATGTGATGTGCGAAAAATAAATTGAATAATGTATCACAATGCTGACTGGTTTTGTTGCTTTTCACCATTGATAACATGTTTGAATCTATTCTGCACTATAAATATTAAATATATTTTGAATAGAATTAGTTTTTTATTGTTTTTACTATAAACAGGAATAAAACTGTACTGTGTGAAGCACAGTGATTTTCAGTTGTTACAATGAATAAAATAACTTTATTCAATTAAATAAATTTTCTATTTAAGAATTTGATAGCAAATATTTGTAAAGAGAACATTTCTCTACCTATTGTATGTAAATATAACAAAATATATTCATTTAGTAAAGATTCACGGTTTATGACTCTGTTCCTTATCTATTGTTTTACCTTCTACTCATTTTGAATTATCAATTAAAATACCTTTGTAAAGTAAGTCCACTGACAAGCCAACAGTGATTTATTGTTGATCCTATCATCTTCTGCCTTAATGCATTTCATGCAGATGTATCCTAAATTTCACGGAATAAATCTAGTATAGTCGTACATATCTTTAGTTCATATCAGAAAAAAAGAGGAGCTTGCATCAATCTTTTTTTATCGCTCCTAAACAGAGACCATCCCCATTTTCGAGAGAATTAATGGTAGTCATTCGGGAATAGATAAAAAGCAGTAAATATGTATTGCTATTTTATAGCCTTATGTAACGAAATTGAATACTAGAGGCTTTTCCTAGCCTAGTTGCATATTTTATTTTTTTTATTTAAGGGGCCTTTAATGCGATTTTTAAAAAATAAAATGAGTTTCATAATCATTTATTTTCAAATAAAAATTATTACTTAAAGGATAAACTCACATCAATTTCGGATTTAGTAATGGTTTATAGCTTAATGGAGTATAAATCAATTCATAAAACATGAGCTCTACATGGAAAAGGGGAAATCAAAAAGTAAGTGAAAACTTAATTTTATGCAATTGGAACTCAATGAATAAAAGAAATAAATTATTTAGCAAAGTCATCATTATCGTTACGAAGCCGTTGCTATTTTTTGTATCAAGGCAGATTATTATTATTATTTACAAAAAAAAAACTTTTTAATGTATTTTCAGAGACTTTCTTGGGATTATCCTTAGGCTGGTAAAGAAAAACAAATAATATTTTAAAAATTCAATCAATTCCTACTTAGGTCGACAAAGAAGTTTTTTTTATTTTAGTTAATTTTATTAAATAATTACAATTAATATAAATAATTTATCAAAAAATTATTCATTTTCGCAAGATTTGAACTCGCATTCTTCAACTTCATTTGAAAAATGCCGAAATCCTTGCATCTTACCGATTGAGCTATTGCCTGCTTATTTTAATTTTCTTTACAAACTTCTAACACTCTATTTTAAATATTAAAACTTAATTAAATTTGTAATATTTTTAAAAAAACTATTTTCCGACTACTTTCTCCCACTCCAAATGTAAGGACAGAAATTGTCCAGTCAAGCGCGTTCCTTTAAAAAGATCCATGTGTTTCCCTTGCCCGTTTAGGCGTATTTTGCGGAAATACCCACCTAGATCTCATTGTATAACCAGTGAAAAAAATACTTTCCCTATCAAAATCTTATGCTATTTAAGATCAGGGATGGTGATTTCCCGCCCTTTACGCTTCTGTTTTTATACTGAGCTGTGAGCGGACGCGTCTTGTCCATCAGCTTGTAAAAAATGCCTACTTCCCGTGATGGAATAAAACGAACTTAAACATTCAATCTGTCCTCTGCCATGATTTCGTCCACGACTCTGCTATCTGCTTTTAACAAATAATTTAAATGCTTTACTGTGTGTGTATATATATATATATATATATTCATGAAACTTTTAACTTTCCTTATTTGGGAGTTAGCTAATGCTTTAAACCTGAACAATCAATTGAAACTTAAAGAGAATCTATTGCATTTTTAAATAGTTTTCTTGGTAATTTTTCCCGATTCGCATGAGAACATGTCTATTTATAAAAATTACTCTGGATTATTTAATACTTGTTTTCGTTGCCCTCCTGTGGTGGTACTTTAGACATGGATATAAAAAGTTTCGGTATGGCGGTCGGTTCTTACAGTCTTGTGCACAGAAATGGTTAGGACCAGCTACCTCCTGCCCATGAGGGGATTGTACAGTAGCCTCTGATGGCTCTTCGGACCTAACCTGAATTCCTGACAATGCTATAGTGTCATCCAATCTTTCAGATTTACCAAGGTGCCTTTGGGCGGATCGAAATAACTCTTTATGATTATTTATGTTGCAATTAAATTTTAAATTAGACCTTATATTTCTGGAACAACAGAATATAAGATAATAATATATTTTCTGCTATAAAATTCTCTCAATCTGTTGTTTAAAAATTCAATAACTATGGTATTTCTTATTTTTTTGTAAGAAAACATTTATTAGTTAACACTTAAGTAATGTCTGACATATCAGAAAAATTAACAAAATATTTTAAAGTACCGAATAAAACAGAAATATTTTTCAATGACAACGGATTTGATTTTTTATAATTAGCTACAAATGTTTAGGTAAAAAAAATAGAATACTTAGAATATTTTCATTGGATTACCGAAAATTAATAGATAATTTCAGAGTCAAAAATCATTGAATGACTAATATATCACTTAGATTTAATCAAAAATGTGAATATTATATACTATTTTATTATTTTTTTTTAAAAAATAGGACAGCTATTTTAGGGGAAAATTTTAATGAAATGGCAGAATAATTAGGACAATTGATCATATTTGACAAACATAACAACCTACATTTCTCATCAATGCTTTATCTTCATAAAAATATTTGACATTATCTACGAAAATAACTGAAATTCTGAACAGATTATGATTTATTGCCCTTTTAACAATGCAATACCATTCAAGTAGAGTTTTGGAAAATAAGGAAATTTTCAAAGAAAGATCGATTTGATTAAACAGATGACTATCATTTAATATCTCTAAACTGTTTAATAACATTTTATTCCTATATAAAAGGCTAATTACTCAAACTTTAAAAAAATAGGGATTTTATTTCAAGAATTCTCAGTTGAATTTTGAATTATTTTTAGTTCTGTTCATTAATGAAACAAACAAGATATAACTATTGGAAATGCATTAGGACTGAAATTGATGTAAATTGTTATATGAATCGAGTTTCAGATATATCTGTAAATATAACAGCCTGGAGATTGAAATAAAATTATAAAATTCGAAATATATCTGTAGTTTTTCCCAACGGTTTTGCCCTTATTTGATTTATTCATAACTAAACATAAAAAGAAACTTTTTTGACTTATGACAATTTATTACAACCTGAAAGAAAAATGCTTGAAATAAATAATTGAAAATGAAAAGTGTCCTACACAATTCTCACTCTCAATTTTCTTTCCGAAATAAATTTGTTAACTCGTCAATTTCAAGGCAGCAGAAGTGGTGGAATCTAGACCATAGAAGAAAAGTCGAATTAATCAAAAATTGCTTCATTTCTCCTACTCACTCGATTTCGCCTTCAGATAAACATCGTTTTTTCCACTCAAAATGAGATTCGAATCGGAACAAAAGATCTGTCGCTTTTGACCCACAATTCCACTTCCACAGTAACCTTTCTTGTTTGCCATTGTCGTTTCTTAAACGCTTTTTTTTCTTCTTCTCCGGCATTTCGATGCATCATTGGCTTTCACTTTTCACCTTACAGGCCGCACCCGGCAGATTCGTCAAGGCTGAAACTAAATTTTTCAGGGGAAAGTGTTCCACACTAATTTCGGGTTTGTCCGTTTATCTCCACCCTTGGAACGAACCGAGTGTTGATCTTGGAAAAGATCGACCTTGACTCTATGTTAGCTTTCGGTCGCAAATTAGTTCTACCCGTTACACTCTCGCTCTCTGTTTTCCTATATCTTAATTATTTTCTTTTTCCTTCTTAAACAAATACTGCCTCAAGAAAATGAGATTGCATTGTTCTTGGGAAGTGGAATTGCTACTTGAAAGGTCTGTGATTAAGAGGACCAATTTTAATTTGTTAAAAAGATACATTTCGTAACTTTTAATAAATAATTCAAGAAAATAATATAAATTTTTAAATAATATTAATAATAATACGTTTTAATATAATACTGAGTGATGATGAATTGAAACAGGTATAGATTATTTTATATAGTTGATGAGAAAATATGGGACATTACTGGAGAAAGTACTACACAATTTTCAGGGAAGCTATTTCTTGGGATTGCAGATATTCACAGAGAAAAAGTTTATAAACTAAACGAAATTTTAAAGTTTTATTCAATAACTTAGAAGTACAT
>JAOUZG010044845.1:3782176-3833410 GCA_026289955.1 Argiope argentata
AATTCAATACCCAAAATAAGTAAAGAATTCAGTTTGTTTCTTCTTCAAGACAATGAGGTTAGGTTTAACAGGATTTCAGCCGATTATTTCATTCTGTTTATTTTCTTTATGTTTGATGAATTTAAAATTAAACATTGTTAATTAATAGATTTTTCGAATTCATTTAGTACTTTCGAATTAAAATAATACAAAAAAAATTTAAATTTTCTATTCTGCACTGCCTTTTCCCAACTGGTGTAGAAAATTCACGCATTTGCGTTGAAAATTCAGCTTAAATTGATTGCGTTCTGATTTATTTTCATAGTATACGAACTTGATTTTCTTTTGGCCAAGTATAATTTTTTATATTAATTTTAATTATTTAATAAAAAAGCAACTAAAAAATGTTGACCTTAGGAATTGACTTATTTTTTATATTACTCATCTAGTATGTTAATAAAAATGCAACTCGAAATGCGTTGGTAAGCGCAAAACTGGAGAACGGCTTGGCCGATTCGACTAATTTTTTAAAAATATTTTCGTTAAGACACGAGGATGGTTCTTATGGAGAGAAAAAATTTAAAAAACTGCGTGGAAAATAGTTAAAACGACACTTTTCTTACTTTCCCGCCAAAAATCTTCATTACCTTCCCCCATACCAACTGAGTTAGGATAGCAGGAAATAATAAATTATGATTTGTTTAGAAAGAAATACGCGAAGTCAGTTGGTTTTCATTCATAGATAACGGGATGTTTAAAAAAGAAAGAAAATAGTTGCTTTTATTATTAGTCGGTGTGAATATTTAATCTATGCCTGCTCAGTCTGTGCAGGGAAAAAAAAAGGTAATAACAAAGGGAAAAATGAGTTCATAAAAAGAAAAGTAGTGAAGAAAAAAAGGATAGAAAAGAAGGGTGTGTGTGTCACCATTATTTCTTCTGTGCGAGGCATTTTCCAAGCTGTTTTTAAGCTTTTGCATCTCTTGGAAACCAATTGTGTCTTTATTTGTTCAGTGTGTTTCCATTTATGAAAATTTGAATATCATTATTCTATAAAAACAGAATTTTAGACCTTTCCCTCCACCATTTATGTAAAATATCAATTCCGGGACAATCATTGCTAAGATAGAAAAAGAAAGATGAGTAGTACAATGAACAGATCATCTGAAGAAAATAATAATAAATAATACTATAAAGGAATTCAAGTGATTATTAAAATTTGTTTGGTTTAAAAATATTTTGGTGAAAAACCTGTTATGTGACACAGCTACATAAAATATTAGCGAGCAAACTTTAGCGAGCATTAATACTGGCGAACCGACTGGTCACCAAAGGCGGCTAGTTATATTTAAAAACAAAATTAAGAAGATAAATTAATCCTAAATCATTCATCGTGTTGCAATGTTTCGCACAATATCGATTTTCATTTCAAAAATTTGTATTATGCTGAAGAAACAAATGTCCATGGGTTGCCAATATATAAATATACAGATAACTGTAGCATCGTGTACTAAACGTATAAATGAGCATTGTATTCTGGGGCTATCATTTGAATTCAAGTGATTCATTTAAAAAGGTTTCTGGAGTGATTATGGCCGCTTGGTTGACAGACTTTGAAAGCGGAATGTTAGGTGGAGCTATACGCATAGGGCATTCTATTTCGGAAATCGTTAGGGAATTGAACATTCCAAGATCCCCAGCATCAAGAGTGTATCGATAATACTTAATTTTAGAAATAATCTCCCATTAAGGACAAGGTGGTGACCAATTGCTCGCACTTAAAGACCGAGACCAGCAAAGTGTGCGTACAAATGGTGAGTCTTAACAGAAAAGCAACAATGCATGAAATAATCACAGGAATCAATGCAGGAAGGACAGAGAACGTGTTCATCAGAAATTTGGTATTAATGTGCTATGATAGCAGAATACCGAATCGAGTGACTTTACTGGCAACACGACAACGCCTGCAGCGTTTCTCCTGGATTCTGACTAAATCGGTTGGTCTCTAGGTGACTGGAGTGATTTGGTCATGATTTCAGCTGGTAAGTGCTGATGGTAAGGTTCGAGGTTAGCACAGATCCTACGAAGCCACAGACCCGAGTTGCCACAAAAAGCACTGTTCTAGCTGGTAGTGGCTTCATAACTGTGTGAGTTATTTTTACATGGAATGGATTCTCTTATCCAACTGAATCCATTATTGACTGAAAACTGTTATGTTCAACCACTTGGAGTTCACTTGCAGCCATTAATGTACTTCATTTACACAAACCACATTAGAGATTTTATGGGTGAAAATTAGCCATGTAACCAGATCACTACTGTCCGTGCTTGGCTTTCTTGGACGATTCCAGGGAATTATATAACCAGCTAAACGACCGACATGAATCAAATAGAACAATTATGGGACATAATTGAGAGATCAGTTCGAGTCCAAAATTCTGAATCGGAACGTTTTCGCAATTATGGACGTTTATGGGACATAATTGAGAGGCCAGTTCGAGACCAAAATTTTACACCTGAACACTTTCGCAATTATGGACGTTTTTAGAGGTAGTAGTGGTAGTATTCACTTTTCTGCAGGAGATTCCAATTGACTTTTTGAGTTCATGCCATGTCGAGTTGCTGCTAGAGCAAATTATTATGTTATTAAGATGTATCCTATGGCATGTGTGACCTCAGTGTATATCGAAACTACAATGCGTGTCAATTAATATTTTTAATAAATTTTATGATTTTATTTATAGAACATTTTTAGAAATGTAATTGAAAGCCCATGATCTTATTAAACAGAAAATGAATAAGAATGCAGTAAATTAAATATAATTATCTATATTTTTAATAATATCTTTAATTAACAGAGTTAGAAACAGTTTTGTTTCTCATAACTGATTCGTCGCTGATAATGTTAAAACTAGTATAAAAAGTAATAATTAGTTATACATGTCGAGAATAAAAAGTAATAATTAGTTATACATGTTGATTAAAAATTCTTAAGTGAAATGCAACATTCTATCTGAAAGCTAAACTTAAAAAGGAAAATAATTATTTTCATCATTTTTTTATCTCAGCATTAAAACTTGTTTATACGGAAAGTAGAAAATTTATTTTTCAATTTTTCTGAAGACATGTAAAATGTGCAGCATGATTGTATAGCTCTTGAAACAATATAATGACTTAATTTAAACGAAATTCTTTTTTTTCAATATTGTCAACAAAACCTTTCTCATCTATTTGAAGAATGCTTTAATTTCTGAACATATTTCAAAATCATTCATAAATTAATTCATCCTGCTCTGGTTTAAATAATTCATTTTATACATTCAAGTATCTTAGATCGTTCGGTGCAATGGAAAGCCGAACAGCGGAAAAAATCTGAGGTTATTTACAAAGTAGTAATCAAGGTCATTTATGAAATAACTATCTTTGGCCCTTCCGGTAGAAAGTATGATATCATAATGCTGCCAGCATGACCATCATTGTTTTTCTCTCCAGAAAAAATGAGAAATGGTAATTTATCGACAATTTCTCAGCCACAGAATCGTTGTGTTTGCCATTTTTTTAGTGATAAACTTTAGTGTTTTATTAGTGACTTTTTTAGTGATAAACAAAATTATTTCAACAAGAATATTTCCTTAGTTTATGCATTTTAAGTATATAATTCCAAAAGGAGAAAATAATTGCAAACTTTATTTCCTATATTTTTCTTCAAAAGTTTTAGAAAACTCTTTAGGATTACAATTAAGAGATTTTTAATTTCAATTCTATTTAGGAATTTTCCTGACTTGGTGCTTAAAAATAAAATTCTGAGCCTTTAAAGAATAAATTGAGTCACCTTACTTTTTTATGATCCTAATTTATCTAAACGAGACCATTTCTTGAATATAAGGACTCTAAGGAACAAATTAGCGATCAGAAAACCAAGGTTAGTTTCTTGGATGTAAGATAAAAAGATCCACATATTTGCCTTCAAGAGAATAAAAATTGCACTCTACTACTACAATTAAGGAGGATATCTACTCAAATAAGAATAAAACATAAAAACTTTAATCTTGCTTAGAAGAAATTGAAAACCTTTATCGATTATATATCGATTTAAGTAATTTTATATATATCGATAATATATCGATTTATGTAAACATTTCATCCTCAAACATTTAACGGCTTCATCCAAAACTAGAACAATATGATATATTTTGACAAATAAAAGTTTAATTTAAATGAATCAGGTGGATTTAAGTATGATCTGTATACATAACATTATCTTTTTTGAAAACAACCAATAATTAAAGCAAGTAATCGAAAAAAAGATAAACCCACATTTCTTTTCTAAAAAAATTATGTTCAATATTTTTCTCCCGTCTTAATTAATGGTAATTTTCTGTAAATATTTCAAATTATAACTTAATTTAGATTCATATTTCCTCGATGATATATTTTTTAAGTACCATTACTCTTACTTAAAATAAATATATGTAAAATGCTAACGTACGCTGGTCAGAAATAATTTTTATTACTTATTGTTGAATGGCAACAGTCACATATAAACAAACCATTATACGAACATTTCAAACTACTTCATAATACATTTTTATAGCCACAGTCAATTCTTCATTTTCACTAATTAAGGAAGCTGAAAAATATTATTAGAAATGATTTGGATAAGACTCACAAAAAACTATTCATTTAGAGGAAAGAAGTAAAAGAAATCAAGAAATAGATATTAAACAATACGTAATTAGGCCTCAAAACTAGAGTAATCAGTATTACTTGCCAGTAAAAATTGATGACCATCTCTTCTGCACTGTTATCTCATAAAGAAGATTTTGTATCGTATTAAAATATAAAAAATTATCCTTTTAATGACAATCGATACTATTATTTCCTTATTTTTAATAATAAAATGCAATACAAAATTTGTAACAATAAATAATTATATGAAATTCAGACTCATCCATCATACATTTAATTGCGTCTTTTGACCAACGTTAAAATGAATTTTTAGGAATTCTTTCTTTGGCCATTAAATTCTAAGTAGGATTTTCACAATCACTTTTATTTAGCAGAGTATATACACTTTTTTATTCGTATATTTTACAGTTTTTTTTTTTTCATTTATGAGATATATTCCTCGTTTTTCCACTTTTATCAAATTAAAAAAATGATTTCTTTAACAAATTAGACTTATTCTTTATTATTATTTAACGGTCCAAGAAGTCAATAATTTGAGCGAAAAAAACTGGTCTCCAAAGGCTGTTAGTATTTTATATATTTCAAATCTAATGTTATCTATTTTTGCGATATTAAACTTTCTACGACAAAGCGTTAATGTACGTGGGATCTGAAGTATAATTCACATTTTGTTAAATCATAAAAGTGAGTCTCGTAGGTTAATTTTTCATATTATATCAGGGACTGAATAACACAAAAACTATTTTCAAATAAGAATTTTTACAAAAGTCGAATAAATTGTTGATTGTTTTTAATTTTAATTCCATACTTATCGAAAAAAGAAATGTTACAATAATATACTAGCCGCTTTTGAGACAAACCGTATTCCTCAGAAGTATCCTGGATTTTAAATTATTCATTCATAATGCATAGGTAATGAAACTAATAAATATAAATTTTTAGAATGAATTTTCAAATATATATGTGGTAAATATTTCTAGTTATTGTATCTGGACGATTCTCTCAAATTTCAATATTGTGATTTCGCTCAAACTTGGAGGGCAGAGAAAGGCAGTTGATCATTGGAAATGTGCCAAAGAGGGTCATGAGCTTTCATATGAGTAAAAATTGGCAAAATTTAACAAATACTTAAAATTGGTTTTTTAAAAATTGATTGAAAAATGGGAATACTAAGATAAGAGATCCCTCTCCCTAACACGGGGCTTTTCTTTTAATTTCGGAAGTGTTTCATGGAATTATATTCAATTCTCATCTTTATTATTGTTTAATAAAAATCTTTTTGTTCATAAGAATAATGCTGCAAATTTACTAAGAGAAAAATTAGAAATATTGTTTGTTTTTCTAACCATATATCTCCGCTTTTATAAATATGTATGACCATTCTAGTTAATTTTCACTAATATCTTATTCCTTTAGGAAGTTACTTCCACCTCTTATGATAGAGAATTTTAATTTCCCTTTTACTGTCGTTATTCTTTCTACTATTTGTAACGACAGAATATTATCCAACCTTGGTTTTATATTTATCTAAATTCTAAGAAATGCACAAAGGAAAAGCTTTCATTTACTATCATAAACAATCAAATATTTCAGTTATGAATTATAGTTTGTTAGAGTTAAACAATATATTTTTTTACAATTTTTACCAACAATTTTTCTTATTAAAAAAACATCTCAAAATTGAGAATTCCAATTCTGTGTGAATTTAAAACATACATTAAATTTACATCTCAAAACACTTTTTACATAGGATATTATTTATTTAATTGTTTCATTAAGTTTTCACTATTGAATTTTTGTATATCAAAGAATATTTTAAAATAGTTTACATGTACTGAATAATAACGGAAATTAGAGAAAATAAATTTCATCTGCTTAAAAATTACATATTACTAAACCGATTGGAAATAAATGAATTTACGGCAAAAAAAGAGTAATTTAATATTCTAAGCTTTAAATTTTAAAGTGTGCTGAGGTAATGTATTAAATGATATTGATTTTAAATCTATCTTATGATTATATTTCAGCGAGAATAATAAATATAAATAATAAAAGTCTTGAAAATAATAATTAAAAACATTTTTTAACATTATTTATATTTATCTTATCGAAGAAACAATATCCAAAATACAAAATTTCAAAATTTTAATTTAGAGATCAGTTATATTATCCCGTTTCACTCCGATGGTGCCTCTGACTCATCATTCAAGATTGTGCATCATTTTGACATTTTATTTATTTGTTTTTCAAATTTAATTGTTAAAAGCGCCTGCATATTCGTTAAAAGATATGCATTAATTTTTAAAAGAAATTCGACTGAAAAGAATTGTGTATATTTATTTTTCATAACAATTAACAAATCTTTGTATTAGGTGAATAATTTTGCATCTAATTATTTTTCGGAGTCCAGAGGGTTAAAAAAGATTCTTTACAGAGCATCCTTTCATTTTTCGTTAGTTATTTTTTCTTCGTCTTTACCATAATTGTCTTTCGAATTATTTCACAACACCCGGTGGAAACAATTCAAATTTGTGCACATTAAAATCAATCCCAAGTAAGAAATTCAAATTAGTTCCAACTTTATTTTTCATTCACCTTTCTACATTCTACATTCACTTTTAACACACATTATAATTTCTTTTTATAATAATTCATGTTATTAGATAATTGTACTGTGTTTATAAAACTCCTACAATTTGAAATACAATGCTGCTGACATCATTCTTAAAACAACTTGGAATTTAGAAAAAAAGGGTGGACTTCTAATGTTTTGTTCTGAGAGTTACGATGTCCTTGAAAGTACATTCTTTCATCGGATTTCCCACATGATTCTTTGGCAGAATTTGAATAATGGCTATAGTTTAAAGCCGGACAAATGACAGAGCTCTAAACGTCTTTGAACTTCATGTTTTATAATTCCCACAGGAAATATATTTCCCTAAAAGGGAAAAAACTATAACTGTCTACCCATATATGGGGAATGAATAAACTACGGAGGCATGTCAGAATTTTTTTTTAGACCACAGAAAAATTCAGTTTTAGAAAGCTGTATCATTAAAGACTCAAGAAAATATATGTTCAAACGAAATCTGTCATATATAACTGTCAAATGTCATATATAAATCAAAGACAAGATCAATTTAACAGATGCCATTTTATCACGAATTGTAATTTTATTATTAATTTTTTAAAACACGCATCCTCAGAATCAAGCTGTAATATCTTTATGGTATAGTCTTTATAAGGTAAAAACGCATCGGCTAAAATTAAAACTTTTGGAAAAAGTTTAAACCTCAACATATTCTTATTTAATTTGAATAACGGTACAATGTCGGCATCCTGGTACAGAGGAAGCGTATCTTTTTCGTGGTCTGGGCGTCCTGGGTTCGGGTCCCGGTAAGGGCAGGGTTGTTATTCTGTTTTCTATCCATGAGGAGTGAGAATGTTCCCCCTGTAAAAAGGGGTTTACAAGCGAATGTGTGTCAGACTTCTGCCCTCGGGTGCACGGGGATCCATACCCTCAGAAGCTACAGCACCTCATCCCACCCGCAGTTTCCGTTATAAAGGGGACATGAGATCATCATCATCAAAGGTACAATCTTTTAAATTATGCTTGAAACATTACTAAAATTTTAAGGAATGATTTTAAAAAATTCGGTAAAAGTTGGAGCTCTCGCATTGTAAAGAAAGATAGAATGTGAAATGCAGATCCGAAAAATAACAAATACAGAAGTCATCGAGGAAAGTTTTTTAATCGAAGATATATACAATAAATGATTGCAGATCATATTTACCGGAATAGTTATATTAAACGAACCTATCTATGATCTCTTACATCATTAAATCTTCATTCTCTTACTTTTGGTTCGTTTTTCTGAAAATATGTTGAAGATTCGGTCCTGGTCTACAGATAGAATCATATCATGCCCACTTTGAACTGTTTCAAGTTTTTTCCCCTGACTTGAAAACATTCCCACAATTCTTTAATAAACTCATGTATTCCAACATCGAAGGAGTACTTGTAGTACATATAAAAAGCAGGTATTCCTGAGGCAAGGAGGACTATGGAATAGAATCTCGGGACATATTTGACGAAAAATTGTATCAAAGCAATACATAATGTATGAATCTAAATAAGCGCCTAAATATTGAACACTGCGCATACGTTTATCAAAATATGCGAAATACACATACCCTTCTTTACTAATAATTAGGAAAATGTTAGGGTGTTGGAATTCTACAAGATAAGTCATTTGATTTAAAACTGTCGAATTTTGTGAAAATATATTTAAAGTGAATAATACATACCCATCTGCATTAATTTTTTGAAATATTAGATCAAATTTTAATAGTTATAATAAAATGAGATTCTGGAATTTTTTTTATAAAAATTCTTGAAAATATTTTTACTCAAATTTCCTTTATTATGTCCTTTTAAAATTTGTTTTAAAAAAGTCTTCTCCTTGGTATGAATTTTCTTGGCAACTTCTCAATAATATTTTTGCCCAATTTTAATAACAGATTTTATTGTTGTTGAGAAGATCAATTTTTTTTCTTTGTTTCATCAAATATTTAAACGTATAAATTTCTTGCATTTTTTAAACTTTATGGAAGAATACTTTGCTACTAATTTCATATATTTATGAAGAATCAAAAAGGGAAGTTAATAACTGCATAAGACTACAAGCAATTTAATACTCATTATTTAGACACATAAATTTTAATGACATTATGATATTATTAGGAAGGTTCATATATATACGAAAGTAATATTATTTTTTAACACAATTTTAAAGTTTTAGAATACTGTACTGAAATCTTGAGCATCAAATTATGGAAAAGAAATTTTGCTGCAATTAAACCAAATCAGCTATTCAGACAAATTTAACTGTTTACCAAAGATGGCTTGTTTGTTTCGTAAAAACATTTTTATGCCAAGTAAAGTTTTAGCATTTAATTAGCAAAGCTTTAATTACTTTGACAGTGTTTCTTAAGCTTTCATAAGAATGATCATAATTTAATTTCCATGACACATAAGAACTTTCTTAATGACATAATTGTGATTTTCTCTTAATTTTTATTATCATTTCAAATATTATGAAATGACAATTAAAAAAATTAACATATATTTCAAAATAAAGCTTTTACCTGCAAAATACATCGAATAAGAAAAATCATTCGTTAATTACTTTCAATGGGAAATGGGTTTTGACCCATCACATATGCACTTTAAAACATTTATTTTCAATTTCCATCTAATGTGGTATTTTGATCCAAACTACGTAAGCCTTTTCTTGTCAGTTTGTTTCCAAAAAAACTGCAATTAGTCGTTCCCACTCTTGACAGCTTGTAAGTACAAGGTAGCTCATCCCCTGTTTCGAAAGCAACAGGTTGCGCCGTGACATCATCCGTAAAAAGTACCCATTACTCTGAAATCTTTGCAGCTATAAAGATGTCATGGTCTTCCTCACTCCTTGTCCCCTAAGAGTGCGTTGACTTACAGATGTTCTTCGATTGAATGCCCTTTTTCTTCCCAACATGCTGTGTTTTTTTTTCTGCGAAGGTCATTGGAGATAATTATTTTGTGTTATTGGGGTTTCCGAATTAATTGTCTTTTGAATGGGAAGGAGAGTGGGATTTTTTTATTGCTAAAGTGAGCAGAATCCGCATGAAGATTCATCGTAATTAGGAAAGCCAAATTTGGACAATTGTATTAAAGTGATTTGGCATCAAAATATGACAAGCAAAAAACAAATTGCTTGCTTAATGAGATGAAAGAAAAACTCTTGTTGATCATAAATTTTAATGAATGATTCATATGAATTGTAATTTTTTTAAACTCTTATTTATTTAAAACTTGCTGTCTTTGGCGACAAGTTAGCTCTCACTGAATATTTATTGTGTTTATACTCTGGGAAAGCTCTTATGTATAATCTATATTTATGATTCTATCAAAGAAGTGCTTTGAATCATCAAATTATGTATAAGTTAGATTCGTATTATTTTAATTACTTTACGTATATTTCATTTAATTTGTAAATGAACCTTTTTAATTAAATCCTTTGACATCACAGTGCTTTAAAAATATAACTGCTCGATTCATCTTGTAACTTTCGCGATACCACAACTTCAATTTCTTATGCCTTATGTAAATTGAATAGTAATTAAAGTGAACCCTTCTTCATTTCATAAAGGGAGGTACATTTTTAAACACCTGAATTATTCAACGGGAAATATCAGGGTAACATTAAAATATATTTTGAAAGATTGTGAATATTTTTAAAAAATTTAAAAATTAATTAAAATTTTGTTATGTAAAAGCTTTTTTTAATTTTAAAGAAATATAAAAAATTATTTTTGCATGATAATACTTCCGGAAGTTAACTGCATCCCCCAAATTCTAAATTAATTTTATTTAATTAAAGTTCCAATTAAATTTTTTAAAAGGTGTTTGGAACTTCATATTCCTAAATTCTGAAGCTAAAGTCTGAAGTTGTACCAAATTTGATACAACTACATCAAACGTTATTACCTTAGAACTCGCAAGCTCACGCGTGCACATATACGCACTCACATTATAATTTATTAGAAATATATATGTATTTAAAATGTGTTTAATTTTAAAATATATGTATGCACGTAAATGTTAAATACGTCAATTTTAAGAATATTTTTTGGTATTTGGCAGAAATTACAAAAAAAAAAAATCTACTAGTTTACATTAAGAAAGTTATTGTTATTGAATAAATTTTTTTCAAATACATGTAAAAAAATCAAAAGACTTTTAGTGTTTTTAAGTATGTTTTTTTTCTGGCGGGGAAGGATTAAATAGATTGAATCATTGAGAAGAACATTTCAAGTCTAAATTTCGCTTCTTTTTATTAATTTATTTCATAAATGGATATCTATCTATCCCTTGAATGTAAAAGCAGTACTATACCAGCTTCCTTCGTTAGGTGGGAGAAAATATTTAAATATCACTGAGTAAAGAAAAGCATTACTTAAAGTCCAAACTTATAATTTAATAATCTCGAGTTAATGACTTCGATCTAATAGCTTTCTTATTTTCGCTGATTCTAATAGTATATACTTTTCGGCGGAAATAATTGAATAAAACTTTTCACATGTTGCATATTATGGTAATATCATGTTTTATTTCAACATATTCGAGGTTTTTTCTAACTGCTGTACAAAATAAATGTCTATAATTTTCACCATAAAAAAATTCACTACAAAAAAATTGCTTTACAACTTTTGAGGGCATGTTATTTCAGTGAAGCTTCAGCTATTTAAATTGCGACAAATAAAATCTATATTATTAAGGGGTTTAACATTATTTCTTGCACAATGAACTGGCTCGCTTACAATTCATTATAAAACCAGCTTCTTTTGAATGAATAAAATGCAAAACATAAAAAAACTTCTTTAAACTGCAACACACTTTTTGATTGAAAAACATTAAAGAAAGTGATCAATAAGAAAATCTGCGTAATGGATCGAATCACTGTAAAGAATTGAACCACTGAACTCATTCGATTAGTCGGAATGCCTCCTCTTTGAGTGCATTTCATTTGTATTCGAACAATTTATTTTTGTCGAAAGAAACGAAAACGGAGCAATGGAGCAATTATTCATGGGGCGTCATAATCAAATGACAAACGAAACCCTCATACCTTCGGACTTGTAACTGTGGCCGCGATGACCTGGTCGTAAGGTCTCGGCCTGAGGATTCCAGTTTGAAACTCGAATCCACTGAAAATCTCCCTTCATGAGAACCAGGCACACGTAAAATGAGAAATCTTGGCTAAAACCTTCTGGTTTGGAAGTTTGGGAAGAAAAATTCTAGCTCAGATGTAGTCCTCGATACTGTTCAAAATGATGATTTTTTCCAAAAGAGCTCATGTATTTTTTCCAAACGCACATAAATATAAAGCTATTATAACTAAGCTGATGTTCTAATTCTTTCGATGAACTATTTTTTTCGCACAAATTCCTTATGAAAGGAATTTGTGCGAGTCAATGGTTGTTGCTTAACCATTGACTGTTATAACACAAAAAGAAAGGTATCGAACCAAAATTCCAATCTTACTATACAAAACTTTCATTATAAAATGCACGGAGTATAAAAATTCGGGGAATTAACTTCGCCTTTATCACGCAATTTACTTTTTTTATTTTATACATGGAGATTATCCCACTGCATTTTTTTACATAAATGTAACTAATTTAATAAAAACGCAAAATTTATCTGATAAATAATTTAATCAAACTTCATTTAACATATTACAAATTCAAAGACAAAATGTCAAAATTAAATTAGTGTAATAAAACAAAATGGCAAGTGCTGATAAAGATGAATGATTTTGAAAGAAAATGACTGAAAATTGATAAAATAATAAGTAAAGAAAAACTAAAAGCTTTATTAATGTTCTTATTGCATGACCTAAAGCTATAGTTTTGCAGAGAGCAGAAAAGTGAATGAAAGAAATAATTTGAAACAGCAACAAAATTTTACTTAACCCTAGCGATGTCCAATGGATTCCGAATTTAATTGGATTTGGTACATCTATGTACATTAACTGAATATATATCACTATACTTCGCTGTTTTTGTCAGTGTCTGAATTCAAGTATTCCGAACTGGCCAAAAAAATGCAATTTGAGTTGCATAAAAGTGTAATACGATTTATTCCTAACTAAGCTTCATTTTATAATTTTTGTTCTGCTTTGCATTTTCTAAAGATTGTAAATTTCGGGACATACTATGCATTATTTTCTCTCCAGAGAAAATATTTATTACAGAATGAATTTCCTTTGCTGCATTTTTCTCTTAAAGTAATTGTCTCCTCACACTGTTTAGTGCAGGGATAACTCATTTGGATATGCTGAAGATAAATGTTCTGAGAATTCCTTCTTATTCTGAGAATTGCTTTCAAACTTTTCTTTGCAATATGTTTGTCACGCACAGAAAAGCCAAAATGTTTTCCTTCAGTAATTTTATACAAGTTTTCAAAAACAAAATTATAACCATTTTTGAAGCTTCAAAACAATATTTCATGCATTAAAAACCTAATATTTTTTTAAAAAAATTGATTCTACAATAGATTTATTCTACTACCTCCATTTATCAGGATATCACTTTCTGCTTTAGCATAAACGAAAAGCAAAGAAAACAAATTTTTAAAAGGTCGAAGAAATAAATGAACTTATTGTAAGAATCCTACACTGTTTTTACTTCCTATGTTGTAAAAGAAAAGAAATTACATATTATCATCCTCCTTCACAACTAAATGGGCTTTTTTACAGGCTGCTTCCCATAAATATAATATACTTACTACAGGCTATATTTCATCATAGATGATAAGTTCCGAGAAATCGTAGGAAATTAAACCTGTTCCATGCAAGAGATGGACAAGATGTTTCCGCGCCGGCGGCCAAAGCACTTGTTTTTCCCTGCCATTCCCGGAAACGATGAACGAACGCCCAAGATGCTCCGTGATAAAATCTTATTATGGGCACGGGCGAACCATTCACTCATGAAACAAATCGACCACCGCATTCTGCATGCCTGCATTCGTAGAGCATCGTGGGCTGGTCAATCGTTGGTCGTATTCATCTTCGATATGGTGCATTGTCCGGTTATACAGACCGGTGCGTTAAAACTGGCATAAGTCCACAAACAAAATAAACAGGATCTAACACATTTTGAAAATTGTCATAATCTCTTTCTTTGTATCTATAATGCATTGTATTTATTTTATTAATGCTAACATAATTTTCAAATTGATCTTAAAATTAACATTATACGTTAAACCTTCTTTATAATTGTAAAATCGTACTTTCGAACTTCCCTTTATATGTATCCAGTAAGCTATTTCATATTTTAAAGGAAAGTTAAGAAAATTTGAGGTTTTTACTTTGAATATAAATAATTGTGCCATAAAACATGAATTTAGGGAATTGCGAATTATTTGATTCAAGTAATAGCAAAGGCTCTAAAGAACGATTACTAAATTAACCAGTCAGAAAAAAAAATACAATTTAACGAAATTAATTTTTCTTGATCATAAAAATATTTCAAAGAATATTATATAATTAGAAGGCATACATAGTTTTTGAGAGCCCTTAAGTAATGAATAATTTTATTCTTGACTTAAGATTGATTGCATATTAATTTTTTGTAGACTTTATTATCTGTTTATTAAAGTCATTTCAATAGAATAAATATAATTTGAATTCATTAAAAATGTTATGTCAATTTATTTTTCTCCTCTATAAAATTTCAGAAAGCTGAATCATTGTATAATATATGGAGAGAATTAATGTATCTCACAATCTGACTTAGGCCGCTGTTTTTCTTAACATCCGATTCAAGTTAACTAGAGATGATGATTCCGGAATAATATTGGGGAACACGTGCTTGTCATGTTTATTGTAATTATCGTCACCGGTAGGCGTGACCGTGTGGGTGTGTGACACTCCTTGCCATTACCTTGGCCACCGACTGTCATTGACCTTGAAAAGGGATCAAGGTCCTTTCGAACTATTTTTTTAAATAATATTTATGTGTACTTTCTTGTGGGTGGAGCAAGTGTCAAAATATTTATTTCCGTGTACAGCAAACGGAAGATATCTTTATATTTTTCTCTCTGGGTAAAACATTTTTATAATTTAGGATTAAGTGTTATTTTGTTAAGTTATACAAAAAAAGTGTTAATATTATTTTACTGTTTTATTTAGAAAGAAAGAAAAAGCTAAATATAAATCCCACTTTTTTAATAGTACGCTTTCATTCCTTTCTATTCCAAAACGCATCCTTAAATCAGCATGAATTTTACTGGAAAATAAGAAACTACATTGAAGCGGAAACAGAGTAAAAAATAAAGCATTTTACGAATCTGAAGTGCATAATAAAACTAAAATTATCAATCTTTGATCACAATGAAAAATTATTAAATTTTAAATTTTATATTTTTGCTATTATATTTTTCTTCAAAACGACATAGTTAGAATTCATTCTTTTTCTGCGCGACAATTAAAGCATTTCTATCACAGTAATGCTGTATCTAGATTAACGTAAGCAATACATTTTAGAAAAAAGTAATTTTACAAGAAAATAGGGAGCAGTTATTACAAATCTTAAAGTTTTATAAACTAATTTCAATGAGAAAACTCAAAATCACTTCTATTCGCCAAATTTATAGCTGTGAAAAGCTTTTTAACAGTCTTGCCTCAACCTTGCTATTTTGTTACGTTTTCGCACGCAAATCTTCCTCATCCTTTTAGAAGAGCGCTGAATAAAACATGACCTTAACTGAAATTTAATGGTTGTTTCAAATGCAATTATTTATTCTGTTAAAACGAAAATGTGTCAAAATTGCAATTATCTAGGCAGGGAACAGCATTTTTTTTTCGATTTCTACGTCAATTTTGATTTAGAAAGCAAGTAAACTAGTGAATATTAATCTTGGACTTGAATTGTTAGATTTGTAAATTAGCCTTAACCCTTGAACACGGATAGTGAGATGTAAGTGCTTCATTTGAATGTTCAGCATTTTTCACTCTGAATGCCTTGCATATTTTCATTTGAATGGAATTTCCAAGGGTTGCATGTTTGAGGGTCATTTGCAATGGTCATATGACACATTTTTTAATGGGAATTTACATCTTTTTTCAAAGAGCATAAATTAGGGTGCTCGAGCATCCAAGATTAGTTAGAGCAAATTTCAAATATTCACTATATGTCAATAATTATAATTCTCTTTTATAATTATATATATATTATTGAAAGATATTACACACAGCTAAATTTTCAAAACATTTATTTTAAATTTCCATTTATTGCTAAAGGTATAAATTTAAAATTCCCAAGAAATTCTGGAAAATTTTGATTGGTATATTGTCCTGGATTGAAAAAAAAATGTCATAGATTTGAAATAAATATCAAAAATTGCTCCTGTTTTAAATGATTAGATTAATATATGATTCGCTGTAAAAGAAAATTAAATGCTATATTAAAAATTTCTAGAAACCAACTTCTGATAAATTTTTTTCCCTTTTTTTTTACAAAAATCATGGACATTCAAATATAAATAAGCGAAAAAATTACCTAAAAATTCCTAACAAAATCAGTAAAAAAACCTATTGTTCTTATTTACGCTTTATTTGTTCCAAGTTATTTTTTGGGGGGGAGGGGGTGTCATTTGCTGGCTAATTTTCTGAATTTTGTCAATATTTTCAAGATTTCTTCCTAACAAATATCCTTTTCACCACAATTTTTTAAATATAATTTTCAATAATGAATTTAATCTTTTACAAACTCTAAATAATAAACAAAATAACATGACTACCAGATTGTTAAAAAGGTATTTATTGATGATGATCTCGTGTCCACTTTTACGACGGAAAGGGGGAGTGCAGTAGCTTCTGAGGGTATGGACACCTGATCACTCAACGGCAGAATGACATTGAAACAAACACATTCTTATGACATTGAAACAAACACATTCGCTTGCACAGTCCCTTTTTACAGGGGAGCACATACACACACCTCTTAGATAGTGCACAGAAGAACAACCATGTCCTAACCGGGACTCAAACTTGAGACGCCCAGATCACGAGGAAGATGCCCTTCTGTGTCTGGATGACAGCAAGGTGGTTATTCATTTCCACTTATTGCGGTGTTATAAATGGGATTTAGGAAAATAATACTTATTCTGATAGTCATTTTAAAAGATAGCAAAAGTTCTTAAATATAGTTTCAATAATTTATTTCTTTAAAGGAAGGCAAAAATATTATTATTTCAATCTTCTTCTTTCTTCATACAGCATTTCGTATTTATAAAGTGGACTTTAATTGAAAAGTCTCTGTTTAGAAACGGTCTTCAGCAATTTCTACCGAATTCGATATGTTTTGTTGTTCCTAAAGCATTTTATGCCAATTGTTAATGTACTTTCACAACCATAACTACATTAAAACGAAGTGTTTTAAAGAAAGTTAACTTAATAAAAGCGTTGTATAAAAAGTAGGAAAAGAAAAAAACGAAATTTTGAATTTAATTTAAATGAACAGTGGTAGTTCTGATGCCAAAATAATAAAACTTAAATAATAAAAAAAATTGCAATATTAAATATAACTAAATTTGTTTAAATATTAAAAATAATTATTATAATTATTTTGTTTAAATATTAAACATAATTGTTATAATTATTTTGTTTAAATATTAAATATAATTGTTTAATATTTTAAAGCATATTTTTCCAAGGTAAAAATTAAAATAATTAAAGATGATTATGAACATTTCAATCAAATGAATACATCAGGATCTCACTTAGTTTTCTAATTGAAAATAAATTTATTCAAACTAGATTTTAAATATTTTTATTGTCTCTTGAATGAAACTCGAATGCCAAAATCCTTTTATAAACATATATTTTATTTAAATGATAAGTTTCCGCATTTCAGACTAAATAAATTAGAATTAGAACAGTGTATTAGTATATATTTTTTATTCTATGTAATTATTAAAAATTATTTTAAATTACCATTCATTTTAGGAATAAAAAATACATAAAATATTAAATTTACGAAAAAAAAAACGCTTTACATTTTATCATTTATCACATGCCGAAATGAGATTTTATTTTCATTATTCACATACGTAGTTCACAAAAATCCATTTTGTGTGTTAAAAATCTATCGACGATTCATAAATGCGACGCATTAGCATCTAAAATGACCAATTCCACCAGTTTAAAACTCATTTCCTTACTCGGCAGGATTTCAATTTGCAAGAGACAAACATCTGTCTTGGAGCGACCAAGATGCCACCAGAGGTTTGGAATATGCACCAGAAAAGGAAAAGGATGTGAATTTATTACAACCTTCCCACAGCTTCGGAATTCCGTTAAACTAATGTTTCTTCACAATGGGACATCATAACCTCGTGTATGTTTGTGTCACTTTATTTTTCCATTTGAGTGGCAAAGAACGAATCTAGTTTTATCGTCTTTTTGATTGGATGCGTGTAAACATCACATCCTCAATATTTTATGTTTCTCTTCCTGACTAGTTCTCTGAATCCCGCAATGCAATTCGATGCTTGTATTTGCTTGTTTGTTTTCTGGAGGATGCATTATTGACTTCGTCTGCAGCAAGGCCATTTCAAAATTAATAGATTTCCTCTTCGAATTAATGGACCAAGTGCCTGGGTTTATCTGTAGGTGGACATCAGTAAACGCCTTGAAACCTGATACCCAATGTTAGGGCTATTAAGAAAGCACAGCTCTTTGTATTTGAAATTAATGAGGAACATGGTCTTTTCAACATATTTCGTTATGAAAACATGGTTTTAGAAATATGCTAAATACACTGTGAGCGTTTATGATACCAGATTATCGCTTATGTTTTATCTGTGTTCAGTATATTAGTCATATGTTTAATTGAATATGTATTATAACTTATCTCCTTAATATATGCAAAATAACAAAAATTTATCATTATTTTAAATGTTATTATTTTGATTTTTTTTAATATGAAATTTTTTCTGAGTTCATTTTTACTGTAATTGAGGCTGCAACCTAAAATGTAAAAACAAAATACCCGATTGCTGATTTGTATCAATTTCAGTGTATCAACATTATTTCAACAACTAAACTATTGAAATTTGAATTAGTACATGTAAGCAGTATTATAATAAGTACAAAAAAAGATTAAAGAATCAAAAAGAAGGATTAAATTTATGAAAAATAATTAAAGAAGTTTTGTAATAATTATAAAAATTATTAAATATTACGGTACGATTATAAAAAAATTCATTATATATTATTGTTGTAATAATGAAAATCATTTAATAAATATTATTAAACAGCTATAGATATCTCTGTTTAGCTTTGAAAAATAATTATCGTTAAATCTTCCGAAGAAACCATTATTGAACTGATAACTTTTATTTATCTTGAATAATTTAGTACATATTAACGGATTCTAGTAACTATAATTTGATAAATGCCAGCTTTCTTAAACAATAAATAAATAAATAAATAAAAAGACTAAACTTTATCTGAGAACTAATATTTTCTAGGTCATGCCTTAACTATTATGTTCAGTTTTAATTTATTGAGCCTTACCAAATGCATGTTGAAATAAATTTCAAAACAAATAGAGAACGTCATAAATTTTATTAAAATATAAATTTCTTTTAAGCATTTGGGTGTCAAAAAACATTATATTAATTCCAAATTTTTTGCTGAAAATGAAACCAAATGAATTTAAATAAAACTATCCGAACAAATTACTCGCAAGGAAAAATCATATATCTTATGAAAGAAACCAATATATTATATTAAAAATAAATGATTCGTAATTTTTTCTAAGCTGACCTAATGTATTCAAGCTTGATGGATTGCAACTGCAGAAGTGATCATTTATTCATAAAGCAATCCTGGACTCTAATATAACATATATTATAAGCTAAGTCAATTTTCGAGAGTTTTTTTAATGTTAATTTTCTTTTTAAAAAAATCTGTTTGATATTTTTTGTTCCAAATTAATAAATAAATCTCATAATTGTGATGGAATTTTAAAAAATAATATTTAGTTATGTCATCACATATTCAATAATTTATAATATATAGTTGTGCTTACGAATCTGTCAAAGTTAGTCTGCTATTCAGTTAGTTCCCAAAATATTCAGATGTTTGTAAGTTTTTTAAAAAAGGACTTTGGCCACATAGCATTTTGAGTCATCGAAACAATTATTAAAAAGGAAATCCTCCGATTTTCGATGCATTCTTAAACTACTTTTGCTTTTATCTATAATTTATATACTGTATACTTTATCTACATTTTTTTCTCTATTATCTTTTATCAAGTGCAATTTTTATGTCAATAGAAGGAATATTCAAAACTTTAGTTTTCTTTACTTTTCAACTTCCTTTTCTTTTCTTTAGGGTTCCCAATTCTATTTGGTATAAAAACTGAAATTTGCCTTTTAATAAAATTATTAATGCCGCTTATTAATAAATTAAATTTTATTTATATATATATTTTTAATTTGATAATTAAAAATGATATCGGTGAAGGTATTCTATGAATTTCCAAAATTCTCATAAAGGGTTATATCAAACTTATAATTTCTTTATGAAATTCCGTCGGAGAAGCGAATGAAATATAGTCTTTACAATAATAAAATTTAGAAGTAAAAAAAACTGTAAGTGTGTGTGTGTGTGTGTGTGTGTGTGTGTGTGTGTGTGTGTGTGTGTGTGTGTGTGTGTGTGAATTTAAAAAATTCTGAAAAGGAACGAATATTAATTCTTTTTAAATACCAATCTCCTGTTGAACTTTTAAAGGATAAAACATATATAATATTGCTACTTTTACTATGTTTATTATATTTAAAAGAAAAAGTTTTGCCACCTTACATATTCAGTCATCCGCATTAGAAATTTAACAAAGAAAAAAAATCAGATATGTCAGTTGCTTTGAGATAATTGTGTAACTAACTCTTCCTAATAACCTAAAAGGTGGAGCTCTCTATTTATAATCCGAGATCGAATTTCCACGAGATTGGGCGTATTGCCGTCAAGTTTGATGAACCCACGATTTGCCCGAGGAAGATGGAATATCTGCACCACACAGTCTTGCGAAGCACTGCTGCTAAATAAGAAAAGAAATATTTTTTTTAAAAATCTATCACTTCCTCTGTTATGTTTTCTTCTTTAAACTCGAAAAATCAGTCAAGAAGTTTACAGCTTAATTGCTTTATTTATTTAGATAGATAGATTAATTGTGTTTTTACTTGAATAAAATACAGATAGATGAAACGCTTATTTTAGAACCTATTATTCCCAGATTTATTTCTAACTTTCAAACGCAGTCAGATGACGGCATTTGAGTAGGCACCTCTTTCTCTAGATTTCTGTGCCACATCAATGAGAGAATGCTTGCCCTATAAATACTGAATATGCACAAATCAGTGCTCACTTCTGATCTTCGGTTCTATGATCACCTTCCACCCTCGAAGCCAGAGTTCTGCGATCAAGAGGGCATGCAATTAAAATTGAATCGAAATAATCTCTTTCAAACTAAAATTAAAAATGAGGTTAAATATTTTTACTGTTAATTCCTAATGCTGGATAAGATTTGATATCAAGATTCTTGACTGCGTCCTTATATTCCTATTTAAAATTTGCTTTTAAATTTTAGTTTTACATTGGGCTGTAATGCAATCCAATTTCAACAATTTTTAAATTTATATCCCAGTTGCATTGAATTAAGTGAGTACTTTTACTTTTTTTGCAAAATTTAAATTTCAAAAATTAAACTGCACAAACTGAGATCAATTTTCAGTAGTATGATATCCCTTTAATAAAAATTATCATTATTTGACAGGACAAGGATTATATTTAATACAAAAATTTTAAATATTGCTCATTTTTAATTTATTTAATTATTTATATTTAAAATGGATTTTCCTCTTTATCATTTCTTTGTACTCCTTTTTCTCATTGATGAAGATTTAATTACTATGTCTAACTTTCATATTACAATGATAAAAAATGAAAAAAATCTAGAAAAAAAATTTAGAAAAGATTTTTATCCTGTAAATAAAAATGGTTTGAATATCACTTCAACTATGTTTTTGTTATATAAGCTTAAAGTTTATTTATTAATTAAAGAAATAGAAAAACATTATACAATAAAAAATAAGTAAACGAATTTGAATTTAAATAAAACAAATTTGAATTTTAGATATAAAAATGATTTTTGTGCAGTATTATTTTTGACGCTTTCACGAGGAAACATCAAAATTTATTTAATTTATTAATTTATTAAAATTTATTATTTATTGAATTATTATTAATTTTGTAAAAGTTTAAAGATATCTCACCGAGATGTACATTTTTATCTTCTAAATTAAGAGTGTGCGAAATTTTGTAGCTGTAAATGAAAGGGTGAAAACCTTCAGAGCTCCAAACCCTGCATACGCATATTAAGTTTTTTCAACAGCAGAAATTATTGTATGCATAGTTACAAGAGATTTTTTTAAAGCTGGAACTTTAAAGTAATCTTAAATATATCATGCAAAATAAGAAAGAGGTCGCAGAAAATTTAAATGCACTTCTTAAAAAGATTTTTGACATGTAACTAAAAAAAAAACTCTTTGAACAGAAAAAAAAAAGCTTTATTCAAATTTACTTACAATACTTTAAAATCAATTTAATAATTTAAACTATATTATTTTCTTAATTATTTATTGACAAATTTCATTTTGAGAAAAATTGTATGCAATAGAAAAGCGTTTTAAGCCCGTTTTGTAACATAACCAGTAGTATCAAAAATCGCAGCATTTTCTAGAATCAAACTTTAAAAAATAGTTTTTTAAATGCGATTGCACAAACATTAGGGAATTGGGACAGAGTGAAACGGAATTCTTGGATAAGAAAGTTTCCATAGTAAGGTACCATTTTCCCTAATTCGAATTTAAAATAACATTAGGTTTTTTTTTCTAGCATTCCATCTGAAACTTCGGAATAAGATTGCGTTAAACATTTAATGGGTTTAGATATAGAATACAAAACAAAATAAACGAACAATTGTACAATGAAAAAAAACTAAGGATGCCGCAGTGCCCTAATCCATATGTTTGAATCGATCCTACTCAGTTATAAACATGTCTTGTGTATTTATACTGTAAAGATGATATTATTTTAAACATTAGTATTTGTCATTAATGCAATTCCTTTTACCTTCATTATAACATTAAAATAATTAAGAACGAAATTCCACTTATTCTAAGAAAAATGAAGTACGTAAATGAATTTAAACAAAAACAAACTAAGCTGATTTTGCTATAGTTGCACGTGCTTTTAGAAAAGTGTGCCAAAGAAATTTATATTACAATGCGTAAGGTAAAAGTTTAATTTCACCTTTCACCCACAGAATCCCATATGACAGTCCTTGAAGGGAGATTCAAGCGTATCTATAAGCCTAATAATTATTCATAAGACAGACAGACATAAGACAGTAAAACAAATGTATCGCGATATAAAGAATGGGTAGAAAACATTGTTAAGCTAGAATTAAATTGGCTGACCATTTCTCTTCTTCACTATCGAAGGAATCAAGGACTTGTGATATAAATTAGGAGGAATCATAAAATATGGAAAGCCACTCACAAAACCCACACCAGCAGAAAGTATAAAAAATGGTGAGAGAACGATAGAGAAGGAAACGTAATTGCCGTGTAAAACTGTTTAAGTGTTTGTTCCTCCGCTTCTGATCCGATAGAAGTGATAGTGTAGCGTGGGAAAGGACATTATATAATATTTAATAGAGTGCAAAAATTATTTTTTTTAAAATGCTAAACCTTTTTTAAAAAGTCAAAGAAAATTAGGCTGTGAAATGAAAAAGAAAAATTCTTCGGACTTTGCTGAAATTAATTGCTGTAATTTAAAAACAGAGAAATAATATAGTTTGTCATTGTAAATATATTTTTTATAAAATGCAGATATTTATGCGATTCAATTTCGTATTTGTACTAAATTATTGTTTGGCAGTTATTATATCTTTTGAAAGCGCAAACAAAAGAACTAAAATCGTAAATTTGTTTAAGAATTACTATCGGAGTGGGAATTGACCTTTGTATTCAATAAACTCCATATTATTATCACTTTATTTTTCAATTAGTCACCATAATATTTGTTTCGCATCAATTGCTTATTCTAAATTCTAATTACACATTTTGTTGAAAATTATTCGGAACAAAATCCTCTTTTGCTTTCAAAAATTGCGCTCAAACTAAAACGAGGTATCGCAGTATTTTCGGTTTACAAAACAACTGATTAAAACAAGATATCACAGCGCCTCAGAATCTGTATAACACTCGTAAAAGACAAAGCAACTAAAAACATGTAATTTTTTATGCTTATTTTTTAAATCTTTAAATAAGAATTTGCTTTCTTTTGAGTTTTTTTTTTCTTTTTGAGGTATAATTTTATTTTACAGTAATATTCATAAAATAAAAATAAACTGAATTTCGTGATGATGAAATCTAATGAAATAACATTCCTTAGACAAAATTTTTAAATTGACAGCTTTCACGAAGAAGCGTGAAATATATTTTTAGATCCACTATTATCTCTTTTTGCATAGTTTGGGTGTATGAATAATGATAAAAGCGAAATTCCCTCAGGGTGCAACCTAATCAAAAACGTAGTCGAAGTAGTAGCGATCTTTTCCAAAATAGGTTGCACCACAACAGCCAGCTTCCATCTTTAAAGAGAGTTTTATTTTTGTCTTCCTGCAAATTTGCTAAACTGTTGCCATAGCAACAGCGTGGTCTTCCTCAAAGCTCCCGCTGCCAACAATGGAAGTCTTAAAATAAATGAAAATTACAAGTTGTGTCTCTCGTGGCTTCAATCAAAACACCAATTTAAATGGCATTTATCGAAGGGGCTCGCTTCGGCTGAATCGCGTCTTTTCAATATTTTTGGCTAAGAATGAGGTTGCGAACAGTAGAATGTTTTTCTTGGGGTGATTGACAGGCCGCCCTGCCCTCGCTTAAAGAAGTTATCTCCTCCACCCTTGGTAACTTCCACCGTTTTGTATGCGACATTATGATGTGGGAGTGCCTCCGTTTTTAAAAGGTGCATGAAGTTAACCAATTACAACGAATGAGTGCTTCACGCTTGTCAGATTTATTGAAACTAAGGCAGCGTAATTCCGTGAGCGAAATATTAATAATAGGAGTCATTGCAGAATCTGTGGCAAAGGCAGAAATGCCATCTGTGCCAGGTAGGAATGTTGATCTGAATCGATTGGAATGCAGTAGATAAAAAGTAATTGAAAGTTAATATTGTGTCAGGTGAACAGTAGAGGTTTCTTTCATTCGACCGAATGTAAGATTTTCGAATTCGATCTCGTTTCCTAGCATGGGGTCAGGCGACAAAAATACAAATAACAAATTCTCACAGAAAAGTAAAAGTAAATTGGAATATTGTGATAGAAATTGATTGAATCTTGAAAGGCATAACGACAGGAAATTCGTAATTTTTCTCGTTTTATTCATTTTTTTAATAGCCGTAATCCTCATTTATTTGAAAACAATTGTGAACTAAAAAGTTAGTAAAGAGCTAAAGACGGATGCCCTGAAGCCTTTTCAGCAAGTCTGTAATAGGGCACATTTTTTTTGGCTCGTTTTACCTTAAAATATTTAATGTTAGGTATGCAAAACATTTTAAACACTTAAACATTCTCTCGTTTCATATTTGGCCGTAAAACGGGAAAAAATCAAATTGAAATCTTTAAAAAAATATGGCAAGGAATTTGGGAATTTCACGCAAAAATCAAAGTACACATTTATATCACTACAATCGAGGAAAGCAGGGCGTTTAATATCTTTGTAATAGGTTTTATAGAGACAAAAAAAATGTAATGCCTATTACCTCAAAAGAGATTCTACACATAAATACAGACGAGCCAAAAATGAAAAATAGTTTTACGAATTTTAAATTTACCATTTTTAATTTTGAAAAGGGTTTGTAGTGTGCTCGATTAAATTAAATCAGTTATGTTTTAATAATTTTTTTGAAGTCTAACGTTTTGCATGCAATATAAAGATTGATTTTATAAAAATTTACTGCAAAAAAGCATCATAAAGCCTCGAAACAATACGTTGGTGCTTCAAGTATATTTGAGGAATTTCTTATTTAAACATTTATAATTAACATTACATTTTTCCATAGAAATTTAAGCTATCTTTTATGAGCTGCATTATAATTTATAATAGTTTTTCCTTTAGTTTAATGTTTCTAAAAATATTAAAATCTTAACACTTTCCACAGACATTTCTTAATTTCAAAGATTATCAAACTGTTCAAATCTATTTTTTTCTACAAATGAACATAAACAAATGCCTTTAATCCTGAAAAGGCTACAAAGAAGATATAAACTTTTTGCCTTTGAACTAATGAGAAACATAGTGTTTTGTTAGAATACTTCGTGGTAAATACGAACTTTTACAAGGATATTGAATGCGTCGTAATTTACATTTCCAGATAATCGTTGCTGTTTACTTAATACTCAGTAATAACTAATAATAAAACGTTAAACAGCCGGCTTCTTAGTACAGAGCGCATCTTCCTCGTGCTCTGGGAGTGCTGGGTTCGAATCCCGGTTCGGGCATGGTTGTTCTCCTGTATGGAATCTGTGAGATGTGTGACTGTGCTTTTTTGTAAAAAAGGGCTGTGCAAGCAAATGTGGGGTGTTTGTAGTTAAGTCATACTCTTGGCCCTAGTTGGCGCTACTTCAAAAACAGGAGACGCTCCTTTCGGCTTAAATCTGCTGCTGTATTAGCAGGGGGGGGGGTGTCCAAAAGTAACAACAACAACATAAAATAATAAAAACGTTGTATAAAGATTTTCATCTTTAATATGCGTCAAAATGTAATTATTTAAAATGTTCTTTTTAGTTTAAAATATTTTTTTTTGAAAATTA
Organism: Argiope argentata; assembly: GCA_026289955.1. NCBI lineage: Eukaryota > Metazoa > Arthropoda > Arachnida > Araneae > Araneidae > Argiope > Argiope argentata. The sequence goes on from JAOUZG010044845.1 coordinate 3,809,339, forward strand.
AGTGTTAAAGTATAGTCTGTGAATAGAAATTTGAACTGTTCTTTGCAAACTGCATTCTTCATTATTGTACTTCCTCTAAATTGAAACAATTTTTAAAGAGGTGTAATTTTTTTGCGGTTGTTGTAACTTTAAAATGATGTATGATGGATTTTATAATAAATCATTTGCTATTGGGGAACATTCACTATCTTATAACTAAATGAATCATAACAATTTTCTAATACTGAGCACTTCAAAATTTAGGAGAAAGCAGATAGTTGTAAAACATTTACATGGCTTTTTTGCCATTATTTTTAAGGGAAGAATTCTTTTCTAACATTTAGTCGAAAAAATCAGACTTGATACCTAGTATCTAAGCAATTTACGATTTGACCTTCACCGTTCTTATTTTAACCTTTTCAAATAAAAAAATAAATCCGAACAATACAATGCAAATAAAATGAGTTTCTTTCGTAATAGAACTCACTTAAAAACTTGTTATTTATAATTACCTTCGCCCTTCTCTAAGCACTCTTGGAAAAAATTATTTTAAGACACAGTACTATATTCAGTAAGTTGCGACACAAGTTTCATACCGTGCTCTAGCGTGAAGGCTAATATTTCACTCACGCAATTGTTCATTAAATCGCGGCAGTTCCTATCCTTTTCCCGCTGAATATTCGTGACGACTGTTGTGTTAAATATAACACTCCGTCCATTATCTTCAATTACATTGTTGCAAAATCGAACCTACCTGCAGATGTGACTGGCATAAAACAATAAACGGTCCGCAAATATGTGCGTTATGACTATTCATTCAAAAAGGTCACGGCGAAATACCTATTAAAACTATTGCTCCTTCATCACCTCACATTGAATGGGAAATTCATACGACAATTATATGGTTTTTTCATACTGAAATAAACGCAATTATATCTAATTATATGGCAGTAAAATACTATTTTAACCATAGTAACAAACGAATGCTTTTATCGTATGCTGTTCGATCCTGCTTAGTAAAACATGGCGTTTCCATGAATGCTGCAAAAAAATCATTTTAATCTGAACTTTTTTGTTTGTTTTTTAATTCGAAAAAAGCCTGGCATTTTGTGCAGTAAAATCAGTAATTCTTTTTTTAAATGAAAAATTTTATACAGAACGTTATATATACGCGGAAATTAATTTCCAGTGCCTGAGTAATAGTAAAGACAGATTATACTTTGTATTCATTAGACATATAGTTTTGAAAAATAATAAGATAAAGTAAATTATAATTTACTTTAATTCGTGAAAAAGTATTTCGAGAAATAGAAAAAGTCTACACGTCTGTATTACTTATTTTAACTATAACGCTGGTATTTTGGAACTTGAATCGCAATTTTAATTTTAATTTATTTAGTCTTAATCAAATTATCTAATTCGATATTAAAATAAGATAAAAAGTTTTTTAATAAGCAATGTTTATTAAAAATTTAATATTGATGAATTATACTGAAACAGATTCCAGGTAATTACAGTTTTTATGAAATTTATAGTTTTAATATAGTTTAATAGTCATTAGAAAGATAGGAAATGCTTCCTTTTCAAGCAATATACACTCATTCTTTTGCTTACACATACATAAATGTGTATAAGAAATCTCAATACTATTACTAATGCTTTGAATATATAATAAATAGAATAAAAATCATTTTTTGCATCACTTTTTGCAAAAAGTGATGCAAAAATTATTCCAAATTCCTTTAAGCGTATTTGTTTAATATTAGCCGCTTTTGGAGAGCAACGAGTTATACTTTATTTTAGTTCAATCATATAAAAGTGATTTCCTGTCTCTGATTTTAGAAAATTCCCAGAAATTAAAACCAAATTATTTTAATAGTCTTACATATGCCTTGTTCATCGTGTATAGGAATTTTCCTAATCTAAATCAGCATCATGACACTATAACTCGATAATATTCGGGTCATTCTTCTTTTAAATTTCGCCATTCTTTTTAATTTCAATTATTAGTCTTGCGAGATAATAAATACAAATAGAATCCTTCTTCATTAGCATTCAATATTGGAAAAAAATCCGGAGTTTTAATATTTGTTGAAATAATCCAAAAAGACTTGAATTTCAGTTCAATGCTACAAATAATTGTTGAAAATTGGACAAAAAAGTATTTTTAAAAGATTGCCAAAAATTAAAAAAAAAATTGCAAGAATATATGAATAATAAATTGACATTATTCCAAAAAAAAGTTTTAATTTTGAAATGCTGTAAAACTTACTGTTGTACAATAGTAATTTCTTGCATAAAACACCTCAAAATCCAGTTTAATAATTAATTAATAAAAGTTTAAAAAATATTACTTCAAAGTATTTATGTGGAAAATATATAACTTCAGTCAAATGGTCTGACTTGTAGAGTAACAACACTCATACATTATCTTTATTATTAGTAGAGAAGAATAAAATCTTCCAATTATTAGTAATTATGAATGTTCAATTTTTAATAATGATACGCGTGCTCATCAGTTTGTTGCTTTTTATAGACTAGGCAACAGTACTCATTATCACATAAGAAACTGTTCTTGAGAGTTCGATGGAGGTTTTCTTAAAAGTTTAATAAAAATAATTATACGTATACATTAAAAAATCTGTCTATTGTAGCGTATAAATTTTATAACTGAATCATTTTTTGTTTATTTAATGAATGCGATTTTTATTAGCAGATGCCTATGAAATTTCACAATGTAAGTAGACAATATTTTCGTAAGTTTTATGAAATACCTAACATATGGTACAAATTAGATTTTAGTTAATTAAAATGTGTATGGACAGTTAAAGGAGCAAAAATACATCAAAACAAAGTAAAATCAAGATATATCATCATCGTATTTATTTTTTTAAAAAAATTGTTGTTAACTTGAAGCGAATAAACAAAAAATCACAAAATTAATTTTTATTGGAGTATTATTTCCGACTTATCGCTTACCGCCCACCGGATACCGTATCAGAAATTCAAGATGGGTCCCAAACACAATGCCTTCTTACTAATTCCAATTTTATAAATGATCAGCAAGGGCAAGGCGTGTTGCTTTTATCCCACACAATAAATGACCATTTAATCTCCCGGTAACACATACATCAAGACAATACTTTCATGTTGAAACTGCCTCGATACCTCTTTCAGATGGATCTACCTTGGAGTGAAAGGACGTCCTTGAGCGAAGATGAATTGGCTTCTACCCTTCCCATTTCTATTGTTGCACCCTTTGGGGCCCCCTAAAGACGGAAGATTACTCTTGCAGTAATTGTGGATTTTCCCGTCCGATGGAAGAATACACCTTATTTATTTTGATTGTTTGTCTGATAAGGGAGTACCACGGGTCATAATTAGAGTAGGAAAACAGCCATTAGAGATACGAAAGTGAAGGCAAAAAAATGATTCTTTCTGTTCGAATGCGTAGAGATTGTATGAGATGTGAGAGTTTTTTGACACATTAAGATAGAATTGGACGAGGTGATCATCCTCAGAGAGAATAAGGTCAAAATGTCGAATATTATTCCGTCCATTACCCCCTTATTTTAATTCTCATCATAGCTCTCGGGGGTATTTTCTGATGGAGATATTTTCTCCATCTAGTTCATTTGTGTAGCAATTAGATAAAAATCCTCTAAAACTCTGAGCAGGATAAAATAAAATATTCTATGAGCCGAGATGCTTTAGGCTTAATAAATACTTCTTTAAATTTCATGGAATATATTACAGAAAAAATAAAGAGGTGCGCTATAATGGATAATATATGTTTTGATAAGGAGGGTAATATGTTTAATAACAAACTATTCCTAAGTGACAATGAATTCGTCAGTGGCTTGGATACTATGTTCACTAATATCTTGATACATTTGAGTTTGTAAATAAAATTTCCAAATTCTCTTCCTAGAAAAAATAAAACAAATTTTTGCTGTATAAAAGAAGGGAAAAGTTATTTATTCAACTTTTGACTTGCTTTGTGATAGCATAACATTCGTCCGCTTACCAGACAGCGAAAAGATTCCATGAAGGAATAAATCTTTTGGTTTTGAAACAAATCTCTCAAGAAGAAGGCTTTTGAAATCATCAAAAGACGCTAACCGATTTGTTTGAAAACAGCTATACGGGGATTAAAATAAACAGTCATCAAGTGAATGTGCTTTTATTCACCTAGTCCAGGGCTTCGAATTTTTTTCTACACTTTTCTAAAATTAATTCTTTATTTTTTGGTGATATCATACAGAAACGCGTGCCACCTCATTAAATTATGAATAAATGATTCATACGTCATGTCATTCAGTGATTATCATATACATAAATACGATATGATTTGCCACTTAGAAGGTTATACATGTCCCTGTACCTATTTTCCAATCAGCATTTTTTCAAAGATGTTTTCGTGCGGAACAGCTTTTGACAAGCAACTGAACTCAGATATATTTAAAGTTTTCTCTTTCGAGAGTCCTTTATTAAACAACATTTAAAGTATTGATGTTTTTAAAATATGTATTTCATAATACTTCATTCAAATATTTTATATTTTGCTAATCTGATAATAAATATTCAGAATCTTACATACCAGAGGTTAATATTCGATAAAATTGTTATTGCATAAAATCATTAAATATTTTAGAGTCACAACTATATTGACTAGTGATAAATAAAGATACATTTAGCCTATATTTCTTGTTTATTTCGAAAATAGGAAACTATTTTATTACTTATTTAAAAAGCCTTAATTATTTTTGTTACGAGTGCCCCGTTAATGGAATTTCAATAATTTTTGAAGATTTATTCAACATGAGAAATATGTGAATAAATATTTGCAGCATACTTAATGCTAAATGTAGAGAGTGTGGTGAATGCATCATAATCTAGATTTTATGAAGATGGTGTAGTAAATATTTTTGTGTAAATGAGTGAAAAAAAACCTCTCCGAAATTACAAATGGTGAGCGACATGTTTCCACTTTACTCATCTGTCTTTTACTTAATACAACTTCTCCTGTATGCCTTGTATCTGTCCTTCTGTCTTGTCGTAAAAGCACAAAATTATGAAGTCTTCTTAAAATAATTCTGTTCGTAGCTGGATGCAAATATAACTAAATTAATGAATCCACTTTAGATTTTATTGCTAGATTAAATATTTTCAATAACTTATGACTATTACTTTCGATTGTTTTCTTTTTGTCACTCATAAAAGGGCTATTAAAAATTAACTTTTTGAAGATACCAAATCCTACAATACACAGTAACTCTTTATATCAAGTGTTTAGGTTTTGAACTGTATTATCCGGTCAGAACATGATGTTGTTTTGGGGATGAGGTTTTTGACGTCAACAAATATCCGTAGGCGAAAAATAAACCTGATGTATTGCGCAGTTTTTAAAATACGCAGAAAGAACTGCGTTATGGATTGCCACCTTTATTTCGACTTGTGTGGTGTCAATTTTTTATCATGTCAGAACATGATGTTGTTTTGGGGATGAAGTTCACTGCGTCAACAAAAATCCGCAGGCGAAAAATAATAAACAAAAATCCGTAAGGGGAAAATAAAACTTTTATTATCTGCACGAGCATCTCAAAAAATCAGCTTTTAATAACGTGTAGTTATTGCTTTTACAAAAGAACTGATTAAAAATAATAAGTTAATTACTACAGAAAATAAAACCTAGAAAAATGTCATTTTGAGAACGTGATTATATGAAATGAAATAAATATGAAATGTGATATTTTTTAAACAATAAAACCGAGACAAAATTTTTGAATCGTTGGCAATACTAAAGTGACCCATTCAATGAAACAATTAAAATGAATGAGAATATAATTTAACTTGCACGAGCACGTGGTACTTGACCGTTCAAGAAATGATGTTCTGACATGATACATTGAAATATGCACAACAATTTCATTTTAATCTTTTTTAATTCAATTTGAATATTTTATCCCTTATCATGGTGAATAATGAAAACGGAAACAGAAGAAATGAAATATGCATTCTTATATATTTAAGCATTTTAGATTTTTAAAATTGAAATTCATCAAAGAAAATTATTTTTTAAAGAATTAGAAATGCAACCACTGTAGTTCAGAAAAGATACTCATTTTGAATTTAGACAATTTTTATTCTGAATCTAATTTAAACTTGTCTTAAAATAAAGATGAATTATGAAAAAATGTTACTTAAATATTTTCCTCAAGGCTTTCTAAATATTTGAGTAAGAACGAAATAGGCAAAATAATTAATTCAGAAAACTTCCATCTGCTCTAATATCATCCCCTTGTCTTATGACTTTTAAACATCAATTTTAATAATTTCTTTACATTCTAAATATCAGAGGAAAATATAGAATTGGATAGTGTTCAGCTAATATTAACCTAATAAAATTTCCAATGTAATGGATCCTTATTTCAAAAGTACTAAAAAATTTTTTTAATTTTTTTTATCATTTATAGATGAATTTTTCTCGCACTATCACATTAAGATACAGATTCTTCCAAATATAATAGAATAAAAAGTTTTATTCTCCCTTCCCATGAAAACATATCTGTATTTTTTTAATAATTTTTGCATAAATTGAATTGAAAAATTTTTATTATTTCATTTTTTCGTAGAAAATATATTAAAAATTAATTATTTAAATCTGTTGAACTTTAGGATTTTTGTATTTTAAACTATAAGGTACTGATTTAAATATCTTAGTTTCAATTTTAACAATACAGTAATAATAATAATAATAATACGTCTGAAAATTGTAATAATTTAAATAGTTTTAAAGAAAATCAGCTTGGTAAGTTTGAAATGTAATTTATTACTAACCAAACAAGGAATAAAGAATTAACGCTATTTATCAATACGAACTTCAATATTTTTATGCTGAAATAAGTTGCAGATCATAACATAAATCCGTATGTCATTTAAATAAAAGTTAAATTAATGTTATAAACATTTTTGATTTAGTCTACGATGAATAAAAAATTACTTGATTACGAATTTTTTAAAGCGAATTTATTTTAAAATTTAAAAAATGAATGTACTTATATAGATTTAAAATTTTGAAACTGATTCGTGAATTAATTGCTAAAACTCCAACCAAATTGTTTCTCGGTTTTCTGACCTTTTTTCATAAGTATGTACTGCTATTAATAAACTTTTGTGAAAAGTATGAAGTAAAACTTGCCCAGAAGTAATTATGATTGATTAAAATTCCCCATGCCTTTTATTTTTATGCAAATTTGTAAAAATACTACCTTTAAATAAAACTTTATGCTCACATTCGTCTCTGCTTGTTTTACACATACATTTTTTTTCTGCTAATTTAAATTTAGACAATATAAAAGAAAATTGTAAAAAATATATTTTTTTCTCTTCACGACCTTTTACGAGAGCTTTCGCAGTAAAACTCTAACATCCCCACTTTTTTTTATGCAATTATGTCACGAAGTTAGAACGACTTCTATAATTACTTCTCCTTGGGGATTCTTATTGTCCAATACACAAGCTTAAAATAAAACGATTTTCAATTAACGTGTCAATTTTTTCTATTTCCTATTGAAATTTTGAATCGGTTTTATTTTCTTAGCTCCAATTTTAGTAGCATTTCCGTGTATAAAATTGAAATTAAAATTAGAATAATTTAAATATTTTTTAAATTATTGGATTTATAAATTTGCTATAAGAATTAATTTTCAAATAAATGTATTTATATATTTCTAATAACACTTTTTTCGGTTGAAAACTTAATCCCCTAAATTCATATTTTATTTATTTCTTTACATTAAAAATTAAATTCGGTATGAAAATGTAATTTCTTAACTGTGAATTTTGCAAAAGAGAGATATGAAGTGTATAAAAGTGTGATATCTAAATTATTATTTAAAAATATAAATAACTCATTGATGCCTAATAAAATAGATTTGAGGAGCATAAATTAGGAAAAGTAAAAATTTGATAAAATTTATCTTTTAATTTTTAAATTTTTTTTAAATCATATTTTGTTTGAAGCTTGTTCCATAGACTTATAGAAAAAGATTCATTGATTCTTTTTTATACCTATTCGATTATTTGATAAATCTTTCGCAGTGCTGTTTTCCTTTACAGAACTGAGATCAAATAGATACTTTCATATTAATATTAATGTATGATTTAAAAATATATTTAAACATCTAACTATATTTCTCTTTAACCCTTTCACTGCTGACCCGGCCAAAACGATAGAAATTTTATGCTGGATAGCCGCTTTCTGTTTCAAAAGAAAGGTATAAGGTATAAATCAAGAATACTCCTGTTGATAACTCGTTTTAAATCCTTCTGTCATCCTATCTGTACGTTTGAAGCAGAAACTTGCCTGCCAGTATAGAATTTACGCGGCCAGTTAGGATAGATCAGTAGTCAACGAGTTAAAAACAACTTTTAAAGTATCGGCAAAATATTTGATCAACCATGTTGCAAGAATTTTCTCAGACTTATTAAATAGATATAGCAAATTTCCGGCTTAAAGTATGTAACCTTTCCAAACGTTTTTTAATATTGTACAATCTAAACAAGAAAACTTCTTCATTAGAAACTGAATCATTATAATCTGGAGAAGTTCATCTGGTTCGTAGGATTAATATCATCTTCATAACAACTATTTAATTAAGATAACCCTTATCTTAAAATAGCGTGGGCTTACGAGACAAATATTTTTAATATCTTATCTCTCTTACTTCATATTCCATAAAAACAAGAGTTTCGAGAACTTTATCTTTTGTATTAATTAGTTTCTATTACAAGAAGTCGTCTTAAATTAATTTTTATTCTCCGTGATTGCTACATTCTGCGTTCTTTGAATTATCTGGGTTTGGGGCCATTCAACTTTCGTTGTGGAACAGTATGTAATATTTTAAAACCTTTGAATTATAATTTAATTTTGAAATGCAATGTATTTGAGACGTGCTTTTATGTTACCAGTAAAATAAAATGTTTCCATTCCACTTATTCTAAAAGTAAATTAATTTCAAAACGTTGCGAATTTTTACATAATTTGACAGGTATGAATTTATCTAATTAATTTGTTTTTTTTCATATGAAATCTGTGATGTTAATGAAGTTAAATTAAATCTATTGAACTGAAGCAATATATTTGATAAGATTTATTTTTGTAGACATATGAACGAAAGAGTTGTGATGGATATAGGCAAAAATGTTTTAGTAAACACTTCCTTTCGAAGTATGGAATTATTTGAATTTTGACCGATGCAAATGGGATTTGTTTTAAACAAGAAAGAATTAAAACCGAAAGAAAATCTGAGAGAAAATTTTTTCTTAAGAAGCATTTTAATCAGGTTGTTCAAAGTTCAGGCTTGCATCTAAGCACTTAAACAGATTATGCGATTTTTATAAGAGAAAATAATTTTAAGTAATACAAAAGAACAGAGTAATGATGTATTATATTTATATAGTCTGGTGGTATAAGATCTTTATAGCTCATAAAAGTTCTGAACCATTACAGACATTTGATTAATTATGAGTGTAATATAAAATAAATAACAAAATCATAAAGTTCAGATTACGTAAAATGAAACAAATCCTTCAACAAAAACCATGCTCATTTTTAACAGCAAAAAAGATACAAATATTTCCATATAATCTAATTTGAAATAAGAAACTTCTAGGATATCCGATACAATTTCATAACCACCATCTTTTCCATAACCGATCACGCCTCTGAAATAAATCATATTACCTGAATAAAAGCTCCATTATTGGTTTGTGAAAAATCAAATCGTCCAATTAAAAAGAATAAAAAAAAAAGGCCACTACAATAGACGACATTTTAAATTCCATTACGATTGGCCTTTCTTCTCACCATAAAGAAAATTAAAAAAAAGAGAGAGAGACTTTCTTGCGAGGCAACGCCTATGCGATTTCATTTTCCAATTAACTTCGGCAAAAATTTCCCTGATTCATAGATTCTTTGCTTCGGAGCTCAAAAAGTGTTCATTATGAGTGTGAATAGCTCCTCCACTATATTTCCGTCAGGCGTCCTTAATAGCATGCGATCGTGACTTGAGAACACAATATCACACACACAAACAAACAATTGTTCTCACAATAGCGCTATCAAAAGCACCGTCCCGTTCCTTACTATGTAATGCATTGCAAAATGACTTGTTGGAAGGAGTTGTTAACAAAGGAATTAGCTGGCTTAATTTCCTTTCAAGGGATGCTACTTTTTAAATGTTCTTTTATCTTATTTCGCCGCTGGTTTTTTGTTCGGGGATGAGCATCGCCGATGCAAAGCTAAGATAAGCTGCCCAATAACTTGTTTTATGGATTCGGTATCCGTTACATAAGAGAGCCTCGTCGTTATTAGGACTTCTTTCTATTGCGCAGCCAGGATGTATAGGATGCGGTTTTTGATAACAACAATGTTTATAAGAGATGGGGAGGTAAGGGGGACGCAATTTTAATATTGTACCTTGATGAGAAAAGCCGGATTGAAGATGAAGAATTTTTATTTATTGCGTCAAAAGTGATGGTTTAGGTAATGCGCTTGGATTTATAAGAAATGGAAATACATAGACATGTTTTACAAGAACATGCGTTTTTCTCTCGATAATTAGAACATTTCCTTGTTATGAAAATAGCCTTTCTATTGTTTTTAAGGAAGACAAACAAACGTAGATTCCAGTGTATTTGGCCGGAGAGCAATATGTTTTATAAAACGACTTTCTGATGATTACCGTAATGTTTGTTATAATTTTTTTAACAAAGTTGTATCTAAGCTTATTACTTTATATTTCGAAAAAAATATTTTAAAAAGTGTAATTTTTTACGGTAATTATTAAATAAAAGCATATAAAGATAATACTGCACGATATATTGAAATATTCAAATCTCTTGATTTCTCTATAATGTAAGCCCTTAATAAAATCAAAAGGATTTGAGTATTCCAGATAAAAAAAGTTTTTTAAAAAATATTATTATTATTTTTTATATTAGACAGAAAAAAGAACAAATCTTAATAATTATTTTCACCAAATTTAATGCATGATTCATTGACTGACTGTAAACCGGAAAAGCTTAACTATTTTAAAACACAATAGTGTAATGCTTTATTATTTATTTTTTTATAAATTATACTAGGAGAATAAATACAAATTTCTCTCAATAGTTTCTTATTGTTAAAAACATAATGTAAATAAAAGGAAATTAAAAAAAATTAAAACTGATATGGATCCCAAAAATGAACTATAATTACTTTTTTGCAACGAAATATTTCATTACACTGTTTTTTATTGATCGCTGTTTATTTTGTTAAATAAAAGGTTCTGTATGTATCTGAGGAAGTGAATACTTTTATTAATCTTTAAATAATTTTCATTAAAATAAAAAAATATATACAAATTTTCAAAGTACAAAACCATATAAAAGTTTTATACTGCAAATCATTTACATTTTATTAAGTTTTTAAAAAATTGTTTATTATTAAAGTCTTCATTTAAAAATGTATTTACATCTGATGCCAACAATTTTAATTACTACCAAAATATTTTTTCTACTAACTATATGAACTTTTGAAAAATTATTTGCGAATTAGACTCGATTGTACCTTACTTATTGTTTACAGCTGATTGCCTCGCCAACACTGATCTAGACATGATTCTACAACCGGGTATTAAATAACATTCTGGAAAACAAATAATTTGTTATTCTTGTTGTTTAAAAGAAAGCATGAATGCAAATGCATATCAGAGATTAATAAATGGTTGTGTGCATGAGTATATCCAGAAAAATTTTAATATAAATATTCATTTTTGGCAAATCTCTTTGTAATTAATTATTATTTTTCGCGATCAAAAGGTAAAATCAATAACAAAAAGGTTTTCATTAATTAAAGATTAGGCGTTGGATATTGCCATTGATTTATTTTACTATCCCTTTTAGATTGGGTACACTGTTTGAAACCCCATCACTGGTTTATTTCAGTTCCATTTTTATAAATTATAGCTAAATGTGAGTAGATTGCTTTGAATAGTTCTTTTCCATGGTGGAAAAAATAGTTAATTATACTAGATGTCCACATAATCGTGAATCAATAGGTGATTTCCTAAGCCGCTTAGTATTCGGCGTATACTCTGAATTGAAAAAAAATGTCTAAACAATGTAAAGAATTACAATTTATGTAATAAATAAATACACTCTTGCAAAAACAACGTAGCCTTAATTATCGAATAGCTTCAAGAGCATTCAATGAAATACATCAGAAATGTTATTTTAAAATTTTAAAAATGACTTTTTATTGTGATTAAAACTGGTCGAGTTATTAAGCTTCGAATATCACTATTTTAGATCGTTTTAATAATCATCTTAAAGTATATCTATCTATCAAAGCTTTTTCGTGGTTGCCGTTGATTTATCTTAATAATAAATTAAATCAATGGAAACCTTAATTTATCTAAAGCCTTATCTAAAATAATAAAATTTAATGCTTCCTAATTCGATCCCTTTTGGTCATTGAAAGCAGTAATCATTTTACTCGAAATGTTTACGCTTCAAAAATATTTTACTAAATAAGATTAATAGAGTCCGGGCCTATAAAACAATTCAGTTAATGTTATTTCTTCCGAAGTGCAAATTTTTTCATTCCAGCAATATAAAATATGGTTCTTTATGTAATTTAGTCATTATGAGATTGACCACTCCGACCGGCTTAAGGCTCTCGGAAAAAAATCGAAATGACAGAACAACAGCTACATTATTGTCGTAATCTAAAGTTGAGTCCTAAGGGCCGCTGTCTTTCAGAATATTTTTTCCAAATGGAAGTATATTTTTGTCCTAATGGTATAAAAATTAGCAATTGTGCCTTATTTAAAATAGGCACCCTGTGTCTTGTAATATTTAATTTTATCAAATGCGCCATTATAATTCCTTACTCTTTTTTCCGAAAACAAATATTGAATACCTAATGTATTGCTACATTTTTTCCAAATAAACGTGTTTCAATAAATTTTCTTCCAAATATTTAATTAAAATTTAAAAACAATTCTTTGATGCTACCTGACTAGCTAAGAATACTTTCTGCTTCTTCTTAGAAACTACTTGCGTAGCTTTGTATACTTTCCGCTTCTTTTTATTTTAGAAAGTAATTAATACTTTAAATTGTCCAGTATGAAAAAAAGCCCATCTTCTTATATGTAAAAGGATCATATGTTTTTAGAAGTTATATGCATTCATTAGTAATAAAATGAGCATACCCTTGTTTTATTTGAAGTAACAAGAATCGATTTATACTAAACTGAAGTATAAACAAGGAAATCCTATTCAAATATCAATACAAGGAATCACAGCTTTTGTGATAGGCTTTTCTTTCACGTTAATTCCTTTTCCGTATCAATAGAAGTCCTTGACGAACCGTTACATAATTGCAGTCTCGATGCTTCGCGTTAAATAAAAGATAATCAAAACGCACAGCTTACAAGACGCTTTTCATTAGATGATGTGAAACATTTTAAGTTTCCGAATGAGAAGATGTTGCTATTCTTTCGCTCGAGATGTACCTCTCCTTTTAACGGAACCAATTAAGGAAACGAATCGAACGTCTGATACGCTTGACAAGTCGCAATGACAAAACTCTTAACAGTCAACGCGAAACGCAGTGGCATCTACACGACAAATGGATCGGATTCAACAGCAGCCGTCGATAAGCATCGACTGACTTCAAGGTGGATTCTTTTTCGTTTTCGATTCACGAGAAGAGATTGTTCCCCGGATCACACCGAAGGCCACCGATGCAAAGGTCACGGGAACAATCAATAACTGTTTATTTCCCATCATTAAAATATATTTGCTACTGTTTTTCTTTGTACCGTTAGTCAGGAAGATTAGCTTTCGACCTTCGCATGCAAGAAATTGAATGATAATAAAACGCATCAGGTGGAAAGAGCGGTTTTGAGATTCGACTTTCATTCAAATATGGAGAGTTTACAATAAATAAGTCTCGCTAGTTATGCTTCAGTTTCTGCATCGAAAGATATAAGTTCATGTGAACTGAATAAATCATTCGGAAATTTATGCGTGTTTTGCGAGAAAGTAAGCTTTCCATCATAAATGCATGGTTATGTAAGATAGAATTGAATTTTGAACATTCCGATCTTTTTACCTTTTGACGAATCTATCAGACTGTGAACCTTTGCATAAACTTAAATAATATGAAAAAAAATATTCAGTCATAAAATTTTGGAAATCAGTTACTAGGAAAAAATACTTCTAAATTAACATGAGTGATGACGGTTTTTTTTCTTCAATTAATTTGGAAAATTAAATACAATTCAAAAGTACATTTTGCTATTTATTTATCCATTCATTCATTAATACTTACTGATTTTGATTTTATTTTTAAAGTTATATTTTAAAAATTATATTTAACATATATATGTTTAGATTGAATGTTCCCTATCTTATTTTAATTTCAAAGTTTGCTTCTTTGAATTTCTAATAATTTTAAATTTTTCGAATGCAGAGTAAATCTCTGCAATCGTAAAAAAAAAATTCTACATTTCCCTTAATTCGTCATTATGGCTGTATTCCTCTAAACAAGATAATTATATGCAACAATCTAAATGGATAGAAATTGGTATACAATTTTTGGCAGAAAATTAAATTGTATACCAAATTATTCACTTAATATCAAAGTTATTATCAAAATTTTGAACTAATTCGTCGTCAGAAATCTATTTTTTTATGCATAAGTAAACGATAATTTCAAAAAAGTCTAGATTAGTATATGATATGATAAGTCTAGATTAGTATAGTATTTGTATCAAAAAAGTCTAGATTAGTATATGATTAGTATATGATACAACTGCAGATATTAGTAAAACTTGTGATTGAATATCTCCATGGGGATTATTAATTTGTTTTTTACGCATTTTTTTTAAAGTGATAACCTAAAACTAGACTGGAGGGAAGAGTTTTACTACACAATTATTTCAATAAATCTATAGATTTATGATTATTTTGGGGCAAAATTTATCAATTTGTGGATGATTTGTGTCATCAGTTATAGTGTCAAAGTAAATAGAAGGCGCTGCAAATAATTTTTCATCACAATATATATAAATTTTTTTAATTGTACCGGAAATTCTGAAAAGCAAAAGTACACCTTGTCTTCAAAGTATTGTTCGACCGGAGGTTTGCATTGCTGTACAATCTACTCCTTATATTCCGTATCGTCCTATCCTGTTAAGTATTGCTTTTAAAAATAATTTCGCAAATAAAAGTGTGTTAGTTGAGTTCTACAGTTCGACCACTTAAAACAGAGAGTAACGTGTTATGTAATCTTGTAGTGCGAAGTAAATCTAATTTGGTCTGTTACTTTGTTTTTTTGAATATAAAAATCAATAATTAGAAAGTAATTTATAAAAAAAACGCAAGCAAAATAAATGGAAATTATTAGGCGGATTTGAGATAAAAACCTGCATATGTAAAAAAAATTACATCCAAACGATGCAAAACTTTGAATTATGTGGATTTGATACCAAAATTGCTCCTACTGTCCGTAGTAGTAAATTTTGCATCCAAACGTGCAAGGGAAAGGAATACAAAATAAGTACTTTATCCCCATCAGCATGTCACAGGTAGTCTTAATAATATAAAGCTTATACTTGAGCCGCCTCAACCAATCAAATGACATGAGGTTAAATAAAGCGCTTGGAATGCAGCGGCAGTTAAAGGCAGAAACTATAATTCCGTTTTAAGAGCCACTATTGCTACAGTACAACAAGAGGAAACACGACCCTTAATCCGAAGGCTGTGACTCGATCCCACACCGTTGGTATAGCCACTAGGAAATAGAGAATCAAACTACACTTAAAGTTTCATTTTTGGAGGTGCCTCCTTGCGGAATTTAAGAAAAAAAATCAAATAACTAGTAGTTGGTATCTTTTTATTTCAGCGTTTTATTAAAGATCCTAAACAATCACTCTCACAATATACAGTTTTATATTTTATAATAGGTTTTTATACTTTCGGACTTTTGCATAATTAAAAAAAATCTAACATAAAAGACTAAATCTAAAAACATAAGACAAATTAGACACAAACAAGTGAGGACAATTGTCGTGAGAGAAAAAAAAAAGATTGAAAATATTTAGATAAATAGGATAAACTTCCGTTGGTGATCAATATTCGGACTTTTGAAATTTATCTCTCCTCTGGAATAATTAATCTACTTCTCCATGCATGTTCCATAACAATTACTAACCTGTTTCTTAAAAAACAATTACTCAAAGAAAAACCGCTCGTTGTGTGGAGCGAAAATGAATTGTCGTTCGTTCTTATTCGATATTTCTCATATCAAAGACACAACGCTATCATTCCTATTTTTACTCCAGTTACGGCAAGACTGAAAATGAAAACTTGAGCTTATTAATTTCTGACGGGAAGTTTATTAAGAAGGTTTCAGGAGAGCAGGTGGAAACGGGACGGCCAACTAGGTTAAATCGAACGACACGTCGAACAGTAATTGCCTTTATACACCTCTGTTCGTGGAATTATATAGCTACAAATGAATTCTAAAATAAGAAGTGGTCACTTTGAGATATTATTAAGGAAAGTGAAATTCGAATACTTAAGGGATTAAGGTCGATTTGTTAATTAATTTTTTTACTTCTCGGATAATTAAGGTTAAATTTAAATTAATAACGAAGATAGGAATCGTTTAATTAGAAAGTATAAATGTCCTGTGATCATGTGAATCTTATATCACTTAACAATATAAATAAATTCACTAGGAAGAATTTTTTTTTCTTTATTTACAGGTATCTGACTTAATATATTTTATGCTACTTCCATTTATCACTCGTTTAAATTGGCCACATCATTTAGCCAAGTTTAAGATATAATCAAAAGGGGATGAAGATCTTTTGAACTAACTGGTTTGGTTGAAAAATCAGCATAATCTTGTTTTCGTATCTTTTTATGATCTAATTGGTGTAGATCTTTAATCAGATTCAGACGATTATTGCAAGATAGGTGAAGCAATAAAGTATGATAATAATGTTCTATATCTATTAGTCGAACCGGAATGGAAAAAGAAAAGCATCACACGTAAAGCACCACATTCAGATATTTAAAAAATAGTTTTTTTTCCTAAATAAATCTATAACTTTCGGTGTCTTTGTTGCAGGAGAAATAATTATCCATGTATTAAAATAATCAGTACTAAAAAAATTACAAAGCATAAACACTTTAATCCAGTTTTATTACTTTTCCTCTAAACTCAATATTTCAATTATCTGTATATTAGTTAAATAATAGTTTAAGAGGACTTCTACTTTCAAAGACACAGATAGAAAAATTAAAATCATAAATCAAAATACTTTTAAAAAGAAGTCATGGGTGAAACACCAAGTAAAGAACACGATCTAATAGTGCTTACTTATTTTTTCGGAAAAGTCATAAATAAACTATCAATAATATTTATGCAAAATGGTTGATTATACACTTTTAAGCACAAACCATTAGCAAATTTCTAAAAGCATAGGTTACAGAACCAATTTTCATTTCAGCAGGTCGAGCGCATGGAATTCCCAACATGAGTGTATTTATGTTTTTCATCGTGCATCCCGATAAGAAGTTCGCACGTGAGAATTCTGTCCTTTGAGGATTTGCTGACGAAGGTCGGACAATTGTGTTTGTTGTAGCGCTCCTTTCTTTGATCTCCGCCATTAGTCCAGAAGAACTGATTTAGCATTGAGGTCACCGTCGGCAGGAGTTTTTATTCTTACGAGTTCAGAGTTGACGGCTCTTTTGGCAGACGCCAGAGCTGATCCTGGGGTCAAATAGCTGCCTAATAACACCTGAAATCCTTGTACACATTATACCCAACTACCTTCAGAGGTACTCGATCCCCCTCCGCCGACTTTTTTTCCTCAAAAAATTCAAGCAGCCTCTCCGGAAAGTGGAAGCCTGTTTGTCAGAGAGCCGAAACGCAGCAGGGATTCCAGCAGTAAAATCCAGATGTTCGGATTAACTCGGTATTTTCATTTATGCGTACAAGACGACGAAGTCTATTTAACAAGGTTTTTTTAATACCATTGTGATCGTTATTCAAAGAACGTTTTTGATCTCTGAATAATGTGAGATCTATAAGCTGGATGACGGACTTTGTAAAATGTCCATTAAAATTCACCTTTCTTTAGGGTATTTGAGTATCTATTTAAATTACATATTTTAATCTTTGAAGTATCAAAAAAAAAATACTTTATATATAATAATTGAAAATTCTTATTGTACTGGCAAAATCGTAGGTGGAAATCTTATTTAGCATAACTAGAAATAGTTATATTAAAAGAAAATAGCTTTTACCCGCGACTTTGTAAGCGTGGAAATTTTGATGTGTATAAGTATGAGAACTGGCGATCTGATCACAATGTAAAATATCATCAAACCGTATCATTATGGAGCTGTTGAAAGCAATTTTCGCCAAATTTTAGAGAAATGGCCGAATATAGCTCGAGCGGCAGCAATAGCGTTTCCAATCGTAAGTTTTCGATGAACGCTGCAGAAAATTAGTGGAAATAAAGAAGAAAAGAAAATCAGTACTTTTCCGTTAGCTGGGTGCCAGCGAACGATCACCAAAGAAATTTGGTGATTCTACTTTATTCTACTTTAAATTCTACTTTATTCGCTTTAAAATCGCTGCAAGAAATCTGGAAGAATTCTATATCATTTGGAGATTTTTCGTTGGCACCAGACTAACTGAAAAGTGCCAAAATTTCAATAAATGCAGAAAAATGGAATGCAACTAAAAGTATTTAATCGAAAATAATGAAAGTAGGCGAAAGGAGTGCGTACAGCAAAAAAATATCAACGGAAATGAACAGGAAATATCGAATTACAATAAAATTAAAAAACGACACCAAAGTAAACAAAAACAAAGTTACTAATTTTTCGGCTATGCCGCAAAAGTAGCAATCTCGCAAAGCACCAAATGGTTGTATATCAAAGCGTAGCCCACATAATTAACCTAAAAACAATTTATTTACCCTATGTACCTAAAATAAAACAAAACAGCAAGCCAATTATTCAAAATTGATGAGTAGTGAGAACAAAACAAATACATGTCAAGAACAAACTCCGCAATGCCAATTTAACGCCAATTAGGGCAAAACAAATGCATTAATTTTCTACGCCAGTTGGGGTAAAACATATTAAATTTTTTTTAATTTCCTGTATAATGTTGTTGTTTTTTTTGGTATTTTTCCATTAGCCGGATACGAGCGAAAAATAGCCAAATAGAGCAGAATTCCGGTACATTTTTTGGTAATTTTCCACTTGCCCTCGGCTAATGCAAAAGTACCTTAATTTTAACCACTGAACTGTTTTGCCCGTATGCCGTACATGCTTAAATTTATCGAATTTTAATAGTTGTAAGCAAAAAATAAAGCATTCATAACGATTATAACTCAATAAGAAAATGACCTCAATTACATAGATAAGTCAAGTATTTAACGGATTTCCAGTTGAATCAAAATAAAAAAAAATCCCAAAATAGAAGGAGTTATCTTATTAGATGGTAAAAAAATGAAACTGTTAAGTGGTTAATTCAATAGTACTCCAGAATGAATTGGAAAAATCGATTAATTAACAATATTTTTAAGTGCATAAAACACTAATACAGTGAACAGAATCGTTTGAAATAACGGTCAAAAACATGTTAAGCTTTACTCATTTGGCGGTGGGGGGAATGAAGATTTTTGGCGAGAAAGATAGTTTTTAATTAATAAAAAAAATAAACACTGAATTAACAGGAATAAATAGTAGCCTATGTTCTTCTGTAGACTATAATCTATCTATGAACTAAATTTCATCCAATTTTATTCAGCCGTTCTAGCGTAACATCATCCATCCATCCAAACTTTCCCATTTATAATAGTAGTATAGATTACCATTCTTATTTCATTTCTTATTAATAATAGAAATGGATTAAAGAACTTTTGGACATTTTTTAAATGTAACAGTATGTAGTAGAATCCAATTAAATGTAAATGAAATTCAAAATAGAAATTTATTTTCATAGAACAAACAATTCGTTCATATTGGATGGAAAAATAAGCTACAAAAATTATTCTTTCGTTTCCAAAAAAAGCATCTATACTACTTACTTTGATAATTGTAAATTTCATATTCTTAATTAATGTTATCATAGATATTCGCATAAACTTTTATGGCATTATAAAATTGAAAGCACAACCATTATACTTTTTATCTTGATAAATTCTTGATGAAAACAAATTTTTTTTCTTGTCGCATATCTTTCTATTAACCTAAATTAAATCGAAAGTTACTTTATTAGTTTTTAACTAATATTTTGACGGAAACTAATTGTTACCATGTAAAATTGTTCAATGGATTTAAATTTCCATATTTAAATATTGAATTTGGTATTTAATAAATAAAAAAAGTAGAAAATTAATTTTTATACAACAGAGTAAAGTAAAAAAAAATTGTTCTTATCCAATCCCTATTTAATTTATAGCATACTAAGAATAAGCATCTATACTACTTACTTTGATAATTATATCCCTATTTAAATACCTTTTTAACGTATAATCCCTAATCTTACTATAAAATGAAATCAATATTATTTCCTTTTTGCCGTAGATATTTGACTTACTTGCAATCTACAAAAACTTTTTTTTATTTAAATATTTAAAGGATTTATTCTTAAATCGAAGACTAAGTATTTTAATTATTTTTTCCAAAGTATCATTTCCAAAAATTATTTTTGCAATTCATTGTCATAAAAGTCGGAGTTATTATTTACTTATTTATGACATCATAATTAATAAATAACAATTAATTCACCTTTCATGTGTTTCTATTTCTATGATTTTGCTCTGTATGACTGAAGAATAAAATTACTTAGAGCAGCTTTCACATTAACATTCTGACGAAAAATAAATGTTAACTATTCGATATGACTAGAGTGAATACATGCTCAGACGATGTACGTAAATTGAGTTTTGCGATCAGAATTTTTGCTGTGTTCTCTCTCTCTCTCTCTCTCTCTCTCTGTGTGTGTGTGCGTGCGTGTGTGTGTGCGTGCGTGCGTGTGTAACATCCGTATCATCATATGAATGCATACTGCTTTATATAAGAGTAAAAGACTTTATGGCATTGATATTTTTTAAATTTTTTACTAATGTGGATTTTTTCCATGCCAAATTACATATATCATCGACACACTTAATACAGTTTCGTTTAACTGAACACAGGCTACTAATTAATCCATCAATTTGATTAAATTTTGATCCCATAATAGGAAATATGCTGCCCCATAATGAAATTCGGAAAAAAATAGTTTTCAAGGTTTCGTAACAATTACAAGGATGAATAAAAACGACAAAAAGCTGAAGAAATAATTATACAAAAATATTTTTAGTATACAAATGAAAAATTTGCTTTTAAAAAGCTTTTATTAGATTTTCATAATTCTAATTTTCTTGGTGATTCAAATATTATGCACTGAAGAGCATGAAAGAATATTTGTTTATCTTTTACATAATCCTGGTGATCTTTTAACTTTTATTACTAAGACCTTGGTTATCTAATGATTGATGGAGGAAACTTTATTACATTAGAATAACTAATTAAGAAATCTAATGGGGATTGATTGTTTAAATTAATTCATCCCGGTAGTAAAATGCTTGTGCTTGTAAAGAATAAAAACAAAAAGTCATAAACTTTGTTTATGATTACCTCATACATCACCTCTGAGATAACCATAAACAAAGATGTATTCTGTTCGGATTGAAAGGAAGTTATCTTCATTATAATTTTTTCATACACTTCCAGTTCCTGAGTAATAACCTGATTTAGATTAACAGCCATTGTAAAAGAGTATAAAAATGTCCTGTCATTTTAGAGAAACCACTTTTATCTGTTATGAAGTATGATAGATGAATGAATGTAGATCAGATGCAAGAAATAAAAATTTCTATTTTTAAATTCAGAAAATGGGAAGATATAAAGAATGGGATCGACTTCCGCTTGCGTGTTCGTTCGAAAGTTATGTAGAAAAAATATTAATTCAGAAAAAATTAAATCTATCATAGGTCATTAAACACGTGGTTATTTATTTATATTATCAAATTGTTTTATTAGACGAATTAATAAAAAAGGTAAAAATAGTTATAGGTTAAGCCATTTCTTAAGAAAAATATTTTAAATATGAAAATATTTTAATTGGTTTTTTAACAAGTTATCTTAGTATGTATTTGATCCATTTTATTTTTTATAGTGTCAACATTTCTTTGATTCTCATAACATCGTTAGTATTTGATATTAGTTTAACTATTCTGACGTTTTAGTATATTCGTCTTGTCCTTCTTTTTGAACTCGATTAAAAATAGGGGGCTGTATTCTGTTTTTTCCACCTACTTTTTCTTTTCCAAATAGAAACTAATTTCAGATAAATTTCTATAATAAAGTAATTGAGGTATTTTTAGTCTTGTATAGAGTTTTTAACAACCATTTTGCTGAAGGGCTGGGAGAAAAGAGTACCAAAAATCTTGGCATGGAAAGCAATGTTTTTTTTTTTTTTTTTTGTCGGAACGATTTGTGGAACAAAAAAAGCAACGTGTCACACCTTTGTTAAAATGAAACCTCAATGATATATGAACCAGAATTGTTTATTCTTTGTTATTGAGAATATTTTTCCTGACAAAGCTAAACATGTGATTTTGCTATCTTTTCAAGCTACATTGAAAATAACCGACACATAAAGAAATTTCTTCGGAGAAAAAAATAGGAACAAAAATTCAAGTTAAATTATATTTACTAAATCATTATTATTCAAAATTAAATAGTAGGCCACATATAATCTAATTTTGGGTAATAACGATCCAAATTAAGCAACAGTGCTTATATGTTCTTATAAATCATTATTACTTAAATAAGTTAGTAATATTTATTATTTGTATATTGAAACTAACATTCTTACAATTAGCTTTAAATATTATTCATTAATAATAACTTCAGAGTAATCTTTCCTTTAAAATATCGATTGAAAGTTAAAGTTAGCAAAATAAATAACGTATCTTTATTAATTTAGTTTAAATATATAATATTACCAGCTCTTACCCACGACTTCGCACGCGTGGAAATTTTAATGTGTATATGTGAGAACTGACAGTCTAATCACAATGTAAACTATCAAAACCGTATGCATGCATAAATTTTCAACGTCAATTGGAACAACGCAAAGACGTGAATTTTAAGCACCAGTTGGGGTAACGTAATGCATATTAGAAAATTTTAATTTTAATTCATCTATTTTATTTTTTATTCAAAAGCACTTCCTTAAGGAATCAAAAGATCTTTTAATTAACAATGTTTAATTTTAAATTTATCATACACAACGAAAATAAACAGAATCGTTTGAAATAACCGATCGAAAACATTGTTACGTCTAACATTATTAACGTGGGGGAAAAAACTACTTAAAAGCTATGTATATTTCCTTTAAAACATTGATTGAAAGTTAAAGTTATCAAAATAAATAACGTATCTTCATTAATTTAGTTTGAAAATATAACATTATGAAATCACTTTCCAACAGTACAAAAAGAATAAGTTTTTTGTGACATTTTTCTTAGGATCATATAACTTTTTTGTAAAATCAGCCATTAGTTATCTTCCAATATCTAGTATTTTGTTGAACAAAGCGCAATAAACTCTTGAATAACACTATTATTAAACTGAACAACTAAATACATATTCCTACATTTGAATGCCTATTATAGGAATTCACTATTGCTGCAAATATATTTATAATGGAAACTAAGCAGATAAATAAGCAGGAATAAATAAGCGGAATAAACAAACAGATAAATAAGCAGGAAACTAAGCAGATCCCATACAATAATCTATATCTTGATTTTTATCGAGTTATAGATTATTGTATGGGATTTACTTATCATAAACTATCGAAAAGAAAATTTCAAGTACATTTGTGGACAGTCTCTACATCCAGATCTTGTTCCTTGATAAATCAGCAGATGATTCCTTTTTCTTTCTACC
>JAOUZG010044845.1:3838410-3850495 GCA_026289955.1 Argiope argentata
TTTCAAATAATAAGCTTTGTAAAAAATAATGTGAATATATCAAGATGTGTAATTTTCTTGAATTTTAATTATTTTAACGATGCTAGTGACAAACAACGCATTACATATGTTTCCTTGATACTATATTAACCCTAAAAATTACATCTTACGTAAAGTGATTGAAATATATTAGTAAAAGTTGTCTACAATTTACATATATGAGATAAAATAAAATTTGTAGACATCTAAAATGTACAATTTTAAAAATATTTGGTATAACCAATCGGAAGAGTCCTAATTTTTGTTAAAATATGAGAATTGTCATATTTAAAAACAACTTATTCAGTTCATTTTTCCAATTTTGAATTTACAGTTTTAAGTCTTTATAAATCGATACTTTTCGTTTAGCAACTTATATAATTGTCATTAAGTTATTCTTTTATTTGCAAACGAGTGCACAAACTTCTTTATTATAAAAGTAAATATAAATTTATACAGTTTAAGTATTATAATTTTTTATGTGAGTCTTTTCAAATTTTGTATAAAAGAAAAAAAAACTTTCTATTAGTAAGGTTGACTCCATATGTGTTAATATTTAAAAAACATCTTAATAAAATGCCCTTATAAGCTATTGGAAAATAATGTGCAATTTTTACAAAATATCCGAATAAATATAAATATTTTTTAAAAAAATTATATGATTTTAAAAAATTTAGAAATTGGTTCAAAATAAGTAATTGACATATTTGAAAAATGTGCTTTTCTTGTATAAAAACATATGTAGAACACATTTTTTGTCATGTCAGAACATAATGTTGTTTTGGAGATGAGATTTTAATCGTCAACAAAAATCCGTTGGCGAAAAATAAAAATTTCATTTCCTGCTCGAGCATCTCAAAAAAAAAAAAAAAAAAAAAAAAAAAATCAACTTTTAATAACGTGTTGCCATTGCATTTACTAAAACTCTGATTTAAAAAATAAGTTAATGACTACAGCAAATAAAACCTAGAAAAATGTCATTTTGAGCATACGATTTCATGAAATGAAATAAATAGGAAATTGGATACTTTTTTTTAAACAATCAATGCGAGGCAAAGTTTTTTTAGGGTAATTTGCAATACTAAATTGACTCATTCAATGAAACCATTAAAATGATTAAAAATATAATTTAACTTGCACGAGCACGTGGTGCTTAGACTTTCAAGAAATGATGTTCTGACCTGATGCATTGAAATATCCATAAAAGATTTCTTTAATTTTTTTTTCATATTTACTTGCAGAATGGTGCTTAAAATAGTCGGAAAATTGTATTTTCATCTTTCTAATGTATATTCTTTTAGTGTAAGGCAAAATAATGTAGTTATTTTAGTATAATGCAAAATAATGTAGTTATTTTAGTGTAAAACAATATTTTTATGAAATTTTAATCACTCTTTTCAGAATATATCCCCAAATGACTACCGTTTTAAAATAATTTGAAAGCTAACTTGATTTTTAGTAATTAGATTAATGTATTGTTCATTATGTGACCTTATAATGCTTAAAGGAAAAGTTACTAATAGTTTAAAAATAATTTATTTTTAGGATGCTCTGCAATTTTAATATGTTTACTAATATTTCAGAATAATACTTTTTTGACTAATTTTTGGCTTTTGAATTTTATTTCTAGGCACCTCTTGTAAATTCTAACATTGTTGGGAATTATTGTAAAAATCAGCAGCTTAGAGAATGATAGCAAAAATAAAATAAAATGAATTAACGCAAAAGAATTATCCTTACCACGCTTAAAAATCCAGGATAATCTAAATAGCTACCGTTGGTGAAAAACTGAGGGTAGTTCTGATGCCCATTTCCGGCATCGGCAAAATTCTATTTATAAGATGTCTTATTTGGAGGAAATCCGACGTAGCAACATTTACTTTCCCTATGAGGAATAGGAGGGTGTGCTTATTTAACACCTAAATTTTTACCCATATATTTTTGGCTTTACAGAATGGGATTGTAGAATTAAATAGCTCTATTTCAGAAAATCTTGAAATTAAGGTCTAGGGTAAATGTCGCAAATTCTACTGACTCAATTGAACAGTATAAAGCATACTATTACTTCGAGCCTATTTTGTGCTTTAAAAAATTTCGTTTCTACAGACAAAGCTAGAATTGTAGCTTTTAAGGAGCTGGAAAAAGTTTTAAATCTACAGAATATTTTTTGCTCTATTTACATTAACTTGATATGAACATTGTTTATCGGCTCTTTTCTTGGACGTTGAATGAAGATGAAAAGGAATTTTGTAGTTGTAGATTTGCTAAAGAATCATTGAATTGGTCTAACACTTCACTCAATGCATGAAACGAAAATTTTCTGGCGTTTCGGCAATTATAAAGCTTTAATTTATTTAATGACGCCAAAATTTTCAGCAAAAGATTACACCAAGGCAGTGTCAAAGAGCAAGAAAAATCAGGTTGCCTTTTTTTTGTATATTAGATACAAACAGATATTAAACAGAGACGGCTTTCTGGTACAGAGGTAGCGCGTCTTCCTCGTGTTCTGGGGGTCCCCGTTCGGCCATGCTTGTTCTCCTGTGTGCTATCTGTGAGATGTGTGACTCTGCCCCCCTATTAAAAGGGGCTGTGCAAGCAAATGTGGTGAGTGTGTAGCTAAGTCGTACTCTTGGCCCTAGTTGGCGCTACTTCAAAAACAAGAGACGCTCCTATCGGCTTAAATCTGCTGCTGCATCAGCAGGGGGCTTGTCCATAGACAAGTGCCATAAGTAACAACAACAAGATGTTAAACAGAGATAAATCAGATGATTAGGGTCAAACGTACAATTTTTAGCGTTTAAAATAATCGAGTTTTAAAGTTTTTTTAAAAAATATATCTGGCAACCAAATCCGTAATTTACCAAAAAAAGTTAAATAATATTCTTTTCAATTCTAGATAATGAATCAATACCGCATGAAAAAATTATCTTTCGGTCGTGAGAGGGGAAGAAGGTAAAAATTGTGAATTCACATATGATAAAGATTTTATTTTTAAGTCTGATTCCTTAAAATTATGATAGGAAGAAAGTCCATTTATTTTTGTTAAATATAAATTATTTATTGCCTTTCAACTCCAAATTATGAAGGAAAAATATGTTGCTTATTGTATTTGATTATTAATTAACAAATAGTGGTTTTTATTAGTTGCACTCTTTGTGAAGGAATAACAAATATCAGCATGGGAGTTGCACCTTCATTGTTTTCCACAACACAAGAAAAAAGATTTGACTAATTGTATCGATAAGAATCCAGAAGGGGGGATTGATATTGGCTATGATAAACGTATGATCGTGCAGAAATGAAGGCTAAATAAATATATCATGTGAAAAGTACTATTGAACACTTATCTCTGTACCAAATAAATTACAGAAACAACACCCAAATAAAGGCACAACTATTATTGAGCAACTTTTATTAGACTTGGTATGCTCTACTACGTGCAGTCAAGAATAAAGCTACTTACAAGCCGGCCGATTTTATTTTCTTTCTTATTTTACTCGCATTGGAACACAATAGCAAGGCCTGTCTTTTTATAACATATTACAGTTTTCTCTGTCAAAACTTTGGCGCCGTCTTGTCTGAAAAGGGGGAAAAGAAGAGAATAATTTGTCTGTCAATGTTTGGTGGGTCCGTATTTCGCTCGTACGGCTCTGCGTTACGTAAAAGCCACTTTGTAGAAATTTGCACTTTCTCAAATTGACCCAGCCGAGTACTGAAGGAAGGGGGGGGAGACAGAATTCACCGATCACGTTTTGTTAACCAGCAATTTGTAGCCAACGTTTGATTTTGATAATCGATCATAACTCATTTCGAGATTAATTTGAATATGTATTGTGATTGCATCCGATATCTGATTCCACCAGAATGTTTTTTCCATTATGAAATTGCGTTGCGAAATATAAATGGAAACCCGAAAACCTGATGTATTGCGCAGTTTTTGAAATACGCAGAACGAACTGCGTTATGGATGGCCACCTTTATTTCAACTTGTGTGGTGTCAATTTTTTATCATGTCAGAACATGATGTTGTTTTGGGAATGAAGTTTACTGCGTCAACAAAAATCCGCAGGCGAAAAATAATAAACAAAAATCCGTAAGGGAAAAATAAAACTTTTATTATCTGCACGAGCATCACAAAAAAAATCAGCTTTTAATAACGTGTTGCCATTGCAATTACAAAAGCTCTGATTAAAAAAATAAATCAATGACTACAGTAAATAAAACCTACTAATTTTGAGCACGTGATTATATGAAATAAATAGGAAGTGGGATAATTTTTTTAAACAATCAATGCAAGGCAAAGTTTTTTTGGATCGTTTGCGATGCTAATGTGACTCATTCCATGAAACCATTAAAATGAACAAAAATAAGATTTAACTTGCACGAGCACATGGTGTTTGGCCATTCAAGAAATGATGTTCTGACATGATACATAGAGATATGCATGGCAGATTTCATTTTAATCCTTTTTTTTAAAAAATGTTTTCGCCTTGAGATGGTTTGATTTTCGAAAATTATATCAAGAATTATCACTAATCTTCCATCTTAATCCAAAGATATGCGACATAAAGATTTTTGACGACCATATATCAATTTCATGAATATTACAATAATAAATTTCTAGAATTAGATAATTAAGAGGTTTCACCTTTAACGAGTTCATACATAATTTTTAAAGAAAAATTGAAACTAATTTTAAAGCAATGAAAAGGTATTTTAATTATACCGAATTATGTTTAATAGGATTTGTGGCAATATAAATGAAGATATGTAGTAATATATGTTATTTAATTAGTAATAAAACGAAGATTAAGTGCTAAAAATTAAATTAAAAAAGACAACAACTTCTCTGCTTTTTCTCATTTCGAATAAGAAACCTTTTATATGCATTTTTTTCTTAATAATTCCAATGATTTGTTGTTTGTGTTTTACAACTAGATTTATCATTAATTTATGACCATTAAATAATACTCTCCCAAAGAATAAAATTTCCTGCAGTTATAAATGTCAAAACAAAATTCATAAATTCTCCCAAGAAACTAATATGCAAATATTAAATGATGTAATTCATGCTTTAACATCAAATTAACCTGTGATTTTATTCATTCCGAAGCTTAACATCTTTATTGGTGGGATGTTTCCCCCTCCCCTTTATTTATTGCCTCATTAACTGCAGAAGATATGCAAAGATTTATATAGATATCTAGAGGCAAAATTTAGCTAATCAAATTTTTTCTTGCAATGCTTATAAAAAATCTACATCCCTTTTATGTTTCAATTAAACTATATTTTATTAAACTTTGAATTACTATTTCTAATCGTAAAAGTTATAATGCATTTTTTTTTCACCATAAAGTATCAAAGCAAGAGCATATTTTTTGATCATATTCTCAAAGGTCAACAACCTATCAAGGTCAAGCTACCTTGATACTACCAAACATCTTGTAATAAAGTTTTAAGCCGACATAATACATCAGATATGATATCAGAATGAAATGAGAAGAATTTTTAAAACAATCAACTAAATATTTATAAATTGAGTCACATGAATATTGATCTGAACAAATTAATATTACAAAAAATGTGAATAACTTTTTGCTGAATGAACCTACAACCAAAATATTGTTTTTCAAAGGAAGTCAAAGCATTAGTTATTAGAATTTCGAACATGTCAATGCTGATTTGCACCAGAAATGGAAACTCATTTTCGGTTTTAGATTGGCGTATTTTAAAATATATATATTTTAAAAGATTCCTTAATATAAAATATGTTTGATTTGTGCCGCCTTTCTGGCACAGTGGTAGTACGTCTTCCTCGTGTTCTGTGAATCCCGGGCTCGAGCCCTGGTGCGGGCATGGTTGTTCTTCTGTGTGCTATCTGTGAGAGGTGTGACTGTGCCACCCTATAAAAAGAGGCTGTGCAAGTAAATGTGGTGAGTGTGTAGCTCAGTCGTACTCTTGGTCCTAGTTGGCGCAACTTCAAAAACAAGAGACGCTCCTTTCGACTTAAATCTGCTTCTGTACCAGGAGGGGGCTGGTCCATGGCAAGTACCATATGTAACAACAACAACATGGCTGATTTGTATTTTTTTATCAATCTATTTTTGATATATGTATTCAAAAAATTAATATACAACACTAATGTGAGTCAATTTTATTTGAAAAGTTTTGAATGTGGATGTATTTTTAAATTCTTTCGTATGCTTTATTCTTCAAATTTCTTAATACATTGTTTTTTCCCTTCCATATAATATTTTTGTTCTGTATTTTCTCTAATTTTAAAATGACTCTTTCTTTTATTCTAAAATAATTTCATAATATAAATAAAATAAAAATAGAAGGAATGTGGAATTTTATTTCAGCTTAAATACTTTTCTAATAATGCATCTTAAGAATTGATATCGTGACTGCTATCTAGTGCTAATAACTCATCTCATTTTTCAAAAAGCATTATCGGTTAGAAATATTATCGATTAGAAAATCATTAATTACTTTTCTGGGCTTTAACATTTCGTATAAAATATTATAAAAGCTAAATGTAATTACGATTTTTATCTGAAGCAATTATTCATTGGATGCTTTATCAAGAAATTTTCCTATGAGGCAAGACGACGGCATTCTTCATTACTATAATGACAAAAAATAATTTTTCTAATACTAAAATATTCTATAAGGTAAAAAATAGGAACCGACTGAACTTTTTAGCATGAAGTATAACTAAATCATCTTTAACCAATTCTCTGTTCTATAATATGTTGTTCATGGATGAAAACAAAAGTCGTGCTACAGATAAGGATTATAAACAGAATGGTTTTAACAAATTCTTATTTTTTCTTCGGCAATATTGAAGCTTGAAAGTCTTGAATTATGTCTCGAAATTATGTAAGTAAATCGAAAATTTTATTAATTATTAAAGTCGACAATTAGATTAATGTCTACTCGTGGATGAAGGCTGGTCTTGGTATTTCTCATTCTTTTGAAAAATAAAATTGTTCTCATCCGTACTTATAAGCCACAAGAAAGAAAGAACATCGGTGTGGCAGCTATATCCTTTAATTGAAAGACATTAAGAAGAAATGATTAATCAGAAAATGTCCTCATATAGGAAATCTACTACCAAAAATTCTACAAGGCTGGTATGCATTTCCAATTTGTATCAAAGACGCAATTAGAAAATAAATAGCTATTAGGCATTGCATAGTATTTATCATCTGTTATAATCTGTGGGGTTTTTTTCACAATCTTTTGAGAAAATTCAGAGCAGGACCCAATGCTGTCAATTTTCAGATGTCCTCTACGCTTTTGCGCATGCTCCAGGGGGTCTTTGTTTCTCCAAAACAAGGATAAAACGAGAGAAAAAAGGCTTTTAAAAGGACTTAATTGAATCTTAACAAAAAATTATTCCTTATTGCGTATTACACCTTTGTAAAGTGAAATAATAATCAGTCTCGGGATTTTAAAATGAATAATATACACAGCCGATTTGTGGAAAAGGAGCCATTAGCTGAAAATAACTGGAAAAGTGATTTGCAATTTACACTGAAAGCATTTCAGTACTGCACAGAGATTTATTTAGCATGCCTAGAGAAACCAAACAGTCATTTTCGGCATTTTTTGCTCAAAATTTTCTTCTTTGGTTATTGAAAAGTCGGAGAGAACAGGAAATATGTGTATATTCTCCAACTGCTATGAATTTCAAATCACTAATAGCTTCTCTGTCATTTTGTGTCAAAAATTGTCATCCTTCAAACCTCCCTAATTGCATATAAATAAATTTCGTTTCCTCATTCACCACAACAATAAATGAGTATATTGGCAATTAACTACGTATATAGCTTTCGAATCAATGAACTCAAGTCTTGCTTCATATTTTTCTCCACGAATTTTTGTGTAATGGTAATCTCTCAAATGGTGACTTTTCAATATTGGAACTATATGTTGATATTTCGCATTGATAATATTTAATCATTGATTGACATTGTCCGTCCAACACAAATCTGTTATGTGTAAAGTTCTGAACAAAAATGTATCAGAAGCTCGTCTGATACTTTTTAATGAGAAAGTCTATGTACAATACTTAACCACTTTTAATGTACTTTTAATTGCTAATCGTTTTTCCAACTTTTTACCACCAATAGTCCCAGAGGCATGGTATAAGGTAGCTGGACAAAAGTCTTCCTCTACTGAATAAAACTGCATTCCAATGGTACGTGTGTGCCTTGAGTTAGGCGCATTTTCCCCTTCTTTCCCTTACTTGTCCTTTTCTGGGGTACTTTGACGTCCGTTCATTTTACCGCTAGTTCGCGAGAGGCTCCGGACTGACATCCACGGGTGATAGTGGTCCTGCAATGGGTCAGATGGTAGAATTATGACCAAATCAAAGATAGCAGGTCATGGGAACGGGGCTTTCGATGCATGGGATTCATGCATGAACTGTAAGCAACTCAAACAAACTCTTGTTTCAACCCAGAAATTTTCTTTTTGAGGACCGTAAGACTTCATATGTTGTTTTCGCAAGGGATGCTTATGCAGAGAAATAATATCTTGATTTAGTTCCTTGTACATTCAAGAAAAATGATAATTTCTTGCTTATCTTCACAATATGGAGACCGATAATATAATTTAAAATGTCTAGTACCTATCGACATTATGATTTCAATAATAAAATGAAAATAAATTTCATATAAGATAAAATGAAGTTCTATTACTTACATAAGATGATTTTTTGCAATAATGAAAGTAGGGTCTAACACATAGAAAATAGTTTTCTTACCAAAGAACTACTAAAGGACTAATAAAGGGGAGTCTTAACGCACTTACTTTTAAAGGGATTATTATTTCTCTAGAAATGGAATAATTTAAAAATATTATTATTTTAAAATCTGAGATCTGACATTGCAATATAATGATTAGAAAAAAAAATGCAAGTTCGAACACTATAGTCTTATTATTTTTCATTAAAGAATATTGTTATGACAACTTAGTCATCTTGTTTCTTTTTCTTTCATCGTGTTTTACTTTTTAGATTGCTTTTATAATGAGAATGTGAAATGAAAGGAACCTTATATCCTTGTTTCATAGATTAAAAAAAAATGTAAATCGCAGCGAGTCAAAAGCAGAACCGGACGCTCGCCTCTCAACCCGCACCTTCAGTATAAGTGACACCTCCTCGGCGGGTAGCCTTCCAAAATTTCCAAGCGATTTGGTTCCAGACGCAGAAAAGTAAGAGATGAGGCATGGGCTCTGTAGGCGGTAGGTCAGGTTTTGCGTTCCGAGGTCCTTCGGGCAGGGTCATTACCGTCAATAGCATCGCCCCGTGCAAAATCGCCCTGAAGACCGTGCTTGATGCGACAGAACCAGGCCTGGGCATGCGTTGATCCGCTGACCTTGCCCGGTAGACGATGACAGTCCAGATATCACAGCAAAGCCTCAAATGAGCTCGGTCTAAACATAGGAGTCGGAGAAGAATGTAAAGCAAAAGCAACTGGTACAAATAACCTTGGTTATTAACAGTTGTGATTTATTAGGCATGAAAAAGAAATGTTTGTATATGTTAGACTCGTCTGGTTAGGGTGACCAATTTTTGAGCCAGCTTAATGAGTTTGATTACCCGTCATGCGTCAAAATTCTTTTTTCAGCTGTCGTGAGAATAATAATGCTGATGTGATTAAAAATGGAGAGAGTATGGAATTTTTATTTAATACGTTATATGAATTTATATTAAGAATCTAATTAACATTATCATAATTCGAATATTTCATGATAACTTGATGAGAATTTTTTGTAATATATTTCAGAAATTTCGCACTTGTAAAAAATAATCCCCCCTCTCCCTTTGAAATTCGGAATTATAGATTTCAAATCCCTTGTAAATTTTTCTCGATCAGTTAAAGTAATTCAAAAATATGGAAAATGTATAAATCCATATACAAAATCATGCCTGCATTTGCTCAAAAGAGTAAGTGAATAAGTTCATCTATTACAAGTGTTAAAAAATTAAAATATCCTCTTTTTCAAGTGATAAAAATATATTTACTCTAAAATCTGAATAATACTTTTCAACATTAATTTATTTAATACATTAATTATATTTAATTATATTGAGGATATTTAAAAAATTATAACCTCAGTTATATAAAAACTTTAAAACTATACTGTATAGTAAACAATGCAATAATGCACTAGGGTTTCTATATCATGATCATAATTAATTTAAAATGCAAACCAAATTATATGAACCGAACCTTTCTGTTAAACAACAACATTAAACCGAATAAACATCTCTATTAAACAACAATATCAAAAAAGCTTTCAATTATTTAATATCAATATTTGTTAAAATAATCAGTACAAGATAATCAGAAATACGACTTTTTAAATCATATTTTTTAAAATAATCCTTTTCATTTCCACTTTAATAGCAAATAGCAAAGGTCAATAAGATCTTAGTTGCATTTTTTTGAAGTAAATGGTCATTAATCTGCGAAATTGCCATACCATATCTACAATTAGAAAATATTTTTTTTAATATAAAATAATGCAAGCTCACTAATTTAATTTAATTTTTCGATCATTAATTTTAACTCGCCAAATATAACTTTGTTCATTAACTCCTTTAATTTAATTTTGAATAATTATGCAACCTTTTTATTTATTTATTTATTTGCACAATTTTTAATTTATTAGTGTAAAAATAAAATTCCGTTTCGATACATAAAAATTTCACTAAAACTTTATGCAGATTTATTAAATTAATTATGAATTTTATATTCATATTCTGGTTTTTTTTTTTCTGAAATTAAAAATGTGATAGAGAAACCATAATCTCCATCCTATGCATGTCCATCTGAGTATAATTAAAACTTAAGAGAAATGAAAAATTGAAAAATAATTACTGCTTTGATCAAATTCATGATGGGAAAATGTTGAATATGTAGTTTTAAAACACAATTGCGGGTATGCTTTGTATCACGGAAGGTTTACCTGAAATACCTTAACTTTCATTTGCCTCCTTAAAACTAGTTCTTCTCCGGAGTAATTATCTTAATAGAATTCTGAGTCTTATCAATTAACTTCTACGTCAAATCGTGCAATCGGGGAAGAAATACAATGTTCTGATGAAGAAAGAATGGGGTAAATTTTTAATCACGCAACAGCCATAAACTTCCCACGACTCTTACTCAAAAATCTTATCTAACCATCTCCATTTTCCAGAAGAAATTACGGTCCTTTCGCAAGACGCCACCTTTGAAGCTGAGATTTTCCACACTCACGGGACATAAAATCTCTGCTCACCCCATGGGGACATAAAAGAATGGTACACTTCCTCTTCTCAAAACGTGTCGGAATGCTTGCTGTTTTTCCTCGTAGCTACCAGAAAGGTTTATTACTACCCGGTTGCCGTCAGCAGTTATTTACAACGCTTAAAATAAAAATCAGGATGGATATTTTTTTTAAAAAAAATTTAATGTATTAAGAAATACATTTTGATCTCATTTTGTGTATTTCTCTCTCGGTCAGATTTAAGGAGAAAAGAAACATTTATTATGGTTAAGCTACGATTGATTTCCGAAGGATCCTACGATAGATTCTTTCATGTAGGATTAAGGACAGAATTGATAATTTGAAATTAAACAATTATATGTTCCTAGAATAGATAGAATTGATATTTTGAAATTAAACATTTAAATATTTCTATTATAAATTTTATCTATATTAAAGTTTTTAACAAATGCTCTTAAAAGTTTACTAAAATTTTTTATATCTTTATAGATTTAAGAAATCGTAGCTACTTTTTAATTGAACAGAAATTACTTTGTAGTTTGGCAAATCTCTGAAAAAGTATGAATCAACGATTTTGATTTCATAATAGAAAGTATATATAAAGGCTTTTTTTTAATTTTTAAATAAGTGCTTTCTTATTATATATGCATTTGTTTAAAATAAAGGAAAGCAAAAATGACGATGAAAATTTCCAATTGATGATTATTCGAGCAGCATTCTGTAAAAATCTTGTCAAAAATATAAAAAGTGTCTTTAAATGTATAATGAAATTATATATATATAT
>JAOUZG010044845.1:3850595-3887506 GCA_026289955.1 Argiope argentata
TCCTATCTATTTATTTCGAATAATTAAGAAAACCAAGGGGACAAGCCTCCTGCCCCAGCCACGGTCCGATTTCGCAATTTATATTTCACGTGTAAACTCGTAATTTTAAATAAGTCAACAATAATCGCCTACTCTTCAACCCCTTCCATTCCATTAAAGAGAGAAACCTTAAATATACTACTTCAAGCTTCATACTGTATGAGAAACAAGCTAAAATTCTCTGACTTCACCATTTTTGATTTTTGACTTATTTTTATTTAAAAGCTTCTGGGGATTAGATGCGTCACCAATGGTCACTCTCTTCTCTCTAATTTCCAGAGACAATGCAAAATAACATCTTTAAACAGCCAACCTCAGTAAAAGGGCGAATTTCTCCGCTTTGCGCACAAAGCTGGTCAACGAAATGCTCTGTGGTGATAGTGCGTGTAAAATTTGAAGAAATACTTTCATTTAGTGTTATTCAACGTACTTCATTAAGGTTGATTAATATTACTAGATTGATGCTATTAATAATATTGGTGAAAAACTGGCAACCAATATGAGCTAGCAGATTTTTAAAATTCTAAATTTTGATTCTATAGCATATTCCCAACCAAAATGAACAGAATAATTAAAATTATTTGAAAGTAGTATAAGCAATGAGAATTAAAAATTTGGCATTCTATGAGAATAGGGAAGATAGATAAGGCATGATCGATATGCGTGCACGAAAGAATTTCTGCATCTTGTAATGAGAAATTATGTGTTTCTTTGTATTTAGGTAAGTATCATCAACTTAATTTCAAATTTTTATAGATTCTACCCTTTTTTTTACTGATCTACTTAATTAAAAATTAAATACAAAGATAATACATGTTATTCAGAGGTCCTCTTATCATAAATAATATTTAGTTAAATTTTACAGCTTCTATTTAAATCATTTATTACCTGCCGCTGCAATGTTTTCCCACATATTTAAAAAAGGTTAAATTGGATTTTTCCATATATCTTCTTAACTATTTGAAATAAATAATTGAATTCACAGTGTTCAAATCTACACTCTACTTTTCTTGATTTCGGATAACAAATACTACAAGAATTTTAGGATATAAAGAATTGGTCAGTCGATTTTGTTTAAGAAACAATGACCAAGACACTCTTAAAAACAAAATTCTTTGCTAAGTATCTATGCCCCTTACAGATTGCTAACAGAAAGTTTTAAAAACGAGCCTTGTTAGTTTTAAAGGGAACTTGAATGTTATTGTTTCGTGATATATCTTTGAAGATGCAAAAAGCGATGAATGTGTGTGTATGTGTGTTAGTGCTAAAACCTATCAAAAGGTACTTTCAACTCCTAATCGTGTTCGTTCTAATCCTACTGTGTCTTTTTAATGTAACATTACGCTTGCCCCTGAGAGTACAATTGTCATATATTATTCTTTTCCTACCCTAAGTGGGTCGAACAACTGTAAAGTTTCCAGAGGTTTATATATCCATACACTCTCGGGGAGGATTAATGTACATTATTGTCCATATTGGGGGCAATGCTTATAATAATAATAAACAAATTATAAATTTTAATGAGTTTTAAATAAATTTGTTCAGGATTCTAGGGAGTCTTTCAGCCTCCGTGCGCTTTAGAAAGACTCATTGTCCATTCCCCATTTAAAAAACTTTACACCCCTTATGCATAAGCTGGAGTAGGGGGGAGATCGTGAATCTCTGCTAATTATCTTCACTATATAAAGTTAATTCAATAACGTTCAAAATTCTCATGAGATTCAAATGCTCACAAAGATTTTTTTGATCTTGTAATTCTAAACTTTATTATAAAGAGACAGTTATTTTTATCATGCATAAATTCCTCTGCAGAAAATTTCAGTTACAAAATGCGTAGTGAACAGCCTTAGCTCTTTGTTCTGCTAAACAAAACAGAATATCAATTGATTTCATGTTATGAGATTCTTGAAATCATAATAGCTCACGTTTAGTTATAACTGCACAAAAAATATCAGCTCTAAACACTCAGATACTTCACCCCCTAAAAAAATACAGGGCGATGTAGGTCACAACACTAAAATATTTTATCGCAAGTACCGAAGTCAGATTGGGAATGGACTTCTGTGAAAAACAGTATTCGGTAACAATGTAAATGATTTGAGTGCACTTCTTTTTTGAGTACTGTTCAGACGGAAGTAAGGGCCGCGGTGGCCTAGTGGTGAGGTCACGGTTCATGAGTAGAGTTTCGTGTTCGAGACCCGATTCCACCAAAGAACCGTCGTGTAAGAGGGACAGTTGCACGTTAAATCCGTCAGAGCCAAACGTCCTCCCGCTGGTGTGTTGTGGTGTGGAGAGAGGAGTGACAGCTCGGGTGTCGTCCTCGTCATCTGACAACAATTCAGAATTTGAGGTGCGTCCCCAAATATCCCTAGTGTTACTTTACAACGGGACGTTAATGCAACTAAATTAAACTATATTAGACAAAAGAAAATGATGTTTCCTTGGAGAAAACGAATTTCCTCGATTGCTGTACTTTGTGCTATGATCACTATTGCTATAATTATATATAATGGTAAAGTTCTGTGTATAAGTTAAGAATTTAGACATAACAATCTCTGTCATAAATATATAAATAAAATAACTTATAATTACAATTCAACAATCACTTTTATGACAACAGGCCATTTCCAAAAAATTTTAAGAGTAGAAGCATCTTAAGATCTTGCGTCAAAGTATTCCTCGATTTCGATTAAAGATGTACGGGGTTTTTTTCTCATTCTAAAATAATTGGTTTCTATAAAGTTTTAGATGGGTTTTTAGGAATTGTTCGCATTTAATTCTTTGATATACATGCGATCACACCAAGTAACAATTGCCTAAAAGCGGATTTTCTTTAAAATGATTTATACTGATATAGCTTGTTACAGAATCTTTTGCATCATTAGTTAGAAACATCGCTATCTTAAATTTCATTTTCAAATATTGAAGCTGCCTTCATGAAACTCCATTGACATTTTTATCTCTAAAACTGATATATATGAAAATGTGTATAACCATACAACATTTTAAAAACTTCCTTACTCAGTTTCTTCAAAGATTGCCTTTGCCTCGAATAAAACCTCTTTTATACTTCATGTTAAGATTCGTGAATTATGTAATGATGTCATTTCACAATTCCAGTTGCTCAGGAGAAGATCATAAACACCTACTTGTTCTAAAATGCAAATTTATAATTTTTCATATCCCCTTGTTGGCCACTTCTTTTTCACCAATTTAGATGGCGTTGTTCTGGTTTTAAATTATAACAATGCCATCTACAAAAAAAAAATGCCAATTATACAATTTTTCACTAAAAAAGAATACCAACTCTAATAAGAGTTCTTTTGTGCAGATAACGCTTGGGCAAGGTATTTCAGTTATTTTTTACCCTTCCCACTGGCCCCAGAAAAAGTGGCATTTATAGAAAAGAATTTTGCAAAAATACTAAATAAATTTTATATCTCAAATCAATTTCTTCTTTTCGATTCTTCAACTGCTCATACTGACAATAGAGCAATCTTGCTGACCATTTGACCCATGAATCGCTAACGTAATTTTTTATGGTCTTCATGAATTATTCCCTAATAGATAAACAGTCAAAATAAGATTAAAATATTATCAAATAAATGCAGATAAGAATAAAAGGATGCAATGGAATCGAGGTAAAATGTTAAACTGTCTTCAGCACCTATTTCAAAAGATGGTCACGGCTGATATACAAAGTAAATTAATTTTTAAAAGGTGGGCGTCTTTTCATCTACTAAAAGATTGTTTCTTTAAACACTCTGTTTGCATGGGCATCAAGTAAAAATATTTCCGTGAGCAAGGATTCAAATCAAACATGAATCATAGCCTATTTCACGCTAAAACAAAGACTAGATTTCAAATCGTGATTACATTTCCCTCACGCTTTGCGCGGAGTGAGCAAAAAAGTAGAAAACCGGAAATAAAAGTTGATTGCTGTGATAGATGCTGTTTGATTATCAATTGTAATTTATAACATTTATATTCATGAGCTATTTTCAAACCCAATTTACTTCGAATTTTAATTTTTATATTATATGTATTTTAAAAAAATAAATAAATTTCAAGACTCGTTACATTTCCTTTGAAAACAAACATTGTTTTGCTAGAAACGGATTATTTTTTTAGTTTCTTTTCAAAAGCGTTTTAACTATTGTAGTGTATTTAGTTGCGTGAAATCTGCTTGTCGTCATCAGATAAGTTTCATCACGAAATTGTTTCCCAGGAATGCGTTATGTACTACATTACGATTCACTTACGGTTACCTTTTCTATTTGCTGCATTTCAATTAGCATCGTTCTGTACTGATAGTAAGCTTTAACATTGTTAATAATTTGTCTGTGAGCTGCTGTTGCGTGGGACAGACGGGACCTAAAACTATGTAATTTAGGACAAACGCGCTTTGTAAGGTAGAAATATGAAACTAGGTGTTACATTTTCAATTTAAAATACTTCAGGAATTTTCCTAGATGACTTTTGAAAACAAAGGGAATTTTTATATCTTCTGAGAAATAAAAAATGGTCTTTTCTATGCTACCGATTTAGTGCAATATAACTTCAGTGCCTGTAGTTATGCTTTGAAAAAATTCTCTTTATCATTATAACGAAATGCAAATCATTTTCATTGTAATTTCACTATGTCATTACTGACTTAATTTCAATTCAACTTCTTTTACATATCTTTTATTTTTGAGCATAAAATTGGGGAAAATATTAGATCCTTTTTATTTCAATAGCCTTGCACTTATTCTATTTATCGAGTAAATACATCCTCTCAGTACATATTGCCATTAAACTGATTGAGTAATCTATCTTCTAATTGCAATTACTTCATATATATATATATATATATATATATATGAAAAATAGTTTTACAAAGTATCAGAAATTTAGAGGAAATTACATGACAGCTAAAATGGTATTATTAAATGATTAAAAATATTATTTAAATTTTTTTAAAAAATAATATAAGTATTATAACAGGAAAACATCAAAAATTTGCATAAATATAAATTATTTTAAATTCTAGTTTAAATTTCAAAATTACTTCAAAGTGAACATTCCTAGCATAATTTCTGCCCTGAATTTGGTCAATAGTTTGAGGATCAATAATGTGCTAAAATATCAAACAGCGCTGTTTACAGAGTCTCAATACTGAAAATTTGGCTCATCTTTTCATGTTCATTTAGATTGTGTTTAAATTTGTAATAATATTCTTGAAAATATTTTAACTTTGTGGCAATTACAAACAATATACTGCACAACGGAAAAAAATCAATTTATCATTAGTACATTTCTAAGCACGACTGTTGTTTCTTGTAATATAAATTAATATAAGGTAATATATTACCATTCTTAAGTTTAAAATGTTGATTTCTTTTGATAATGCATTCAATTTTTTATTTATTTTTTTAAGAAAAATGTTCTGTGCTATGTCACAAAAATATAAAATTTTTATCTATTGCACAAAAACGTCTGAATGATTTCTGCTGAATGATTTCACCTATAATCTTTAAACATTTTATGAGCAGAGCATGTTTCCATTCAGCAAGCAAGTTATCGAGTTACTTCACGTCTAATGATTTCTCGTTTCAAATTACAGCTCAGATTTTTGGCGAGATAACAGGTGGAATGAGTGATTAGTTACATAACAGAATAAACGGGAAATGCATTAGGTTTCTCAAATAATACGAATTACATGTCCATCAAAAAATGAAATTTAAAATACTCTGCCAAAAAGCCATTGAAACAAAATGGGAATAAAATATTTTCTTAAAATACCTTCAAGCGCAATAATTCTTCAAAACTAGGTGATTATTAAAGATGACCGGTCATTCAACAATAAAAATATCACGCAAACAATTTAACTAGAATAAATTGTGTTAACTTTAAGTCTTGTTAACTATATTGTGCTAAATATAAAGTAGTATAATATATTCATAATACCACGGCGATTTATATATAGAATTCCTCATTCTTGTATTGTATTTTTATCATGTCAGAACATAAAGTTGTTTTGGGGATAAGGTTTTTGGCGTTAACAAAAATACGTAGGCGAAAAACAAAAATGTTACTATATGCACGAGCATCTCAGGAAATCAGCTTTTAATAACGCGTTGCCATCGCATTTACAAAAATTCTGTTTTTTTTTTAAGTTAATGACTACAGCAAATAAAACCTAGAAAATGTCATTTTGAGCACGTGATTCTATGAAATGAAATAAATAGGAAATGTGATTATTTTTTTAAACAATAAATGCGAGACAAAGTTTTTTTTTTATCTTTTGCAATACTAAAGGGACTCATTCGATGAAACGATTAAAATGAATAGAAATAAAATTTAACTTGCACGAGCACGTGGTGCTTGACTGCTGAAGAAATGATGTTCTGACATGATACACTGAAATATACATAACTGATCCCATTTTAATCTTCATTATTCTTAATATCGCAAGGTCCATCATTTTCTGTACTTCTTTATTTCCATAAATGTTAATTATATTTTATATATAGAAAAAATCTCTTTTGCACATCTTTCAATAGTCGATCCGAAGCAATGCACAAATTAAAAGACATCAAATACTTTTAATGAAATTTGCTTTTCATTAACTAGATTTTACAGCTATTTTAAAATAATATTATTTTTAAGATTATGTCGTATAATAGAATTTATAATAATTTAAAATTTTAAATATTCTGATTAAAAAATAATTGTGAAGTTATGAAGATAAAACATTTTTATTGCAATAATTTTTCTTGAGCCATCATATCTTAATTCATTCTGAAATATTTATTGCTGAAATAATAATGATTAATTCTCCTTATTGGTTATATTGCGGTATTATTATTAGATATGCTTTATATTCATTTCATTAGAAAATATAAACAATAATATGGTTATCTTAATTATTATAGATCTTCGCAGATTTCTTTTTATATCAAAAAATATATCTAAACATTTTTAAAGATGACATTATAATTTTAAATTTCGCATCAAAATTAAATAGTGTCCACTATCGAGATTTTGATTTTGGATTATGTTTTAATCTCAGTGAATTTTTTAATTCATATCCCATCATAAAAAATATACCATTTATTTTTGTTGTTGTAACTAAAAGCGCGCAGATGGTCGTCAGTGATTTTAAGCCGAATGAGCGTCTATTGTTTTTTAAGTAGCGTCAACTAGGACCAAGAGTACGAATTAGCTATACACTCACCGCATTTGCGTGCACAGCCTCAATTTACAGAGGGAGCACATTCACACTCTCACAGATAGAACACAGAAGAACAATCATGCCTTAACCGGAACTCGAACCCAGGACTCCCAAATTCACGAGGAAGACTCGTTACCAGGATGTCTTCTCATTGAGTTTTAAATGTAGCGTTGTTACAAAATGCGGAACACCAAAAAATGTTTTATTTTTGTAACATTGAAACAATAGTAAATTATTTTGGAATGTACAATTCTCTTTTTGATATTGAGAACAACTTGGAATAAATTAGAACAAATCACATCATTTATTAACCAGCGACACTCTAAAACGTTTTTACTATATATTAGACGTATTTCATTACATTTTTTTCTTCGAATAAATTTTAATTGTCCTTTTGAAATGTCTGATGCAAGTTTAATTGTTTTGCCTTACTTTATTACATCATTTCGAGAATGTCGCCGTGCATTATTAACATTCA
Organism: Argiope argentata; assembly: GCA_026289955.1. Classification (NCBI taxonomy): domain Eukaryota; kingdom Metazoa; phylum Arthropoda; class Arachnida; order Araneae; family Araneidae; genus Argiope; species Argiope argentata. Next base: position 3,858,329 of record JAOUZG010044845.1, read on the forward strand.
GAGGAAATCCATTTAGTTATTTTTAACCGCATTTCGAAAAGCAAATTAGTTTCACTTTTTTTAAATCGCATTTGATTATGTCATGTATCTCAATTTAACCTCTTTAAAATTCTAATATTGTCCAAACTATTAATTTGCATCTATTAATTAATTCGCAGCCTCTCAAAGTGAACACAGTTCTCACGCCACCTCGATTAGGATATAATTATTGTGACGTTTCGAGATGTCAAACTGTCGCAATGTCCCTTTTCGAAGAAGAAGAAAAGTTTGCATTAATAAATTCGACGAAGAAATTGTCCTTCCAACGGGAGTTGCGGTGAGAGAGACATCAGCAAGGGTTGAGAAACTGGTGAGATCCAACAAGACGATTTCATTAACTGCCGCTAAAATGTGGAACAGAATATTCTTTTTGGGAACTTAATGAAATCTGTCGGAACTGGGGTAATAACAGGTTGCCGGCTGATCTAATTAACAATGAGTAAAAAATTCTGCTGCGGAATTAAAGAAAGAAAAGGAGCGAAATCGGATATCTAACCTCACGTGGCAAGCAGAAGGTAAACAAACAAGTAACCTAGTGTTGCTTTCGCGTCGAGAGCGTGCGAGTAACTCTTGGCTGCCAGCCATTATTTTGAGTCATTAAAGGTAGCTTCGGAACAAATGGGAAATGGTTTTCAGAGTAATGAATATGGTGTCAATCATGGAAAAACAAATCATAAAAAAATGTCTAATTTATTCGCCGAGTATCGATGTACTTACGCTCAATCAGGTTAATGTTAATGACGCGGGTAATTTTTATTACCTTACCGCAATGTATTGAGAAATATCTGAAATGTTGTTAAGTATTTATCTCGGTAGTAGCCCCTTCAATGGCAAACTGCGGTTTGGAATACGAGCATTTATTTATTTTTTTTCTCTTTAATTATGAATTGATTGCGAATTATTGCTTTCTGGATGTGTTGCAATAGATGAAGAGAAAACCGATAACGTACATGAATACAGGAATATGGAAATAGTTCATATTTATTAAGCTATCTGTGGTCAATTAATGCTTAAATTGACTTGTAACTGAAATCTTATTCTATGCAACCTATTCTATCCCTTCATGCTCAAAAAATGACCTGATTCCTGAAATGGCATACATATTTTTCTATTTTTAAACTTCTAAATTCAGTAAAAGAAGCAATTCGTTGAAATGATTAAAATAATTTGAACACGTTTAAGAATCTCAAATATTCTTGTCCTAATGCAGATTGAAGCAATAAATATCCCAAATAAGACAAATAATAAACCAGAAAGTTAAATTGTTGATTAGTAAAAAAATGTTAACTTAAAATAATATTTGAATGCTAACTTAAAACAATATTTCTTCATGATTTATTCAATCATGAACAAATATTGTTTTATGAATTTTCGGCTCTTTGTTGTGAACTGCGACATAATATGTAAAAAATTCCTAACACTAATCCACGAACAATAACGAATGTGTTACAAAATAATAAAAAATTTGTAAAAAATGTTTTCAGTAATATTTTGTCAAATTAAAAAATATCTAAAATTTGTAAAAGAATTAATTAATTCTTGTACTTCTTTTTTATGAAATTGTTTCTAACAAAATAAAATTACTTTCACTATTAATAACCATCATAACAAAATGATGTTTTAGAATTAATTCAACTACATTAATATCATTCTTTAATTTCCATACAGTTATAGTAATAATGACGTCAGCATAAATTGAATTTCAATTCGTTGCAACTCGACTTTATATAAATTCAGTTATTAAAATAAGGAAAGCATTTGTTAAAAACTGTACTTAGAAATGTTTTGGGGAAAATTATTTAAAATTAGAAAAAGATTGAGTGGGAAAAAATTGGTAATACTAAAGGGAATTTTCCCTTCTTTTAAATTTTAGAATGAAGTAAAATTCCTTTTTATACAATAATATTTTCCGAAATTATTGAGGAAAAATATGAAAGTTTCAATTGATTTTTAACGAAAAATTATAAAAGAATTTGTTTAAACGTTTCCTGGTGAATATTTATTGTGAAAAAGTATCTACTGGCCAAATTTCGAAGTTATGAATTCTGAGATTTGTCCTGAACAGGCTTTTTTTTTATTCAGCTCGTGACATTACAAAATTTAGATATAGTTTGCAAACATATTATTTAAAAATGAATATTTTGGTACGTACTTCTTAATAAATAAGTTAAGTTGCAGCATTCTTTGACTCATATTTTTCGCATTAAGAATTTGAAATAAATCACGAGTCTAAAAAAACAGAAAAACTATTGCTTTTAATAATAAATTATTAAATTGAATAGGTATTCTTCCTTGCATAGAATACCTATTTTTACCATTCTCTACCTTCATTTAGGCCATTTTATAATGATATATAAATCCAAGAAATTCATTTTTATTATTTGAAATAATTAGCAAATGAATATTTTTAGGCTCCCTAGTAATTCACATCTTAGTTTCATATCAACAATGAAATCAATCGCATTTTTGTTTTTCGTTTGAAGGTTGGATAAGTTCCTTTTATGGCTACATTAATTTTCTGACGAAAGCTTAGATTTACGCTCTGATAAACGAGGTATTATTATGTTATTAAAATAAGCATATAGTAATAAGGACTCTTTTTATTTCGAAAAAAGGATTTTACGAAGCAACCCATCTCCTTTACTATACTGAACATGGAATCGGTAGCAGTTAATGCTTAAAATATTTATGTAAGATGAAGGCAGTAGTGTAGTAAATCTTAAAATGCAATAAAAATTTAATAAAGTAGATATCTTCACGAAAACGAAACGAAAGAACTAAAGAATTTCAATGTGTATAATTATTCTCATATTCATACAAGATTACTTTTTTGTTATGTTAGCACAGAAGAAATGTAATATTTTTTTATGAAAATGATTTCGTTATCATCACCATCAGTAGTAAATCGACTTATGTAACGTTAAGCCTCTAAGTAAGTGACCTACCTATCTAGAATGGATTCGTATATCCCCAGAATGGTTATTGTTAAATTATGGAAATCAGGTAATGTGCAGTTTATGTAGTCAACTTTTAAATTAAATAATTAAACAGTCTATCCGTTGAAGTGGTGGAAGCAGTTTCATTTTTCACATCAACTCAATAACTTGCATATTATCTACTTAATTGACACTTTTATCTACCAGGTACTCATTTAAAGGAAAAATAAAATTTTTGCACTAACAAAATCAACGTTTTTATTGATTTTAAGCGAACAACTAAGCAATACTAGGAATCATTAATACTCATAATTTTATTCTATAAACTTAGAAATAATTTCATATATTAATCATAAAAACTGAAAATAAATCATAATACCAATTATTGATCAAAATAATATTTACCTAGTCACTCATTTTGTGTATTATTCCGAAGATTTTAATTAAAAAAGTCAGAGGCAACCCAGCAGACAAAGGTAAAGACTTTTTACGCGGTGCATAAGAAAAAGATATTCACCACCTTCTCAGTCGTTTCTTTCTCTAATTTCATAAATATTAAAACTTTGAACATGATACCCGAAATTTTAACTGATGGGAGCTTTCGAATGAGTTGGTATTGAGTTACCTATAAAATCAGACGAAGTTAGAAATTCAAAATCGTTTTTAAGTTTCTAACTTTTTTCGTTACGACAAGCAATAATTAGCATAATTTTAATTGCTTTTATTTATTTAATATTTAAAGAAAAACTTTTCTACCCGCCATGATTTCCACTTTGGGTAGTTTACCTACGAACTCTAATAAAATTTGGGATATTTCATTTCCTAACTTTCCTTTCTGAATTAAAAATTCAAAATATTTGTGCTAGTTAAGACAAACTACACGATATCTTTTTTTTTTCTTTTCTTAATTATCCTTAATATATGGAATATAACATATATTTGTTGATTTTTTTTTGTTTTAATTTAAGAGAAAATGGTAGACTTAGATTCAAATTTAGTAATTTGGGCCTAATTGGATTATAATGTAAGTTTTTTTTTCATGTTACAATAATTTTACAACTAATTTTATGCTCCCCTTTTTAGCAACCTATTGAAGAGTATTTAAAGGGAATTTCATAAACAGTAAAATGGAAATGTATATTAACGACATCTACTGATACTAAAATAGTTTCTCCTCACTGTACTCGCATACTTAACCTTAAAAGCAGGCAAATAATTTACATTAATCATTTCTAACATTTTTAACGTTAAACGTTTCTTCGTGATTATAAATTTTGATAAATTTCAAAGCACAGGTTTGTACCATCTGCTTAATCCCCAATAAAATGCAAGAGCTGGCAAAAGCATTAATTAAACTTTGATGTCGATTTTTAATCATTAAACATTAAGGAAGTAACACCTGTTAATGAATTTTCCTAATTGTCTTAGGTTATTGCCTTATCCATGCTTCAAATTGGCTTCTTCCTTTTCCATTTTCGCTAATTCTTGTTTCCTACAATGATGCTGTTAATTAAACAATAGATTTTTTTCTTGATTTTCTCTGATAATATCTTTCAATAATTTGCAAATTTAATAACTGATTAACATGCCTGACTGTTCAAGTTAATAGAATTAAGATTTTATGCTGTTGTTGCGTTTTTCTTTAAGTATAAATCATTTTGGCGCTTATTCTGATTCATTGAAGATTTGCCAGTCCTTTTAAAAAGAAAAGAGCAAACAAGCTTTTTTACATCGGAGATATTTTATTAAAATAATTTATCAGTACTTCATTTCTTAAAATAAAATTTTGTGGTAAAGAAATTAAAACATTCAAAAAAAAAAGTATTGCCTATCAAAACTTTGAGCTATTGACAATTACAGTTGCGGTCAAGTAAAGGGATAGTTTATTCCAAATCGTTTTTTTTTTTTTCAATGTAAGAGAAAACTTTATTCATTTTTTAGATGTCAAGATGAAAAGTTATTAATGATGGGATATTGTTTTATGAAAAAGAAAATAAGTTCTAAACTAAAACAAGCTGTGCATCAGAATAGATGAGTTTATCTAATTGATGATATGTCGTTTACCTTACCAGGAGAAATCTCACAATATTTATTACAGGTTTTACTGAAACGCTGTCATTTACGAGATAAATGTTTAAAATTTTGTATTTTCCTGCCCAAAGAAATCGCCAGCTTTAGCATACCCTGCTGATATGTTGAAGGCAAGTGGACTGATTCATCGCCCGTGACTGGAAGTCACGTCGGGAGAGTTCACGGTTCCCGGATTACTCAGAATATTCCTTTTACTAGTGAAAGAATGCAATTAATGAGCTCTAGTGCCCTTCCCTCACGCAGGCTAACTTTAGTGCCCACAAGTGTACAACGTATCTACCTAAATGGTGCGAAGAAAACAAAACACCGCTGCGAACAGTCAGCGCTGCGGAACAAGATTGCCTTGTCTCACTTCCGCAATTAAGTCAGCTCCCCTGAAACCGGGCCTCGCCGAAAAACCCTAATGAAGTCTTAGAAAATAAAGGAGAAAAAAATAATTCATTTGTGTGCGAAATCTTCACCTAGCTTGACCTTTGTTTTGCTAAAGCTGCATTAAACGATAACTCTTAAGCATAATTGCATGTCAATAGCAACCCCACAAAGCAAGGAGAGAGCTTGGTGTAAATTATGGTGCTATGTCCAGTCGTGTCATTTATCACGGGAAAAGGGTCGCTTTTTTTTCAGGGGGTTCATTGGTCAATTTGCCCACTCCCATCCAATTTGTTTCCACTGTCCTATTTATCACCAGTTTTCTTAATAGCCTCACCTCTGTTTATTTACTTTCTTTTTTGCTCGAGAATGCTCACTTTCCCCCTGCTGCTGGGGTGGGCACACATTGGCTGCGATTCCCGTCACTGCCCGATGGACGCGTGCTATATGTGAAGTTAAATGTGTTCTGCTGACATGAATGCAGACACATTCCAGTTCGTGTCTTTTCGGCCGACAAGACAAATTGCTACTAAATGCAACAAAACCAGACTCTTAAAAAAGCGGTTGGCATCGGTACATGAAATGAAATATTGATATTTCCCGAGAATGATTGCTCAAAATGCTCGATTTTCCCCCCCTTAAATTCTTGATAAAGTATATTTTTTATAGTTTCTTGGAAAAGAACTTATGACACGCTTCACTCCAGAGGAAAATTTATTGCTGTCTTCTTTTGTGCATTGCTTAGAAACTTTTTTAATATGTAAAGAAACAGGTAACATAAAAATGGAAATCTTTTTATAATGTAAACGAAAACGTTGGAAGATTTCGTCTTTATGTTTTTATAAAAACTGAACTGGAGGTTAAAAAAAGTTGTGTAAATATATGAGTGCATGCTTTCAGATAGCGGGGATTATTATTTTTAAATAAAACTCACAAAATTTTTTATTTATAATTAGGGAATACGTGTACTGATGAATGTATGAAGTACAATGATTAATATAAAGTTTTTCAGCAACAAAAAATATATATTAATAATATTCATCTTCCACAACATATTAATTGATGCTTGGGGGATAGTGTGGCTCCTTTGAAATAGAATAACCAAAAAAATCGCCTTTTACAATTTGAAGTTTTAATTCTTAAAATGTGAGTTCGAGCATAATGAACCGTTTAAATATATTATTAACTAGCAGTATCCACGGCGCTGCCCGTGGCATAACCAAGAAGAAAAATTAGCTTCAAACTTAAGTCTAAACTCCATCCGATTATTACAAGGGTATGTTACATAACATCAAAGAAGCAAAAAATATTTAGAATTTATAAAAAAAATAGCTAGAATTTTTTTTATAGTACACATTCAGAAATATTTAGACTGTTACAAAGGTAAAAATATAATATGTTCGTAGAGAAAAGACTGGTGATCATTTCAAGGTTGGATTTCCTTTTTTTTTTCGGAATAATGAGATATAAATCGCTGTTTAAAATCAGACGTAAACAAAGAAATGTATCTCATATGCATACCATAGTCCTTGCTATTTGTACATGCATAGTGTGAGGATTTCGCGCATGCACGAATAAGTTACAATCGCAATTATAAAACTCCCCTTTTTATTTTGATATTATGTTAATGTACTATCATCTTCCCCAATAAATGCTGTACAAAATGGTTTAAATATTTCCAATATCCATTAAACATTTCTCGAGTTTTTGTGGTTTCAACATACAGACGCTTTTAGGAGACCATTTTATTCTATGTATATTATATATATATATTTTATTATTTATGTGAAGCACTTAAAGATTTATACTATGTATATATATATATTTCTTTTTATGTACATAAATTTTTTTATAGAATTAATCCATTTTTAAATTTATTTGAACCATAAATATTTCAAAAATCATCTTATTCTTACTCGTATACTATTTCTCTAGTTTAAAAAAACCTCTAAAAGAAATTTAATTAATTTTATAATTATTTACCAATGATTATGGTTATAATGTTTCGATAATAATTTCTGGTAGGTGAAGTCGGAAATATTAAGTTCAAAACGATATGGGACAATGGACAATGGACAATAATTATTTGAATGATACAAGTCTTACGCCCTGGAAAGTGATTTAAAAATAATTTTAATTCTTTTGCGTAATTAACAATTGTGTTATCCATTTCCATCACACAGATAAAAAACTGAGTGTGAAATTGTTTACTGGTGATAGATTGGGAATTATTAATAACATGCTTTACTTCAGATATGTAAAAATTCACTTCGAAATTACTACTTATTGTTAAGGATATTAGGAGCACTTAAAAAATTGGAAAAAAGTACCTTTGTAACCGGATTTATTATATGTGAAGCACTTAAAGATAGGATATATTTAATTACACTTCAAAATAATATGCTTTTGTTCATTGTGGTCCATAATTGAAGTTGATAGTTGTAGTTCTACTTAAGGTGGATAAATTGAACATGACGTTTTTTTTCTTTGTATGTTAGAAAAAAATTGAACAACAATTAAAAATTGCTTGAAAGAAAAACATTTCCGAAATATTATTTTTCGAAATTAGGAAAAGAATATGTTTTAGAATAACAAAATGCAAATCCTTCTTTATTATTAAAAATGGAAAGGAAAAAATTATTTTCGTCTAAGAAACATGAGAGATCAATTTTAAATGGATGAAAAGAATTATGAGATCGAATTGGCCTTTAAAGTATTGCATCTGCAGCTAATATTTTAAAACTTCAAGAAATTGAATCAATTAAAATAACATCGAAATATCAAACAAACCGACACACTTCTCATTATTTAACATCTTATTCCTAAAAATGTTTAAGCTTTTTATCCTACAAGATAAATAATTACTATTAATAAAATACTAAACTAAATTGGTACATATCATGTGTACCTGAATAATATCACATATCATTACATCACATTCATTATATGCAACTATTTCTCATGCAAAGAAAAACATTCTCATTTTTCAAATTTACTTATAATTTGTTATCTTACATAATCATATGATAAGTTCCTAAAATACTATTAATAATCATAATAATTATTTTTTAAAGCATTTCTTGAAAATATTTATCAATGCACATATCAGAGAAATGACGATTTTTTTTTCTTAGAGTAGACAGTATAATACCTAATAGAGAAGCTTCTTAATGTATACTTTGATATTAATTTTTATTAAATATATTTGGTGATCTGCTATCTCATCGGAAATATTGATCGGGATATACTTCGATTGAGTTTCAAACTGATATCCATATTTCCCTAGTAAAGCCTTTTTAAGCTTCAAATTGCAATTTTTACTAAGGTCGTATTATTTTAATAATCTTATAATTGTTTTGTTAATTGTATAAAGAAACTTTCTAATGGAATCGAATAAACTGAAAATGTCATTAAATACTTTACTGTTTGGGCAGTATGTCTAATGCAATTAGAAGATTTGTGATAAGAAATCTGCTCTTTTCTGTAGTACTCTTAATTTCACTCTCTTACTTCTTACTTGAACCCTGCAGTTAATGAGCATTCCTTTTTTCTTTAAGTTTTAGCAATCGAGGTAAAATAGGCGATTAATGATGTGAAGAAAGAATGAAACTGGTTGAAATTTCTTTGCAACACTAAAAACAGTTATTCAAAATTATAAAAGAAATATTTTTTAAAAAATATTAAAATTAAGAAAAAAATTTATACAGTTAAAAATATATATTTCCATTTTAAAATGATGTGAAGATACGTTTTATCTAAATCTTTTTTGGGGCATTATAATAAGACATCGATATCTAGTTTAATTTTTAATTTAGTGAAATCTTATTTAATGTTTTTAAAAAATATCTCTTAGGTGACTATTTCACCTTCCAAAATATATTTGTGTCTGATTTGGAAGTTTTAGACCAAATACTTTGACCTGTAGAGCGTGAACACATGTTCATACATAACATTCTCTTTTATTATTCGTGCGATAATTTTGTATTAACGATGTATGTCTGCTGTTTAATTGTTTATCATTTGCGAAATGTGTTCATACACTGAGATTTTGAGCTTTAAATTTGATCAAACGGAATTCCAAATACAATATTTTTCGAAAAAAAATCCCAAGAGTATTAAAAACTATCCAAAAGATTTATAACAAACTAATTAAAAATGTTGTGGATTCTTTTACACAAAAAGAAAGAAAAGCTTACTTTGAACGGTGTAAATAAAACTAAAAAATTTGAATTAAAACGATTTCGAGGAACGCAGGTTTAAAAACATACAACAGATTATGCGATTAAACAAAAAATAATAATAAGGGACTTCTTTTTTTAGAGAAATAAATGCACGTTGAGATTCTTGACTTTCCAAGCTGTTTTAAACAATAACCAACAATTAACCTATGCAGCTAAGCTTTAACAAAATCATCAATGATAGAAACTACCCTTCCTGCTACGAAACTTAAAAATTAACTTATGTAAAACGTAGAAAATTGCTTGATAAACCCGTTTCTCCTACAAAGTATAAAACCATTTTAATGAATCTGAAACCTTGAAATATCAGTTATCATGCAATTTAATTCTTACTTGGAAATTGGTGTGGGATATTTGTTTTTCAAAAAGTTATTTTTAATGGAAAAGGACAGAAGAAATAAAAAACAAACAAACTATGCATCAATTACCTGAAATTGGTGTGCAATGGGAGGTACCATTACTATGTTGTTCAAAAAATGCAATTAGAAATATTTATTAGAACAAATTTGCACACGAAAGAAATGAAAATATAATTTGTTGAAAGCAGTTAACGCTTCATATTTATTTCGTGGCTCTATTCATAAAATTAAAGGATAAATTTTACTTAAGTGCTTCTTTCTATTTTCCTGTAGCATCAACATCCATTCTTTTGCAAAGTAAAAAAAATATTAAAAACATTTTCAAGCTGTAAAAATATTTTAAGCATTAAGATAACAGATTAAAAAAATATTATTACCCCAGACAAACGGAAAAGGATCGTGTAATCAAAGATTGTTCTATATACACTCATCTTTCTTTGTTAAAAAACCTATTTTTCATCACGCTAATATATACATGTTCATTTAGAAGCTGTGCGTGTGGTTAGTAATTATTATTGTTATTATTTGTGAAATTTGAAAAAAAGAGGTTGTCAAAAATGGACGAGGAAATGCACTTAATGATGACATATTATTATCTGTTTAATTCTTTGAAACGTTTATTCTTTCATTTCTCATAAAAAAGAATAAAAATAATGGATAAATGTATGGAAACGATACATATGCATTTCAGAAGCTCTTTAAATCTATTTACTTTGCATTTTTATTTGCATACAAAGTATAATTTATATCTTAAAACTTATTGAAAAAGTACAATTCTAATCAGTTTATGTGTAAATTGATAGCTTTATTGATTAAGTTGATTAATTTAATCATAGTCAAAACAGTTTTCTCCGAACGTGAGAATTAATTCAAGTCCTAAAATGTTTATTTCATGAAATATATCATAATGCTTATCAAAATTTGTTCTTAGAGGCATTAATTATATGAAAAAAGCCTAAGTTGTAGAGAGATATACTGCTGTTGCTTACCATGGGCAAGCCCCCTGTTAATACAGCAGCAGATTTAAGCCGAAAGGAGCGTCTCTTGTTTTTGAAGTAGCGCAAACTAGAGCCAAGAGTACGACTTAGCTATACGCTCACCACATTTGCTTACACATCCCCTTTTTAAAGGGGGCACAGTCACTCATCTCACAGATAGATTACAGAAGAACAACCATGCCCAAACCGGGACTCCCAGAACACGAGGGAGACACGTTATCTCTTTGCCAGAAAGCCGGTGTAGAAAAATATAGACCCCATATTCATTTTGAAGGCTTAGTCAGTAATTGTAATAATATTAGCAAAGGTAATCAATAATAATTAAAGGTAATCAATTCATAAGAATTATATTTTTTATCAACTCAAACATTCTGTAGAAATATATTAATTTTTATTTGTATTATTTATTATTTAAAAAGCAAAACAACTCTATGGGATCTATAATGATATACAAAAGAATGCAAACCGATCGTCTGTAAATCGATATAAGGATTTTAGAATGAATTTAGTATCAAATTACAACCTGATTTTATTAAGTTAAAACAACAAAAATTATATGATAAGAATTATCACCCAAACTTCCGTTTTTCAGTTTTTAGAAAAAACTAGAATATTAAAATCTCAAAGTGCCAAATCGTGATTTCAATTTGATGTTGCTTCTGTCAGCTTCAAGAGCTTCAAATCATTTAACTTTAATCTCGCATGTTTCAATCTTGAATTCAATAAAAATTCATCATAAATGTCTCGGGGAAAAGCTCTATTGTACCTTCTAAGAAAAAAATCATCAAAATCAATTCAATTCTCTCTAATTTAGTTCGATTTGCTTTTAAGAATAAGACGGATTGTTCGCAAATTGCTAGACAAGATTAATTTTTTATTCTCATCTTTGTTTTCAAAAATCTAAAGCGCGAATGTTTTTCGAATATTGATTATTTTCAAATGATTTATATCAACTGAATAACACATTCACGAAAAGTTCGTAACCTCGTCTGCTTTATTAAAATTGAATAGTTTCAATCTAAATAAAGTACCATTTAATATTCCGCTTACCAGGAAAAGCATCCCATTGAGATAATCAGTCACTCAAAATAAGCATGGACGGGAGGCCCCCCTGCTGTTTCTCCTATTCATTAAGCTGCTAATTTTCAGACTTTCAAAACAAGTGTAAACGCTCGAACAGAAGCTGAATGTAGGCTATGCTTCACACGTTGATTGTCTGTTTTTTTATGCTTCCTCACACTGGGTTGTTACATTTGACAAACGGTTTTCGATTCTAAAATATCGCTTGGATGAATTTTGATGATTTTCGCGGCTGTTTCGAAGGGGAGAAATGTTATTAATGTTTTCAGAAAATAGAATGTTCGTATGATTTTAATTTCAAATGCTGGGTCTTTCATTGTGCATGTAATTTTCTGAGTTAAGAAGATGAATCGGAAACGTTGTGTTTCATTCAAACAGAAAATATGCGGCCCTGCGAGAGGGAAAAACAGCTTTTTCGAAACGAACGTTCCGAAGCTAAATAATTGAAATTGAAATATTTTTATTAATATATTGTATGTTGTAAGTCACAAGTGCATTTGATTTTAATAGAGAATTCATTTGTCAGATTACAAAAAAAAGTGTTGCCAATGATAAAAATTAATCGAAATGTTTTTTTAAAACTGGTATGCAATTTTAAAGTATCTTGTTAATATTGTAGAATTCGAAATTCAAAATACTTTTATTGCCTTAACTTCCTATGCTCAAAACATGAATTAGAGAGCTATTATTCAAATATTATTTATTTCAAGTAAACAATGGGAATTTAAATATATACACTGCTTGACAATTGTTAAGGAACAGTTACGTTACTCGGAATAACTATGTATAGAAAATGACTGCAGAAATTAAACTAAGAATGTATTTAGTAGGAAGGATGTGCATTTATTATAGTGCAAAATGATGTAAATACCGACATATTGAAGAATTAAAAATCTAAAAATAAAAAAGATGTTCCTTGGAGGATTTCCAAACAGCTTCACAAATATTGATCTTCAAGTCAGAATGATGGAACATGAGTACCTTGGTAAGATGTGTGATGATCACGGGCACTAATGCACATTTTGCATATGTTCTCCATGCTCTCCACTAAACTATGAGAAGTTCTTGGGAGATATCTCCCCACTCCTCCTTCAAGGCGATTTTGAGCTCTTTCACATTTTGAGGAGGGATGGTTCTTTGTAAATCAAGTCTGCAAAGAGCATCTCAGGCATGGGGATTTCGGTAGTGAGTGTAAGCAGACGGGCAATATTTTCACTTTGCAGTGTGTTCGATAACTCACCACTTCTGTGTGGCAGTGCATTAATGTCCATGAACAAAAAGTCTGGACATACAGCACCCCTAAAAAGACGAACAGAATCAAGAATAATTTTTCTGAAATATTGTTGCAATGTAACGCTTCCTCGCTTGAAGGTTATAAAGCGGTGTTCTGACATTGTGCATGATGCTTGCCTACACCATCTCGCCTGGACCATATTGATCACATTCACTAACAAATTGTTGTGCATGACATGTGCCATGCTTTCTCGACAGTAATTAGTGGCCAGGATAACTTGTCAAACTGAAACGGATTCGTCTGAGAACCTCTCTCTAGACCAATTTTGGATATCCCAACCAACATGTTCCTGACACTAAGGTAATCATTCACAGCAATAGTGCGGTTGAAGGGGGATGCAACGAACAGATTTCCATGCATGATTTAATCGCCGTGAGATGGCTGTTTCAGAAACATCGTACCAGTAGCGGATGCAATATTTGCAGCTGTCTGACCAGGAGTTAAATTTCTGTTCCTTTTTGCCACGAGAGCTACATAGCGATCCTATAAAAATGTGATGTTCCTACCACGATCTCCTGTATGCTTTTTCAAAGCATTTCCGCCTTCAGTGGCATTTTTAATAGCGAGACGCCACTCTTTGATATACATTCATTGCAGCAGTTACAGTGAGTGGTGAAATTTTGACCTGCTTCCAGTCGCCCAACTGATCGTCCACGACGATGTCTTATTGACATTTTGCTCTTAATTATTGCAAGAACCAAATGGAATTTCAGAGAAATGGCTTTTATAAAATCCTGCAGTACTTTGGGACAAACTTCAAACAGTATGAAATTTAGTATGAATCATGAGTTTGTATGCATTGCCTTTCATACAGATAACGGCGAGTCCTGGTCTGCCACGTCCTCTCAACTTGAATTTACCTTTTAGAGCCAGAAAAATTGTGTCTCAGATGTCTTAAACACAATTTTGCATAAATCACGTGTTCCTTGCCAATTATCAAGCAGTGTATATACTATACAACCCTTTTCCGTCAGCCGGGCACAAGCGAAAAATCGACAAATAATGTAGAATTTCGCCAAATTTCTTACTGAGATTTGAAATTGAAAAATTGCCAAATTTCTTTTACGATTTTTCGCTTGTGCCCGAATAACGGAAAAATTATTTATCATGCATATAAATGTATAAAATTCAATCAACTTTTGAAACAAGCAATGTTTTACTAAAATATTGAAACATTGAGATTTCCATTCAATATACGGAGATTAATTGATTCTAGATTTTAATACAGCATTCCTTTTTAAGATTTAAAAAATTAATTTTAAACGGTAAACATTTATTTTAAAAAAATTCTTTCATTAAATTTTTCTTATTATTGAAGTTTAGCAAGTAATATGTCATTTTTACATTATGCATATGAATCAGAAAATTTTGCATATTTCAAGAGGAAAGGATTCTATAAATATGTTGAAACAAATACTTGAATTTTGACGCATTTAACATAAACCGATATCTGATTTTGATACAGCGTGTTGTTGTTTCTTATGGCGCTTGCCGCAGGCCCTCTGTAGAAGCACTAAAAAATTGCAAACGAAAATTATCAAAACCAGGAAACTCAGTTAAAAGATGAAAAATAGTTCAAATGACTTGCATCTAGTGTAGAAAGGAGCTCTATCGCCGAATAAAAGATGTCTATGTGTTAAACGAGTGAGCCCAATGTGGAGTCGAGTCAATTTGACTTCGAGCTCTCGCACTGGAGAAGCAGTCCATACTGAAATTGTGTGTGATAAAATGTAATTTGTTATTACTTTGGCGATCCCATGTTTCCTGCCATATAGCATGAATACGACGTGTAAAAGAGTTCTTCGCATCGTAGAAGGGTACCTCACGCTGCATAAACAAAGACGCTGTTTTCGCAGCGTTGTCTATCTAGCGTTGTTCTAGGCGTCTACATAGGATATAATATAGGTAATATAAAATAGGTTAAAGTAGAAGCGACGAATTTTTAAATATTTTTGAAACTATAGGCAATGATATTTGTTCTCGTCCAGAAAAGTTTTTAAAGCCATTTATTTCAACTCTAAAGATGAATGTTCTACTCATTGTACTACTCATCTCTCTCTTTATATCCATGCCACTTAAATTTTAATTTTAAATTAAAATGGTAATGATGATACTGTAATTAATATAAAGATACATTTTTACTAAATCCAGACTTGCCTTTAAATTAAAAGTATGAGAAATGAAAGTCGTTCTTTATTGTCTGTATAATATTGTCATTATTATACAGTCGTTCGTTATTGAAGTCTTATGCGCACCACAGAATAACTTTCAAAATTTATAACTTCTCAAAGAATCCTTCAGCAAAAATTTCCCTGATTCATCAGAAAATTCAGTTTTTAACCTTATTGATAAAAGGATATAAATGCTGTCAATAATATAATTTTTTGGTTTATAATGTTTCAAAACATTATGAAGTTTAAATTTTAGATAGTCCTTTTGTACTAAGGAATCATATTCTGCAAATTTTCTTGACACTCCAACTTTTAAGTAAATACATTTTTATAACTTTTGATATCAAATCTGAACAATTTATTAAGTTTTAAATGTTACATAGTCTAGACCAATTACTCTTGACAAAAGAAGGTGATGGATTTCTTTGAGACGGGGTCGTTGAAGTGATCTAATACCTTCCATTTGTATAGAATAGTTATATTGAAATTTTCATAAATCGGTCAATTTTAATGATTGGTTTAGTCCATTGATGTGCAATATTCCTATTTAAAATAATAGTGCCTCAAGAATATTTTATTAAATATGGCTCCTAGAGCAGAGTATCAAAAAAATCAATTCGTAATTCATCAGAGCATTTATTGACCCAAATTAAATAAAATGTAGTTATTTATTTTATTTAAACCCTTTTAATTGTAGTACTTAAAAACATTTTTGCCTATTATTAAAGGTTTGCAAATTGGCCGTTGGGTCCTAATTTGAACGGATATTCTGTATGAATTAAACCATGATTGCTTTAATGAAGTTTATTTATTGAATTAATAATATAGATACTGTGAACGATTATAGAAAACTTTATCTTGAATTTATTTTTTTATAGAAAATATCATATTTATATATTTCATTTCATAGAATCACGCAATAAATATTATATTTTTCTGAATTTAATTTGCAGCAATAATAAACTTACTTTTTCCTTAAAGTTTTTGTCAACATCTGATAAACACTCTAAAAACATATCTGAAAATCTGAAAAACACTCTAAAACGATAGAACAAAAGATAATTTTTTTGCCATGCTCGAGCTGATTAAATTCTTATATGCAAGAAATAAATTATTGAAAAACATAATTTAAACATTTATTTAAAAATTCATTATAAATAAAAAAATTAAATTGCAGGTTAAAAAATTGCTGTCATTAAAAGATAATTTTTTAAAAGTCTAAATAATTTCACTTAATTCACACGCACAAAAGAATTATATAGAGAGAGAGAGAGGGGGAGGGGGAGGGAGAGAGGATAACAAGCAAACAATAATCTATTTTTAAATTTCTATTTTTTAAAATTGTGTATTACTCTTTAAAATTACAAATTATTTCATTTAGTAGCAGTTACTATACACTTCGATTCTTTGATAAAGCAAAAACCTTCATTAATGATATACTTTGGTACTACTTAAATTCTTGGAGCTTATCTAATTGCTTCAAAAAATTAATACTAAAAATTCAAACGCTAAAAGCCAGAAAGGAATCGTAAGAAGGAAGTACGAATTCTAAACGCTCTCTAATCTAGTTTTATGTGAAAATAGAACACCAATATTAGAAAGCATGTAAAAAAAATGTGGACAAGAAAGGAAACATTTGCAATTCAACATTTTGCGATTTAATACATTGTGCGCAAACTGCATTCGTGAAATGCCCGAAATTCCGATTTCATACAAGATTCCACATTTTAATGGGAAAAATACAATTATATTCAGTTTAAGTAAGAACACTAAGGGCTTTGGAAATTTAATGGGAATATATTTAAACCATTTTTTTTCTGTCTGGATCAAAATGTAAAGAAGTGAATTTACAAAAACATTATTATTATTTACAGAGCTCCAAAAAGAAAAATCTGATACCTCAGTTAATATCTTGTTATTCTTTTTCAAATAGTATGAAAAAAGATAACAGGAATTTTTTTACAAAAAAAAGGTTTGATTTAGTGTGATTTTAATAAAGTTTTAGTAGTACAATTATTCTCTCTTTCTCCAAGTATGCATAGTATTCTTCAAACAAAACGTCTAAAGAATTTATCAAACATCAAAATAAGAATTAAAAATACAAACAAATAAATAAATAAGATGTGTTATTTTTAATTTAGTTCTTGACACATGAAAAAATATTCAAAAGCTACATTATTGATTGACTTAAGTATTTTTTAATTAAAAAACTGATAAATATCAATAATTTGGAAAAGGAACAAAATCATTTTCCGAAAGCAAGTTTGTATTGTATTTATTGTCCTAGAACTATTTTTATATGATGATACACTCGATTTTCTACTATGATTACTGAATTATCTTTCCTACAGCGCAATTGTCTTTATTTTACTTCCCATCAATTAAAACTATTTTTTGAGAAAATGAAGAGACGGAGAAGAGGAGAAAGAATTGCGTTACTTCAAACGGTAAAAACAACATTATCTTAGAATAATCTTTTGGAAGCCGTAACAAATGTTTTGACCATAAAAGGCCACCGAGAAATTCAATTTGTAGATTTCAAAAAGCAAACAACTTGTCATTTGCAATAACGAACCGGGTAAACAAAAAGCTATTCATCACCTCTCACTCAACTTCTCTTTCTTTTCCAGTAATATTTCCACAACCGTAAATGAGTTTGTTTATTTTAAGCTATTCCGTGAGCAGCACCTGTTGCCCGTCGCTTGGAAATTTTATGGATGTTCTTGCCGCTACTACTTCCCAAGGAACAGCGGGAGGAAAAGAGAGGAGAGCCCACCTCTGCATTTCTATTAAATCGGCGGAATACTTGTCATAATCAAGAGTGATCACTTATCTCTGGCAGTTTTTGAATTCCTTCCCTTTTGTTTTTTCGCCCTAATCCATGCTTTTTCTCTCAAACCGATGAAAGCAGAAGGTCACCGGAGGTCAGAGGTGCTGGAACACTCTGTACCCGCAGATCTGGGCTCTCCAAGAAGTCGTTTATTCACCTGACATCTACTAACAAGTTCCACTTTTAAATCTTTTAATTGATAATCACTTCTAATTTCGCCGCGAATAAAAGAAGCGGCAGTTTCCGCCTTGTCGGTGCGAATAGAATTCTGTTCCACTCCGACGACTTAACCTACTCAGATGGTGAGATAGGGAGCACGGCCGCAGCAATATCAATCATGCTCTCCCCCTTAACATACAATAAAGAGCTACGTGTCTTGACCACTATTATCGTGATGCTGAATATTAATTTAAACTATAAAAGGGTGTCAGGTTCTGAGAGAGAGATTTAAACCTGGATGCCGATTCGTTTTGGTAATTAAGTAGTGGTAGCGAGTAGTTATTTACTGGAATTGCACTCTCAATAACGAATGAATAAATAATTATCAATTATATTTCTACATTTGTAGTTAATGACCATTTTGTATGAGTAGAAAATATTTTAATTGATTATAATTTAGGACAAATTTATAATTAGATATCCAGTTCAGAAAAAAAAACTTTACTCTGTTGTTACAATATTAAATCTTATTAATGTGCAGTAGTAGGATCAAATATAGCTTAAACGTTTCATTTTAAAATTAGCTTAATGTAAAAAGATTGAAGATGCTCAAAAAACATAGGCTCATTTTATTAAAATTGTGTTTAATTTTCACCGTTTTAAATATCATTTTATAGAATCCGGTTTTTAATAAAATCAGATATTTAATGGTTTCTAGTTTATGAAATTAGAACTCATTAGTGTTTCGGAATGCTTTGTAACCACCACCCCCTTCCTATTACTGTTTGCAAAGAAATTTAATTGAAATTGATAACAATTCCATATTTAAAAAACTACTTTGAAAACATAAGAAACATTGAAATTAATACTAAAATAATACTAATTGCTATGACATTCTATATACTTAAACCATAGAATCTTGAAATATTTGTTCACAAAATCTCATTATTGGCAATCGAAATTGTAAGTGCATGACGTACTAATCGAAATTACAATATCATGCATACACATCACTTTTCAAGAGCACTAAAACGATATCTTAATCGTTTATTCATGCATTTTTCAGTGGATCGAAACATGTAAGCCATTAAAATTATTGTTACAAATCTTCAATCATTGTCTCGAATTCTGAGGCCACAGCCTGGTGCGACTGCATTCGTCTATTTCTCTGAACGACCTTTGCCAGAACATTAAGTAATCTGACAAATAAGAAGTTATCAAACTTCCACGCATGAGGCGAGAAAGCAATTCTGTTTCTTGCAGTGCTCGGCCATTGTTGTGAGTTGGAATCCCATTCAATTCTAATCCCATATAATTATGCTAATTCGGCTGAGAAAATTTCCCAATCATAAATCCATTTGTAATAACTCGCGCCAATGGAGAAGTCTGGCGACGCTTCGTAATGCATGACACTGAGGGGCTGACCCATCAAAAGAATGGCAAGTTGTGACCCCACACTTCGGTTTATCGAGGATAACACAAAATTAACCTCCACCCCGAATGTGATCGATCAAAATCAAGTGGTGGAAAGTGTTGTTGGGGCCACCTATCCTCTGCTTTGATGCAATGTTGAATGACAGAACGTGTTCCACACTCAGAATTTTAACACCCCTTCCCTATAAATTGAGTGCCCCTTTAGGGCGTTGGACCTCACTCAGAACACTGAGTGGAGCAAGTGTTGCGCAAAAATTTGAGAGCGAGACACTTATGGGACGCCTCAAGGGGTTCTCGGCTATATTGGATTACTGTTACAAACGTTTTCTGATAGTGTTTGACAGGTATTTGGACTTTGCTGAGTGTTTCATCACTAAAATGATGTGTAGCTTTTTCCTCCTTGGATTACTGTCAGAAAGTTTTAGGAAGATAAACGTGGTTGTGTCTGGTAAAGCTTTATTAAGAGAAAGAAATCGTTTCCGAAACTTAAGTTTTCAACTTGGTTGAGAATTTTCAAAAACCAATTGATACACGCTTACTGAATGTATTTTAACATTGAAATATGACTTCATATGCGTATACTTACCAAAGAGGGGTTTTCTTATTCACATTGTCAGTACTGAGGTACATATTTTTTATAAATATTTTTCTTCACAAATGAATAAAGTGAAAGAAAGAAATATATGAAAATATATCTAAATAAATTTCAAATTTTTTACCCAATTTATTTAGAAAAATTATTTTTTATTGGTATTTACTAAAATAACCATCCAATGCTTATTTTGTTAGCAATTTCTATGGTACCTTTAACTTTTGAGGCTTGAATATTACTTTATTTAGAATGTAATTTAGAAATCGAAGTTTTTTAAAATTTGCAATTTGTTGATAGTACCTCTTCGACTTTAAAAAGTCAATTCCTTTGCGAAAACACTTACAAGAATTAAAGAAAGTTCACATCGGAATTTATTTAACCGAAAAGGACAAAATTTCATCTCTAAAAGTAACAATATCCATTTAAAAATGAACATTAATAAGTTGCCCATACGTTAATAGCTTATTAAGAAATAAGATATTGTTAATAATTAAAGTAATAGTGACGCTGTCCAGTTACAAAGCATAAGCAAGAATCTAAACATTTGTTTATATATTTCTGCTTTATCCTATTTAAGTAGAAAATTATTTTTGATTAACGCATTAATATCATTATCGTTTATTCACGTTTTTAATATCATTATTATTGCTGCTCCCTTTTCTAATCATCTAATAATGAGTATACATTTGATACTTGAAAGCTAATTTGTAGAGATACATCAAAATAAAAGAAAAAAAAGTTATATATACTATACATAACAAATGATCATACAAAAATCTTTCAATTTATTTTAAAGAATATTTATAATTTTATTTTCTCGATTTCACATAGTTTGTACAGTTTAGGGAACTTTTAGCCGATTATTTAACATAATGCATTCAAACAGAAAACGTAACTTCAATATTTTTTGTTGCATTCATACATGTAGAGTATTATACAAATTTCCCAACAAATTATGCAAATCTAAATTACTGGATATATGTAGAGCGCATTTTCATCCCAAAACACAGTAAAAGCGTTGGAATGTCAATTATTCCCAAACGATATTTTTGATCACTTTGCATAAATTTTAATGCAAATAATTACAATACACCTATCAATTTTAAAAATGTCACTTCACATAACATGGCAAACATTTTCTCTTTTAAAATGGGCGAGAGTGATTACTAATTAACACTTTTTCAAATGAATAAATTGTTTTTAATTGCTCCATTAAAAACATTTACATTCAAACCTATAATTTAAATTTTCACAATTTCCATTGTCTCTATCACAAGGCTTTTTTTATTAGTTTAGCTCATTCTTAAGAAACTTTTAATTAATATAAGCTAATTTTAATCATTTGAAAGATGACCCACATTTCCACTTGTGACGCGTTTGTAAAGTTTATTTTCCCTTTATTAGCATATTTTGATTAGAATAAACTTTTTCGCCGAATGACTTAAATGAGCTATATAATTCATTCAAATCATAATTTTTCATTATTTTCTCACCTTTCTTCTGTTTTAAAAAAAATTGATATGGATCATCTAAACTTTCGCAGACAGATACATCATCCTCGATGCTTGTAAGTAGAAACTGTGGAGTGGCTCAATGACTCCTGATTATATTCTGATAGTCAACATTTAAATTCTGCTCAGCTGCTCTTAACAATTGCCCAGTCTGCCTGGTGGGGAAACTGCCGTCGTCTTCAGAGGTAACTAAACGGTTATGAATAAAGTAAAGAAACATTTACCCACAATATTACCAAGCTTTTTTTTTTCTTTTCGGGGAATCAGAGGAATAGTGATGTTACATGCTGCAAAATGCTACAGGTGAGGAATTCTTGTAAGCGCTTCCAAAATTCATATTATGTTGTTGCTGTTGTAATTAGTGGCACTTTGTATGGACAAGCTTCGCCAACATCAGTGAGTTTTTAGCCGAAAGGAGCATTTCTTATTTTGAAGTAGCGCCAACTAGGGCCAAGAGTGGGACTTAACTATAGACTCTTCACAATCCTTTCACAGCCCCTTTTTACAAGGGGGGGGCGTTCACACACTTACAAATAACACACAGAAACATAACCATGCCCGAACCGGGACAAACCCGGGAAGCCTAGCTCTAGGGAAAGACACGCTACCTCTATGCCAGCATGCTTGCTAATAATAATGCAAGATATTTTTCTTTTCCTCTTTGGACTTACCCCAAATATTTAAAGTAAGTTAATTGCTTAAATAATGCAATTCTTTTTATCCACTTAGAAAAGTAATTGTTAAAATAATAATATATTCTTTTAATTTGATTATTGAGTACAGGTATAGTTATTCTCTCTGCATAATACAGTTGAGTTTTAATAATTGGAATTGTATTTACAATATGAACAATAAGTGATTCCAAAAGAAAACTAAATAATTGCTTCTTTCCGAAAAACTCCAAACAAAGTATATTTCCATTTTCTTCTATTATTTCCATGTATACATTCCCAAAAATTATCGCAAATCCTTTCTCTCTTAAAATGGTATCATGGCCAATGAAATCCTTCCGATTCTTTACGATATCATTTCAATTCATTTTTTTTCCACTTCAAACTGTTTGATGTGGTGCAAATTTTTAGAAACTAAAATTTCATAAATGCGAGTTTGAGAATTTTAATATACTATGATCATAGAAAAATGGACCAACGAAAAATAAAATAAATGACAATAAATGGAAGAAGTTTATTTTTCAAATGACAGGGGATTTATTCGTATAATAGCGAAGAAAATCTTAATAGGAAGAAAACTAAACCAAAAAGTATTAGTTTTCATTCCAGGATATTCGCAATATTTCTTAGAATGTAAAGACAGATTTATTCATATAGGAACGAAAACATGCTTTTAATGGATTGCTTATGAAGATACTATCATTACCAGACAATCTAGCCTTCTATTATAGGCTAAATTTATCAAAAAGTGACGTACCAAAAAAACAGTAATATGCATTCATTCCTTTTATATCTTAGTTCATGTCTGAAAAGCAAAAGGAACTTAATTACTGAATAAATTTGGCACTACTGAATAAATAAAAAAAAACAAAATGATATTTATCACTGTCCTGTGATAAAAAAATGAGTTTGATCATATCTTGTTGCATCATTTGAAATATTAGACTCGTAGAAGAAACCTGAGCGAGAAAAAGAAACTTGAAACTAGATCGAGCTTGATCTTAATCGCTAATCAGTATATAGTATTTCAACATTTTCTTTGAAGAAATGTTTTGAGTTGGTGAAATCCTCAAATTCTTTCATCAGTGTAAAAGTATGTTAAGCTTTGATTTATTAACATTACAGGATAACAGCCTTTTTTTGGCAAATAGAGATTTCAATCAAGAAGTATACTAAGAAAAAAAAGGACTATTCAGTATCTGTGGTCGAAATGTCTTTATAATGGATTATCTGGCATTATTGATCTTTTAAGTTAAAATTCAACTTCTTAAAAGAACGACTATAAATCTAGAAATTTTTGTGCTTAAAATTCCCAGGTTTGTAGATATACTAGCTTCCTTCCTAGGTTAAAACCAAGATTGATTAGGTTGGTTCCAAGCTTTTGTTTCCCAAAGCTAATTATATGCAATCAAATGCTAAGACGGGAATTCAGATGTTAAGAGGTTAAGAATAATAATTAGCAGGACTTTAAAAATGTTTTTTTATCTGAATACTATAGGGTAATAATTAATTAGATTCTGAAAAAAAGTTAAGAAAAGAATTTGAAAGTTGAGATTTAAACCTTTTGTACTTTGAATATAAAAGTCGTACATTATAGCAATACATGAGTTTGATTTTTTTTTATATACACTCATATATAAAAAAATCAAGCCTCCAGTGCAGTCGTATACATTAGCCTCTGATGCAGCTTCTAATTTGTCATAATGTTATATTGATGACATTTTTAAATAATAATAAATCAACAAATCCCTTACATAGCAATTTAAACATAATTAAAATAAGTACAATATGACAACATAACAACTCGACGAAAACCTAAAAACCTCCATAATTACACTCCGTCTCACTCGAAACCATGAGAAAAAGTACTGAAAGACACTATTGACAGAAACTGTGATTGAGTCTTAAGGGCCAATACCGGATTGGTTTGTGCTTCCCTTCCCTAAGAGGCACAACCCATCATCGGTAGAGGATAGCCAACCTCACATCATTTCTGAATCCACCAGTGCAACGAGAACCTACTGCCATGCCAGGAATTGCTCATCCTTATTTTTGAAATGTGTCCCCAGAAGTATTACAATCAGGAAATATTTTTCTTTAAAATCTAAAGGGTAGCTCTAAAAAATTGTAATTACTCCCGCATATTTATTACAGTGACGATGTTATTTCGTATAAAAGAAAATATATAAATCCTCATCAAATGAGTTTGAACAAATAAAAAATATTCAGACTGGTTTTATTTATTTATTTGAGATGAAAAAATTGTGACATTAAGAAACAAACAAAAAATTTTTATTTTTGAATTTATAATAAAAAATGAGTTTAAAAATTTGGTACATTCAAGGTTTTACTCACTTTTTTTTCTGAATAATCTTGGCAATATTTTACTGGGGAAAATGGTTTCTTTAAAATAACCTTAACATAAAACGGTAATTTTTTTCATGTTAGAACATGATGTTGTTTTGAGATGAGGATTTTGGCGTCAACAAAAATTCGTCCCCGAAAATTAAAGAAATAAATTATTATTTGCGCGAGCATCCCAAAAAAAACAGCTTTTAATTACGCGATGCCATCGCATTTACAAAAGCTCTAATTAGAAAAAAAATAAGTTACTTACTACAGCAAATAAAACTTAGAAAAATGTCATTTTGAGAGCATGATTATATGAAATGAAATAAATACGAAATGGGATATTTCTTTAAACAATAAATACGAGACAAAGTTTTTTTTATCGTTTTGCAATATTAAACTAAATCATTCAATGAAACAATTCAAGTGAATACAAATATGATTTAACTTGCACGACCACGTGGTGCTTGGCCGTTCAAGAAATGATGTTCTGATATGATGCATTGAAATAGGCATGGCAGATTTCATTTCAATATCTTTTTAAATTATAAGCATTCAAATATGGTATTATTCAATGCACACAAATGATAAAGGATCCTACATTGAGGAGATAATCACATCCTTGATCTATTTAACACCTTATTTTTAGATTAAATTGGGCATTTTTATACATTTTTATTTAATTTTACTTGCTTAATATTTATAACAAAATAATTTTGAAATTTCTTTTTTATATAATGTTATCACATATTTGAATTTTGAAATTTGTAATTCTAATGAATTCTTGAAGTGTCTACACCATTTTAATGTTTTCATATCTTATTTCTAGTTTAATTGATTTGTTTTATTAAATTTTGATTCCATACGAGTGGCGCTATCTAGTAATATTTTTTTTTTTAAAAAAAAAGACGATCTAGTAATGAATTCCAGAAAAGAAGGAAAAATATATAAAGACAAAAAAAATAATTAAAATAAAGGTATTATCTTCTCAGTACACTAATTAAAGTATGTTTATAAATAATTTTCAATTAATATTTTATATACCTTGGTCTCATTACAGGTGTTTCATCAAAATATTTTTAAACTTCAAATCTTGATTGTCACATAATTCACTTATACAATTATTTAGGCCATAAAACGTCATGCTCATTGAACTATTTATCTCTCTCTTTCTATCTATACCACTAAATTTTAATTTCAAATTAAAGTATAAATGACGTAACCACAATTAATATAAAACCATTTTTTTTACTGTATCCAGGCTTGCCTTTAAATTAAAAGAATGAAAACACAGTCGTTTTTTATTGAAGTCTTATATGCACTACAGAATAACTCTCATAATTTATACATCGAAAAGAATCATTCAGCAAAAATTCCACGGATTCATCATAAAATTCAATTTTTAGCCTTATTGTTAAAAGGATATAAATGCTGTAGAAATAAATTTTTATATCTTTGCAATCAAATATAACAAATTTATTAAATTTTGAATATTACAATATCAGAAGAATCAACATTTTCATAATCTAGAGCAATCACTTTTGAGAAATCTTAGAAGGTGAATGTTTTCTTTGAAACGGTCGATGATGTGATCTAATACCATCTATTTATATAGAATAGTTATATAGAAATTTTCATAAATCCTTCAGTTTTAGAGATTAATGTATTTTATTGGAGTGCAAATCGTTTTTATTTAGGATATTAGATTCTCAAGAATATTTTGCTGAATATGATTTACAAGACAGAGGATAAATGTAAAAATTGTAAATTTGTAATTACTCAGCATTTATTGATTCAATTTACATAGCACATAATTATTTATTTCAGTATTAAAACATTGATATTATTGAAAAAATAATTTTTTTAACTTTAAAATAATATAAATATTGCGGCAATATTTTCGGATTTCGGGGCTGAAAAATGCCAAAATCTAGTTTGATTTTTAATTAATAAAAATTTCAGAAAAAAATCTCTGCAACGTATATATTTTCACATTCCAAGGTAAATATGCGCTAAGTTAGGCAGCTCTAGATGATAGGCCAGTACAAACACACACATACGCAAACACATTCATTTAATTATGTCTAGGGCAAATTCTGGGCACTGATTGTTCTCGAATTGATATTTAACTTTTAAGGTGGATGAAAAAGTCTAAAATTGTACGTTTTTATTGAATATTAAAATTCAAATTTTCATACATTAGTCAATTTTAATGATTCGTATAGTTCATTGAAGTGCAACTCTTCCAATTTAAAATATTAGTGTCACAAGAATATTTTATTAAATACGAATCACAGAGCAGAGTATCAAAAATTTTAAATTCTTCATTTATCAGAGCATTTAATTACCCAAATTACATAAAATGTAGTTATTTATTGCATTTAGATCATTTTAATTGTAGTACTAAGCAGTATTTATGCCTTTTACTAAAGATTTACAAATTGATTGTTGGGTCCGGATTTGAATGCATGATCTGCATGAATTAAACCATGCCTGCTTTCATAAAGTTGATTTGTTGAATTAATAATATGGAATCTATGAGCGATTATAGAAAACTTTACTTTCCAATTAATTTTTTAGAAAATATATTTATCTATTTCATTTAATAGAATCCCGTGCTGAAAAATACATTTTCCTGCATTTTATTTTGCAGTAATAATTTGCTTATTTTTCTTCATAGTTTTTGTCAACATGATGGCAACACTCTGATAAAATATCATTTTTTTTTTGCCATCGTCATGTGAATTAAATTGTTATTTTGCAGGAAATAAATTGTTGAAAAATATGGTTAAAATATTTATTTAAAAATTTATTATAAATATAAACTTAATTTGCTGATAAAAAATTGATATCATTAAAAAGGTGATTTTTTAAACTTTTATTTGGTATAAAAATCACTTTTGTGTGATAATATTTTTGGAAGTTATCACAAAAAACGTCTAAGTATCACTTGATTTTTAATTAATAAAAATTCTAATTAGAAATTTGTGAATCTAAACTATCCTCGTAACGAGAATAGACGAAATTCCAACTTAAACACTATAATAATAATTTCATCAAGGACGGGTTAAATTCAGGAAAAGATATCTAATTTATTCCACAAGTAAAATTTTTGCTCTTTCCTTTGTATTATAATCGCTGAGTCTCACAATGCTTTTGGAGAATATCATCTCCCCACCCGCAATAACTGTGGGAAATTTCGAAGAAACTGATTTATTTAAAATTCCCTTTGAAGTACTCGATGAATATGTGGTTCCCGAAGTAACCCGAGACCCGCCTTTGGAACTTCTTAACCTTGGCAGCAACAACTGCATTAGGTGGTCACACACCCAATATTTTTCTTGGCCGTCAGCGGACCACATTCTCAAGATAGTTCCCCGATATCTACTGCTGTGAGATTGCGCAATATTCACCCACGCGGTGATAGGAAAGGCTCTCTACCAACAGTTCTATCTTTCATTCTTCTTTCATTTACATATGTTATTGCTGCTGGTCGTTTGACATTTCGGTATTATGAAGGTCGTGGTTTAAATAAATAGAGGTATTAAAGGATAGAATATGATTTTTTTTATTGGAAAGTTTGAGGTTAAAAACGAAAAATAGATCTCCAACAGTACTCAAATTTACTGCGATAAAAATTCAGATTTTTTCTTTTACAGAGATGAGAATTTTTCGTTAGATGCAATTTTTTAATGCAACAAAGTAAACAATTTGTGTGTGTGTGTGTGTGTGTGTGTGTGTTTTAAAATAAGATGTAATAATTATTATTCAACGGTGTTCCTCTCTTAACATTAAAATGCTTAAGCACTGATATTCTTTTATATACAATACTATGCAATATACGTCCTTAAAAAAACGCTCTAAGTCCTGATTTTCATTGGATTAAAACAACCAAATTGCACCACATAGTTATTTATTGTATGGTAAGTGTTTACTTAGTAAAGAATTTTTACAGCTGTAATGAAACCTTTTATTAAAATCGGGTCAAAATTTTAATTTTTTTCCTTAATAACTTAGGAACATATTATAGCAAGAATCATGTATCAAAGACGTTTAT
>JAOUZG010044845.1:3890106-3901393 GCA_026289955.1 Argiope argentata
TTCGTAGTGTTATTACTTGTGTAAATACTTAAGGTTACAGATTCAGTTGCTAAAATGTACTACTTCTTTTTAAATTATATGTTCATTTAGTGACAAAAGAGATAAAAGTGGAATTATAGCATCGTATAATTACATCATCTAAATGAGTAATTGTGGACCAAAATTTGATAATTTTCTTTTAGTACCGTCTTATGAATGGAATATTGAAGTGAATTTCAGTACTTTATTTCTAAGCATTTTCCAGAAAGTTAAATATCAGACAAACATTCATAATGATAGCAATTGAATCGATGTTATTGCATCAGAGAGAACAATTGCAGTACTTAATATGTACATATGTATTTATTACACCACTTTTTATTCGGGGGAATCTAATAATTTTAAGAAATTAAGATTATTTAATTCCCCTGGATTTATCGAAAATATATATATATATATATATATATATTAAAGCATTCTTTTAACCAAAGATTCTTTTAAAGTGATATGTTATCGTGACATGAAAAATAGTAGTCATCGATTTAAAAAGAAGTGATACTTCTAACTTTGAAACATAACATCATGTATCTCCAACGTCATTTGATACTAATTGGTTTTATGATCAATAATTCTTTTTAAAATAATTACCTTGTTGAGGTTGAATGAAATATTTTAAGCCAAGAGAGAGCCAAGCAAGTCAAAAAATTCCCATTATTCCCTATTATTGTTTTAGGCAGCTCTAATTAGGATTCCAAAACAATTTAAAATATTCTGATCTCATTGAAAAATTCCTCATATATCCAGAAAATTTCTGAAACTTATTTTGTTGGTTCAAAATGACTGGTTGGATTATACATTATGAACTTTTTGATAACCCAGTAAAATGAAAATGGTATTATGAAATATCAATTCAAAGTTCGAAATTGTCTAATAGCAAGGCAATGGATTAGCATAAACAGGGGCGAATAGTTGGGCAGTAAATACGTCAGTTTGTCATTTCCTGCTCAGTTCCAGGTGCATTCTTTAAGAACTCGCATAACACGGTCACTCACAAAAGAAGGCCCTAATTGTTCGAAACCTCGTCAACGCAAATAGGAAGAGAATGTGTTTACATCAAACTTGAATTACGTGATTAGCATGTCGTTTCCCAGTGGAAAATTCAACAGGTTTCAGAGGTGGCTGCAGGGAAGAAGGGGCGCTCTTTTATCACCAATTTATGAGGGCTTTAATGGGAGGAGAGCAAATTTCTTCGATTCTCTCAGGGAAGTGCGCCGATTCACGAATTCATAATAACTCATTTGGCTCCCTCGTTCGCTCGAGTATTTATGGACGTTCGATGAGGAAAGCCAAATATAAACCCGTGACTGAATTCTAAACAGCTTCGGCTGCTGTGAAGATTGCTCATTACAATATGGCGGCTATAATTCACGATTTTGTAATAAACTGAGTCTGGCTGCATTATTTGCATTCGTTTCAATCCTCATTAATGATGGAATCTCCCATTTGTACGTCAGTATTTCGTGAAATTTTTCTTTCAATCAACTTAAAAAAACTCAATTATAAAAAAAAGAATAATTTGCCTTATGAAAACTGATACCAGCCTACGTTAAAAATCCAATTGGATAGGTACAGAAACATCAAATTTCCAAGAAACCATTGTCTATGCGCCGAGTAAATTGAGTTAATTCTCTATCATCTACATACCCAAGATAAATAGATAAAGATAGATAAATAAATAATAAGATAAAGATAGATAATAAAAGAGAAAATATTGTGTTATGATTGCCTAAAATTGACAACCCTCTACGTTTTGGATTCTCTTGAGTTCTAAAATGCTATTTTTGAAATTACGTATCTGTAAATAAAATGACTTGAAAGCAGAGTAAGCTAATCAATTGAAATCTAATATGCGGTCTTAAAGCTAAAATTGTAGATCATATAAAATTTTAAACGAAATATGTTAAATTGTTTAT
Source organism: Argiope argentata (assembly GCA_026289955.1). Lineage (NCBI taxonomy): Eukaryota > Metazoa > Arthropoda > Arachnida > Araneae > Araneidae > Argiope > Argiope argentata. The sequence continues at coordinate 3,892,059 of JAOUZG010044845.1, forward strand.
CTCAATGAGCAAACGAACATTGAAATTTAAAATACAGCAATGTAGACGAGTGAAGATGGAAACATATTGTTGTTGTTGTGTCGTGATCTGCTTTACAACGGAAGGAAGGGTGCAGTAGTTTCTAAATGTATGAACCCCTGAGCACCCGAGAACAGAAGTCTGATTTTTAGCCCACACACTTCACAAACCCTTTTTACGTTGCAGACTTCTTCATTCATCCATAAATCATAATTTAGATTTAGCACAGTGAAAGATCACTTCTGACCAAGAAGCCCTAGCAGTATTACTGCTCGACACTGAGGACTTAACGATCACTATATATTTAAAGAGCACCAGCCACTCACACACTCGGAGAGTCTTCGACCTGCGAGGTTGGAACTCGCAATCTTCTCAGAAATACGAGTCCAACGCTTTACCAACCAGGTTATCCCAGCCCACTAAAAACATCTTTTTATAACTCTTCAGTTCAAATTCAAAACTCATATTCACTTCTTTTCATTACCAAGCTACTCAAAAAATACGTCGCAACGTGTACGAATTAGAGAAAAATGAATTTAAAAACATTCTCTTTCGTTATAGATAAGGTATGAATTTTTATTCAAAACAAACAGACATTTAGAGCATCCTTTTAACAAATTGACCAATATTTTTGAAATTAAAATAAATTAAATCGAAAATATTCTTTCTTACGACAGGCAGAGCAACAAAAGCATATTCTTTCTGCTGTAGGTTAAGCGCAGGTATGAAACTGATATATGTGATGAACATGCTGTAGTTATATTAACGTTCTGCTTTAAAGCAACATTAGGGCTATTAGAAGGTGGACCTCATAATCTTGAAGTGACATCAGATGAAGAGTACGAGTCATCAGTTGGCAACACTCTCCAAACTTCCCCACCTCACTAGTGGGAGAACACTTGGACCTAGCGAGTTTTATGTGCAGCAGATCTAGTTTGACGGATCTAACGGTTCTTCACCGGAATCAGTTATCGAACTTGGAATACTTGGGTTCTGAAGACGAGTTCTTACTGACAGGCCACCGCGCCCTGATAAATATGCGGTGGAATTGAGTCTGGAACGCATTGCCATCTGATTAAAGCCTGATAAATCCTCATCTGATAAAACCTCATTGCCATCTGAGATGCTCTCATGAAGAGAATGCTTAATTCTTCTGTAGCTAAGACTTTATGAGGAAATGAATGTTCCAACCATTCTTTCCACACTATCTGATCTGATTATCTGATTCTCCCTAGTTTTTTGGCAAAAAACGTTTCTAGCGATTGGCAGAAATCTTAGAAAATATTAATAACTAATTTATAAGAATAATCAACTCCTGATTTTTGCAAGAAAATGTTTGTCAGGGAAATATATTCAGACTAAATCTCATTGCAACTGCTTTGCCTTTTTTTTTAAATCTTCATATTCATTTTACACATTGCCAATTTTTCCCCTTGATTCAAAAGATATGCTTGTCATTGTTTCATTAAGGAATGAGTGGCTTATGCATTATGCTGGGCTGCTAGCTGATATGCCTTTTTATTAATTTATTTACTCCGTCACGCTCACACATATATATTTCATTTCTGATATTTTCGTAATCATCCACGCTTTTTGCATTATACTTATTATCCTCGAACATTATCTTTGATACGATTCCTTCTTCCTTCAGCTCTGGAAACTAATTAATGCGGTTCTTCCTAATTGTAGAAGCATCTCATTACCCTCCGCGATAAAATATGTAGATTAAATGGCATCAACATTTATTTCCTGTTTTTGCGAACTGATTATCTCATCTTATTTAAAAGATTTTATAATATATGTTCGTTAATTAAGTCTCTGAGAAAGAAATAAGAAAGTGAACCAAGTATGGGCTTCAGAATATATAATTGTGCTTTCCGCCGTTTTAGTAATTAAAAAGGAGTATTTTGCTCTCCCGAGCGAAATGTTGCAATACCATTTTCAGTAAATGGTTGGGATGTTTACGCGTTTTTGAATTAGATGAAGGAACATACAAAATTTTTTAACATTTTATTTGTTTATCATTCTCTTACTAAAGCAATTTTGTATTTATGCAACAATCAATTATATAAACTTTCAAATAAATCAAATGTGAACTTTTAAATAAAATACGGAAAAAAACATTAAACAATAAATACATAAAAGATAAACTTTTTCAGGTCTTTTATTTATTTATTTATTTGTAATTATCATCATTATTAATTATTATAATTATTATTTGAATATTCAGTTTGCAGGGAAACATATCTCATTTTAAATGGGTTAAAAATAAATAATGTAAGAATTTGATAGGTTTAATAATGCTAAAAATAATGTGAATCACATGATTTGTCTACAATACAACCAATTACAACTAGTGCTGTCAAAATTCAGTAAGTAATTAATTCTTGGATAATAGCAGCAAACTAAAAAGAGGTTTGACGAAATTTTAATTAGATTTTTAATTACATATTTACAAAAATGTTAGTATTTCCTTTCATTAACTCCGGAGGATATTGTTTCACAAAATCCGATTTTCACATCAATGTGAAAATCAATACGTAATTTGTTTCAGTTTAATGAAGTTCATTTCCTTATATTTTTATTTTTAATAAATTTTAAAAAATGTTTTCAAATAAATTTTACCACAAAAGTCTCCGTTGTTGTATGAGTATAAATTATGTAACTATATTGGATTTATACTCACATGCGTTTTGATTAGATTAAATACTCTTTTTGGAGGCATTTTATTGCTCATGTATAATCAAAAAAATTATGAAAATCAGTCAATGTGTCGGAACATTCTCACTTCTACATATATATTTAAGTGTTTCTTTGGTAAGACATCGTTTGTCTGATTTTCGTCTATATCTGGTGTCTAAAGCTGGTGTTTTTGAGGAGGGGGGGGAGAGAAATGTCAAATAATAGGCTGTTCCTAAGATTAAAAAAAAGAACAAGTATAATAAAAAAATGAAACGTTGTTTTCATGTAATTATCGTTAATTTACGCAAAATATTGGACCCATTTGCTCAACTAATTCAATACGTAAAATCGATTCTCTTTTAGAGTACAGCAAAGCTAAACACAAAAGATGCTGCACTGCGGCTGGCAGTAAATATAGATGAAAACTCTCCCATTATTTTGCATTCAGCTTTACTAAAATCCATAAAATTGTGTAAAGAAGTTTACTAGTCAGTAATTTCTATTAATTAATAAATGATAAATGTGTATTGTATGCTTAACAAATTGCATGCTCTATTTCTATTCAGAATATTAAACATATTTTTCTCATTAATATGTCCATTTGTTTTTTTAATATAGATGAATTAAAAGAGTGATTGTCAATACTTAAATCTTTCTTTTATTCCTTAGAAGTAACATTTTAACTGGAAAAGGCCTAGCATTGATAAAATTACTGTCGAAACAGGAGTTATCAGTCAAATGATACAACTGCATAGATCACCACAATGTGCATGGTTTTATGTAATATCTTATCTCTTTCCCTTTCCTCTGGTTTCGCACTCAAAAGAGCACTGCTTATTTGTTGATCATCTCCAAAATAAAGATTGACGTCTATAAAGAAAATAGTGAAAAATGAATGGTTCAAACACTTTATGTTTCAAAAGCTTATAGCTTATATAGCTTCAAAAGCTTATAGCTTAAAGCTTAAAGCTTTATAGCTTGGACATGTCAATAGGCTACAGAGAGAAAAATGTGAAAATGGGTAGGTAGGCTGGTGTGATGAAAAATGTAACAAAAGTGTAAGCTGTTTGATATAAAATATTATAGATCCATTAAAATTATGCTAATTGATCCTAGACGGAAGCTAAATTCTAATATTGAAAATTATTCATTTAAAAGATCTGGTGTAAACGATACTTAAATATAAATGAGAAAATCTTGACATAAGAAAAAGATATCACTTAAACTTTTCTGATTTGTGAGAGCATTACCATAGTTTTTGAACCAGAAACTGTTCAACTTTGGTTCTATTGTTGGGTTGGGTAGCAACATGCCTATGGATTATTTAGCAAGTGGTTTTCTTACCCAACCTTTTCTTAAGCCCGTATTTATTGGCTCATGAATTGATTTTTCTGAGCGAACATGTCTCACGACAATGCTTGTAGCATAATTTATGTTTCTAAGCATGGCATACAGGCTTATGATATTTTTAATGTTTCGGCTCATAATTATACCGCTTACAGTTTAAGAATTTTTATCCTTTCCTTTGAGAAATATCTGATGAGATAGATTGTAATAGCCAAATATATATATATATCTGAAGATTTTGATGAATCTTCACCAAAAAAAAACATTTTGGAAATTTTATACGTTTATCTATTTATCTTGAAAACCCTTTCTGAAAATGAAATTTACTTGAAGGATGAAATATGATTTGTAATTTTTATTTTAAAGTTATATATCTCTATTGAATTTGGATGAAGTAGATCCAAAGAAGATCTGGTTGTTTATCTGTGTGCCTGCGAATGTGTAGCTCAAAAAGCAGTTTATTATATGTTTTTATAACAATATTTGAATATGTATATAAAATTTTGAACTAAATCCGTTTGTGGGTTGACTGATTATTAGTTAATATATTCGTGTTATTTATGTATGTTATTTTTACCACTCAATTATCCAATGGAAAGAGATCAAAAACGAAGATATGACTGTCTTTACAATATTACAGTCGAAAATAAAATGTACAAAATTGTGTAAGTATACAAATATGGTCGAGGAAAATAGTCTGGCTGGCTCTGCAATTTCACAATTCATTTATATATTTTTTAAATTATCAGTCAATTGGAATTTACATAATATATTTCATACTGAATGTAATCCCATTATATTTGGTAAAAACCAAATGTATTTTTTGATACGTATAAAATGTTTTTCTTTTTTTACTTAGATAAATGGATGTGATTTTTTCATTTCTTCTAGAGATTTCAATGAAAGGATATTCAATATTTTTCAAAGTAATTCTTGCTTGCTACGAAATCGATTATTTAAAATTTCTTTTTATTATTACTTTTAATATTAACTTAATTTTTTTTAATTTTTATAATTTCGCCATTTCGAACTTTAAACACTTTTAAAGAATGGAGATACTTATTTTTCACCTAAACAATTTCACTGCTCAATAGCTAAGAAAAGTTAACTCTGAATATTTCAGTTACATAACATCCTTTTGTGGATGGCATTCCATTACACAAATAAAACACCACTCGGAATTCTCGAAAACACCGGCGATTCAATAAAATACAATACCGATGCTGAATCACTGAATCCAGTTTGATGGAGAAGATGAAACAAAAGGAGTTCATCCAGAATCTCAAGTTTTCAGAATAGAAAATGAATAAATAAAAAAAATCGAAAAATCACTTTTTTTCTCGAATTGAAGCGTTCGTGGGATGGGAGGTAACGCACATTTCTCACCCCCCGGTGGTTTTTCTCCCATCATTGTTCGCAAAAGCGACCGAACACGAAATCGTGACTCGAAACGTGATGACTACTGTTATTTGAGTGGACGCTTTGACCTTCCCTGGACCTTCGCGCTTCATTATACTACTCTGCCCACCATTCCTGGTGTTTATTGACTTATGCGGCAGGGTTATCCTTTCTTTCAGCGATGTGATTAGGGTCCTCCGATACCTGAGCACGGCGCTAATCCAATTTAACACTTGCTTGCCACGGATAGGTCGCTCTCACACAAGTAAACAAACTAAATAATTATAAAAAGGCAGACTACCGGCTCTTTGAATACCAATGAGTAGTTTAAAATTACTTTTCTGATTGACATAGAGCTTGACTAATGGCTTAACATATACCGCGTGGTTACATATTGCACTCTCTTCAATTTTGAACCATGTGATTTTTTTTATAGTTTTGCTTAATTTAATTCGATTGTTATAATTTCTCTGTAACTAACAACAAAATTTCGTTCATGAAAGTGTGTCAAAGAAGTTATTATGTAATATCTCCAACTCAACTTGAGAATTCTGAGAAGCGATGAATGGGATAATGAATTAAATGATGTCGTATGCAGATCGTTTAATTGTATGCAGATCATAGTAACTGTGCCAAAGTTTTGATTTCCAACTCAAATCATTACGGATCTTAATTCGTTCGTAGAGTTATGGAAACGTTTAAAAACTAAGACATATACAATATTTAAAATTTCGAGTTGATTCTAATTAGTAGGGACCGTTTCAATTATTTCAAATGAAGATGAAGCAAAGATTTTTTTAATAAGTAAATTCGCTCTTACTTAACAGCAGAATGCTTACTACAGTATTCCAACTGCATGAAAGAATTTTAAAATTTTAGATTCACGAATATTATTAATTTTTTATTGTTTTATTTATTTTTAGGGGGTTTCATACTTTTTATAAATTTTGATTCAAACCTTGAGGACACGTTTTAAATTAAACCTGTAATTTTCAGATTTAAAGAGCAATTTTATTTTTTTAAATCTTTGTGCTTATCTATTTTTAACTTGCCTAATAGGAGATTTTAATTCTTTAGATTTCTACTTAAACTTGACATAAACCACTTTAGCATATACCAATAGAAAAAATGCTTAAAAATGACGCAAAATATTATATTTTTCATCATGTCAGAACATGATGTTGTTTTGGGATGACGTTTTTGGCGTCATCAAAGATCCGAAAGCGAAAAATAAAAAGTTTATTATCTGAAAGAGCATTTCAAAAAGTCAGCTTTCAATAACGTGTTGCCATTGCATTTGCAAAAGCTCCGATTTTAAAAAAATAAGGTAAGGATTGCAGAAAATAAAAACGATAAAAATGTCATTTTGAGCACGTGATTATATGAAATGAAATAAATAGGAAATGCAATATTTTTTTTAACAATCAATGCGAGACAAAAAAAATTATCGTATGCAAAACTAAAGTGACTTATTCAACGGATCAATAAAAATGAATAAAAATATAATTTAACTTGACCGAGCACATGGTGCCTGGCCGTTCAAGAAATGATGTTCTGACATGATACATTAAAATATGCATAGCAGATTTAATTTTAATCTTTATTTTATGTTGATTTAATCAATAAATTCACTTAAAAATTTATTAAATCTAAATATTTTATATCGTTGTTTAAAATTCAGAAAATGTAAAACTTTCAATTTTATTATTGTAAATGAATCAAAGAGCCATCCAGTTTTTGACGGATCCCAGCCAAAGCGCTCACTAAAACTGTCTAAAATATGCTACAAAATAGTGATAGTAAAAATATTATAATTTAGTTTGTTTTCATTGAAGATAATGGCAGCTTCTTTGATTAAAACTATTGCGTCAAAATTATTTTGCTAATGATCAATAATACAACTAGATATTATTTCTAACTTTATTTCTAGAAGTAGAATTTAGTTCAAAGTAAGAAATTGAGCCCAAAATAATTAACAAATAAAATCAATCTCTAATAATTAAATTCTTTAATAAATAGAGATTTTATTTCTTAAAATTTTTAGGAGAACTACTATTTACTCAAAAATATAAAAATATAATTTCTTACGTTTTTATCCAATTATAGCTATTGCAGACGTTTTAAAAATTAGCTGTTGGATCATTGAATTGGTTATCCTTTATATTTCACTGATTCAAATAGGGGTACTTTCGTATTAAGCTGTCGATCATTTTCGCCGAATCAAAAAATGGTCGCCAATAGATCGCCTATGTACCAAAATTGGTTTGCCACATCTTCAAATGTAATAAAGAATTTTTGGCCTCCAAAATGGAATTTGGCGGGGTTCGCACGTTGTCGGATCAACGGTCTAATGCGTAAGTACCCAAATATGTTTATTACTCTTTTTGTACGCTTAAAATCTGCAAATAAGCGGAAATATAACTTAAATCATAGCAATTATTGAAATAGATTTCTCACTTCATATATAATTTTTCGCTGCTTTCTAGAAATTTAGAATAATTTTCAAAAAAATAAACCGCGTTTTTCAGATTTATATACATAAACTGTAATTATTGTATACATTTTTCTATTATATTTGTTGAACTAAGTAGTTATTTTAAAATTAATTTAAACAATTGTTTTTCATATTTTTAAAATTAGAAAATAGAGAATAGGTAATATATATCTTGCTTAATTAATGGTATCAAAACTATTTTTATACAATCTTTTTAGGCTTCTTTTAGAAACTTAAAATTATTTCCCCAAATTTTTGTCGAACAAAAAGGGATTTAAATTCAGCTCCAATAGATTTAAAACTAATCAATGGTGACACTTTACCCCTTTAGGGAAACTTACAGAAAACCATGGATCAGGGATTATAATATGCAGTAATTTTTCACACACCATAATTACTGAATTTTAACTAATCACCTTTCCTATTATAAAATTTATCCACAATTAATGTGGTATTAAAAAACTTTAAACAATGCATTGTTCTACTTAGCTACCTGTCCTCTTGTAGCAGTTAAATCTTACTATTATTTCCATTCTTTTTTCTCGTCAAAACGAGTCTGAATACTTATTCGAATGTTTTTACTAATGCTATTCAAAGAAAGAATAAAAAAGCTTATGTTGTACAACCTTAAACGTTTCTTGTGACATCACGTTAACAAGCCAACCTATCCACCTACCAGCAAGAAAGTACAAGCACAAACAAAACTGTATTTTTATACCGTCACCTCTGCTTAAATGGGAATTTTCAAATGGTTATTCACGTAAGTTATACCTCCATATTAATATCCTCCGAACTGTCTCGAAGATAAAGAATCTTTCTATTGTGAGCAACGTTTCTCTTGACACAAACATATCGGTATCATTACAGGAACACGTGTGGATCTTTTGAAAATTTCACTGATTGTTATGCAAGCATTCCGAAACCTGTCCCGGCCGTATCACCCCCATCTTTCAAAATGTCACCCCTTTCGCATAATGGTTGTTCTTATCTCCTTCGCGAGTTCTTCTCGATCATTTGTTAACCCTCATTCAATATCGCATTCTGTTCGCAAGACATCTCATTTCCATGTCTTTCGCCGGGAAGCATTGCCTCGTGCCGACTGTTATCGTCGCCTGACACATTTTGCACTTTTTTTTTTTTCTCCCCGATAACTTTCTCAACGCCGGTTTTTAATTTTGATTTTTTTTCTTCAGGTTTTTCCCTTCTTGTCGTCCAAGGAGTGAGTGTGAAAAAATTTCTCAATACTCATGCTCATTTCATCAATATTTCCTCCGTTAATCAATGCTTTTATAAGTTGGATGCAACATTTATAGGTAGCTCAGAGTTTCTTAAAATCAATATCGTAAGTCTGAATCTATCGTAATTCGACTGCTCCAAATTGTTAGGAGCTTTATTT
>JAOUZG010044845.1:3901793-3934013 GCA_026289955.1 Argiope argentata
TTCGTTCGTGATTCCAAAATAGGATGACACAATAAAAAAAACCAGTTATTGCAAAGTGCTTATAGGAAAAGAATATAATATGCTAAAAAGATTATCGATACATGAAATTCATAAAAGTCAACCCATGACTTCTTATAGGATTTTATAGAAACTGCATTTATTTTTATCATCTTACAATTTCTTTTTAAAATCTTTTGTTTTATAGCCACGCAATTTTCTTTATCATAGGAAAATATTTGAAGCAAATTTTACACCAATACTTTCCGATATTTTTAATTCAATATATCATAAATCGTTTCCCATTTTGATACAAATATTTCATCCTATATATTCTTTTATTATTGCTAATGAAATTAAGAAAATTCAGTTAATTTATACAATTTAGTTAAATTATACATTTCTAAACAATACAAGATTTTAATAACATTTTAAAATTTCTTCTATTTACAATTTGCATCGATTGACAGAAGTTTTTAAAATTGTACTCTAAATTAAAAATAAAATTTCTCATTTTATATGCTTACAATTGTTGTTGCTAAGTTGAAATTATAAGAAGTATCTTTTTTATGTAAACTTCAAAATATTAAAATCCGTTAGAAGTTTAATATCAGTCCCTTATTTATAAATAAAATACTAGACTATCCTGGCAAACCATATTAGTCGGATCTCCTTTTTTAAGAAGAGTTTTTGGAGCTATTATCTTAGATAGAGTGAATTATAGGAAGTAATTTTCTTCTTTTGCAAATGCAAAAATCCAATCACACGTTATAAATCATATTTTTAGAATCCGAACTTTTTTTTTGGCTAATCTTTGCTATACATGACTGAATTAGGTGGTCGAAATAAACTTAATGGGTTTATTAATAAATTTATAGTAGTTTCTAGAAATTTAATGAAAAAGGTTTAGAAAAAAACCCATTTATTATCAAAAACTATTTATGAAATAACGAAACTTTTTTTTTTTGTATTAACAAGCTGGTGCCCCATGTACGGTGTCAAATTTTAAATCAAGCAATCTTTTAATTGATAATTTAATTCTGAAGTATGAAAATAATATTTTATCATTCAAAATTCAAAAGTCTATAAAATTTTAAAACTCTGATACTTCAAGAAAAGGTAAAAATAAATCAATTACAAATCTTTTAAGAAAGATGGAACATGTCATTTTTAATAAAAGCATTAAACAAATGACATTCAAGAATTTTTCTGAGTTAAAAATACTTCATTTGAATTTTAGAAAATAAAATGAATTTATCAAACTTCTGTTATTATTTAATATCCATTCACTAATTTCATTTCCTTTATATTTAAAAGCGAATAAGGACTTGAAAAAGTTTTCACATCGTTATAACAATTGATTTTGTAATTTAATCGATTGTTACAATTTCATCGTTATTTAAGAAACATATCATAAATGAGGTCTCACATTTGATTTTTGTCTGGAAGTAAAATTTTAACAAAACAACAAAAAAAGTAAATCAACAAAACAGATTTTACCAATTATTGCTTTTATTTATATTATGTTCTATTTCATTAAATTATTTCAAAATTTTATAAACTGCATAAAGAAAGAAGCAACCAATACTTTGACTTGTTCTATAAATATTGAAATAAATTTGTGCATTCACACTAAAATTGATGAATCTAACGTAGTATTTCATTGTTATTATGAATTAAAATGGTAGAAGAGAGAAATTTTTGTGGAATTTTACTTGGCATGAATTATTATTAACGGGAAAAAAAAGGAGAGCAAAGAAATGACATATTTATAAAATATGAAGCATTTTGTGTTTAACTTAATGTATCAAATAAAGTCAATTTGTATTTAAATACCTGTCTTTTGGTCAATTGCATCAAATAATTGATATGAATCTACAACCTTTATGAACAAGAATGCATATAAAATTTAATTTAATTTAATATTTTCATAGTAAAATTTATGAAAAAAATTTAACTAGGACAACCAAACAGTAGAGAGATTTTATTCAAAATTTGATACCGCCCTTTAATTATAATAATAAAGACTCATGTTAACATTTTTCTGTCTATATTCATGGAATTTTTGCGTTCTTGAAGAATTTCCTTAATAGTACAAATAGTACATTATATCAGTAATACTCATAAACAATACTGTATCTTTGTAAGCATTAGAAATTTCTATGATTATTAGAACTAAAATTCAATGAAATTTCACACATTAACTTGTTTTATTCTGAAATCATGGTTTGAAACACAAAGATTCGTCAGAATATCAAATCCGCATTCAATAATTTCTGTCCATAGACTTCGCATTAGAGAAAATAAAAAAGAAAGTAACCACTCTCAAATATTTATGCTCAAAAATGCATATTTAATCATTTAGAAAATAAGGAAATAAGATCATCCAATTGTAGAGACATTATTTTTAAACGCGCGTAAAAATATTTAATAAAAGCAATATTCACATTCACTGTTTTAAACACTAATCAATTTAAAACGATTTAGATATTTCGAGCAAAATTTTCCTGTTCTAAAAACTTCTACTCATTAAAAATTTTGTTATTTCATACATCATTCCACTTAAATATAATAATATAATTTTAACGATATAAAATCTGAAATAATTATAAATGTGTGAGTATATTGAAGGATTTTTTAAAAATAAAAACAATATTTCATTCTTTATTAACGAAATAGCTATCTTTGGCATTTTCAAACATGGGTATGTCTTTTTCCTTACACCAAATGAATTTTAAAACCCTATTATACATTTTGTTTCACTCAATTAGCGTGACTCGAAAACACTCATTTCTAAATTGCGAAAACAATGCTGATATCAATTTAGGTAGTTTCAATTCAAATCAACCCACTTATTAATCTTCAAAAAGAATTTTAAAATTGAAAAGGAAGCCAAACACTCAAAAAAAGATAAAAAAAGGAAGTCGGAAACCATTTCTTTCGCACCAATTTATAACAATCCATCACAGAGTGACTTTACTATAATACTATTATTCTCTTTATGATCGAAAGATTTCTTTTTACTCTTTTTTTTAAAAAAATAATTTGAACGGAGAGAGCAGCAGCAACAAATGCGTCGATAACAATCAAAGCAACAACAAATGAAGCGTTTATTTTCCCATTTCAAAGATAGTATCGCCTCATTTGCATACGAACCACTGATTAAGAAAACACAAAACCGCAGCGTACAAAATAACAACTGCTCATGGGTAAGTGGAGCAATTTGAGTGACCAGTCCATCCGCCTCTGGGACAAATAGCCGATCGCTCCGAGAGATAAACGTTACCCAGAATTCGAAATGAACTCTCGCTGCCTTTGCTGCGGACTAATTACAAAGCTCGCGAATATCTGACCGTAGTTTGGTCAAAAAATGCATCCCACTTTTGTTTTGCAATGCCTCGCCGTCGAAGGTTAATACATTTGACACGGTTTGCTAAAAAGGTTATTTAACTGACACTTCTGCTCATGTTAAAAAAGAGTGGATTCTCCCAAAGGAAAAAAGTAAAGTGCGCCAAATTGGAGCTCTCAACCCAAAATGTCGAACAGACGAATGAACTAACTACAAGTGCGAGCTTGAAGTTCTCCGTTAACTCATGGTCAAAGCAATTCCAGTAATTTAAAATTCTAGGAGATTAAATACTCTTTTACCCTGTTTTTAAACGTCATATTTTTTCAGACTACTTGCACCTGCTACATATTTCAGCCACGTAATTATTAGAAGTTTGAAACTGCTTTTACGTTTTGCTCTATACGTTTCTTTAAACTCTTTTCCTGTGCTGACCTATTCTCTCTAAACTATGAAAAAATAAACTGTTAGCAGATAAATAGGTTGTTAGACACGCCATACGCACATTGTTAACTATTTGTTCGTTAAAAAAGATTCGGAACTTAATTAGGAATTGCCAAGAGCTATAGACATTAAACAACGGGCTGAAAAAAACTATTCCAACCGCAGTTACAAACAATGCGACTTTAAAAAGTGTATTACTAAGTTGTAATCATCTAAGGGTATTTGAACAACAATAGGACAGGAAAATGTCTGGAGCTCGTCATATAAAAAGAATATCCTGCTAGAATGAGAGAAAAACAAAATCGGTCAATTCTCAATCTAATTATTAATACAAGTGATGATTTCAGGTGGATCTTCGACTTTAAATTGATACAATAAAATGTAAATAGAGAGTAAAAAACAATCCCTTAAAATAATACAAAATTGAATTAACGATTATTTCGGCATTTTAAATATATTTGCTAAAGAAATTAAAACTATAAAACTTGCTTTGACTTCAAAAAACATCAATAATAAAATTTAACTATGGATTTTTAAATTGCATGATTAACCCTTTGAACTACAATTTATTATCAGTCAGCACTGCTCAGACAGACACTTTTTTATAATTTTAAAAGAAAGATTGATATGGCAACATACGATATTTTTTTTCGTTAAAAAAATTCATAAATAAATCCTTTCATTAAAATGCATCAACTTTTAGTAATTTCTACGATTCCAGTTCGTCTTTGATAGTATGTTCAAGGAATTTCATGAAGAATTGAGCATGTTATATCAGTTCAAGGAGTTAATTTTGGAGTTGAAATATTACACATCGCTTGATTCGAATAAAAAAATAACAGAATAACGAGAAAAATTAATGAAAATTTAAATGTAAATCAAAATATACTCACATAAGTGTAAACACTAATTAAAAAAAAACTAATGCAACCTTAAAAGAATGGGTTTGTTAAAGTTAGAATTTTTCTTGTGTCATGCTTTTTATTTTATTGACTGTGAAAAAAGGGCTTATTTCGTAGCTATTATAGTTCAAATGTAAATTTATTTCACTTTTGAAACTATTTACACTATTGGAAAATACTAAAACTATAGTAGGGAAAATACTGTTTAACCATGTATTCTGGTATCCTTCCCCTTATTTCAAAAAGTTAGTTAATTTCATAAAGCTCAATAAGAATATACTCCACCCAAGTTATATAAAAAATAATCGCAATTTGATTATCCAATATGTATTTGTCTACAATATGTATTTGATAGTGCTTCCTTCAAATTTGATTTATACGTTATAGCAGCTATTGTTAAAATATAATTGCAAAAAATAATAGTTTAAATTATTTTGATCACTAGATGGGGCTTTTCATATGGTGTAGAAAGATTGTTATGCAAACAGATAGGGTTTAAAACTACCAGTAGACATCGCCACAAAATTATTCTTCCTCTACCTTTAGAGAAAAGGGAAATATCTTTATTAGTCAAGTTGTTTCATTCGATTTACGATAATTGTTTAATTGCATTAAGAGAGTATCGAAGTTTGAAAGACTTGCAGAAAGTGCGTGTACTGAAGAATGGATTAAAAGAAACTATTACTTAATTTGAAAGACTAAGGATTTGAATGTGCTACCAAGATAAGAACAGAAGAAGATTTCAAATTACAGTGGAGAAGAAATTGCTATAGATGTGGTTCAAAGAACATCCAATTCACAACATTCGCGGAGATGTGCTCGCGCGGTGTTAGGTGATTTGTCTTTATCTTGGTCGACAGTTGAGAAAGGTTCTGTGATTCATTTTAAAGTGGTATTCATACAAAATCCATAGGGTACAAACATCGCACTTTGAAGAAAATAGCTACACAATGATTATATTTACCAGTTTCTGGCCATAATAACAGTTGATAATGTATGAAAATTTTATAGTCAGATGAGGCTTCACCTTCCCTTAAATTCATTTAATCCAGTAATGAATCTCAAAACTCTAGCATATAAAGGACAGCATATCCTAATCTTTGAACATAAACAGCCTATGCCTACTTATTATAACACTGTATGGCAGGGTTTCGCTGTTAACTTCATTCTTGATCCTTTTTTCTTTGAGAAAAGCACTCTTCAAGGGCCTGAAAGGTATTCCATCTCGGAGATCAATTGCTGCAAACTTCTACAACAACACTCACTCTTGCCTTATGAGAACACGGATGTTTAGAGTTTACTCTCTTCATACGAGATTGTACAGTATTCCCATATGCACAGCAAGTAAAGGAATTGGAGGGGGGGGGTGTCTTAAAGTTATCTCTTTGGTGAAAACTTTCAGACATTTTCTGACTGTTTCGTTGATTATTTTCTACACATGCATCCATGTGATTTCTGGTTGTAGAAGTTTCTTGAAAGCTCGTGTCTAGAGAAATATAAAAGGATTCAGTCTGAATTGAGAACAAGAATAGCCTTCCGTGGGTTTACGATTTCCCCAAAAAAATCTTCTTCCTGCTATTGAGAGTTCTATAATGTGCTTTGAACCTATAATGTAAATGAAATTCATCTTAAACAATGGAAGTGATTAAATAATGCTTTGAGGTCAAAATTTATGTTTTATGTTCCTTTACACACACTCTACTTTTTATGAGACATCTTTTCACCTGGCGATCGAAATTTTAATTATTAATTTTTCTTGTAGATTTCTTTCTCCTATATTCCAAATAATGTATATACCAATTTTCAACAAAATACATCAACCAGAATGGTCTCTATACAAGTCCAACTTATTAAAAACCATCCTGTATTTAAACAGATAATATGTACTTTTTATGAAATAACTGCGTGAAAATCATATGAAATCTTCGGTATTGATCACGTGGTAACGGATCAGAGAAGTTCAGAAAAACGGTAATACTCGGAGAAAATATTTTTTAAAAAGCCCTTTAAAAATAATGTTTAGCATTTACCATGGTGCAAAATTGGGGATTGATGAATATAACGTGCGTGTTATCAACGACATCACACCGGTAAAGCACTCGTTAAATAATAAAAAAAATACAACTTTATTTGCCAAATTAAACTTTGCAAAATAAGAAAAAAAAACAGTAAAATACCGTGAAGTAAACTGGTTTAAATTAATAGTAATAACATCCTATTTTGTTTGTTTTAATAATGTTCGTATGTTCCCAAAAGGCAAACCAATTAATTAAAATTTACATTCTGCATTTTACCTTGTTATGACGACGAATTCGAAGAAACGGGAATAACCATTAAGCTAATGGATAATTGCCTATTAAATATTATTTGAAGCCATACTTAGAAGAGGAAAATATATTGTGAAAAATTTGCCTCAGTGCTCTAGATTATGTGATTCATGCATAAGAGTATGTTTTTCAATCACGGTGAGTAATTATCTCTATCCTTCGAGAATCGGACTTCTTTACTCACAACGGGAAAACGGGCATTAAGCATGAACATCATGTTCTAACGAAGTACAGCCAATATTTTTACAATTTTCACCATCTAAACGTGATTTCTGATACATCCCATTACAGTTTTTTGTTTCCTCTTAAGCCAATTATTTTTCCTCCGAATATATCAAGGTGTGTAATTTAAACATTGTCCAAGGAATTTAATCTGATATTTTCAATGAGAGTCTCATTTCTGGAGTTACATTGACGAATCAGAAACGGATTAAAGCAATCAGAAAAGGAATAATGAAAAACAGACTGTCATGGGGAAAAAAAGGTAATTATATCAAAAAGTTCATTTTAGATATAACTAGCAGTGCCCGCAAGGCTTTGTCCATGGCATAGCATCCAAGAAGAAAAATTAACCTTTAACTTACATCTACATCCACCTGATATATCATGGGCATGTTATGTAACATCAAACTAACATAAAAAAATATATTTGGAAATTATCAAAAATAGCTACAAAATTTTTTATAGCACATCTTCAGAAATATTTAGAAAAGATAAAATTATGATCTGTCCGTAGACAAAACACAGGCGATCATTTCGAGGGTGGATTTCCTTCTTTTCGGTGTGATGAGATTTGAATCGCTGCTTAAAATCAGACGTAAGCAAAGGCATTTAAGGCATAAGCATACCACAGCTCTTGCTATTTGCACATGCGCAGTTTGAGGTTTAGGCGCATGTGCGGATTGCAATTATAAAACTCCGCTTTTTATCTTGATATGATTTTAATGTACTAAAACCTTTCCCGATAAATGCTCTACAAAATGGTATAAATATCTCCAATATCCGTTAACTATTTCTCGAGTATTTGTGGTTCCAACATACAGACGCTTTCAGGAAACTTCATTTAAAACTATTTGTAGAATATACTGCAAAAGAATTTCTAACAATCTGAAATTTCGCTTCTGAATAAATTTTTTTTTTCACTTTCTCGTATAAAAAGTATATTAAAAAAAAACTATTGTAAAAATCAAAACATTCAAATCCGAGATTTCGATGAATCTCCACTATGTCAGACCTTCAGGAGTCCGCAAAATTACGTTTTTGAAATTAAATCTAACCGAGCATGATCATTACTGAAAAAGACTTAGAGCTACATGACTGAAATTCAGTAAGTACACTTATAAAATTTCTAGATTATTTTTTTTTGTCGAAAATTGAATGAAATCCATTCTGGGGATGACTTTCTGTCCAACTACCCCAATAAAAGTATACATGATAACTACAAACCAATTAACAAAAGTTGCATGTTATCACGTTAGTTAATAGTCGTCATGCAAACAAAAGTTTACACTCGAAAGGTTATACTCATATCGGCCCGTGCTTTCATAAGCATGTGAACTCTATAGCTTAAAAACGCAATGATTTAGATATGCGAAATTTAGTATGCGATTTTTCGGATATAATTATAGTTTCATGTCATATTTTGGTTTTAATATGTCCAAACAAAGGGGTTGAAAGTATATATTTGAGGTTGGGGGTTGCTTATGTTGGTTGTAGAGTATTATACGCTAAAAAAATCTCTAATGGTGCACACTAAAAGGTTATTACATAAAACTACTGTTAACCAATGGCATACATTTTATTATATAAGCATGCGTTTATTGGAATTTGAGATACAGTTTTGGCGGGACCTCTCCCGCTGTTTCTTTGCTGATTACGATCACGATCAAGTCAGGTGATACAAGTGTTGAAAATTAGCAGTATTCGAGCTCTCAGCACTATGAACAAAAAAAAAATCCGCTGCGTGTTAAAGAAACAAAATACCGCATAAATTCTTTAACGCTCGTTAAAAGCACGTCGCTATAAATCTAGTCGAATGCCCACCTTACGAAAAGGCAGTAACTCTTCATTTAAAAGTGATATAAATCACTCCTTTCGTGAAGAAATCATCCACCAGGGATCGTTGTGTGCTCGCTGAGAGACCTTCTTTGTTCTCGGCACCTGAGTACGTCTGACAGATTTCTCTTTATCAAGGGATTGAATCGTGTAATCCGAGAATTATGGCTCCTTAACGGAATTATTGCCAGCGGACTTTCCTTTTAGGGCACTTTATGGACACTTTAGAAACAAGTGGGAGGTCGAATTGTAAACACGGGAAACATTTAAGGAATCCATGTGGAAAGAGACATTATAATCGCCAGATATTTTGTAAAGCAAGAGGAATTTATTAGCAAAGCGGCGGCAGTCAACTAAATGTTGGTCTAAATTTATGGTATTATAAATTAAACGCCAACAGAGATTCGTTATTTTTTCTTTGGATTACCATAAACCAAAGTATGTATTTACTTAAAGTAGACTTTAAAAGAAATCTGAGACTATTCTTACAGTTGGTCTTGAATCAGCGGCAGATCTCAGAATTTTACGTCCTAAGCGATATGCGTAATAAGGCCCCAGTTTTTTCACATATTGTCTGTTTAAGTAATTTAAAACAACAATACATTTTTAATTGCAGCATGTTAACTATTAATTTTAGAGTATTTTTATTTTATTAATTCTATTATTTATTAATTTCTGTTGACGTCGGGATGGCCTGGCTGGTAGAGCGTTGGATTCGTACTCCTTAGGTTACGGGTTCGAAACTCACCGGCAAACATATTCCCCGAGTGTGTGGAGATTGGCGCTCGTTAAATCTGTCCGTGGTCGCAAAGTCCTCCATATCGAGAGTAATATCACTGGCGGTACTGGGTCAGAGATGATCGTTCTCTGTTCCAGGTCTAAATTACGATCTGAGATGTATGAATAAATTTGCATGAATGTAGTCCGCCCCCTAAAAAGGGTTGTGACGTGTGTGTATAGCTAAGTCGTACTCTTGGTCCTAGATGGCACTGCTTGTAAAACAAGAGACGTATGTATCCGGCTTAAAATCTACTGATGTATCAGCGGGGCTTGTCCATGGCAAGTGCCATAAGTAACAACAACAATTAATTTCTGTTATTTTTTATTGATTTTTTGGTGGATTTAAGACTGTCCGAGATCCCAGTTTAAGCCTAATGTTACTGAAGAAGATGCTTCTGATTATATCTATTGTTACTGAAGACGCCTGATGTTTCGTTGATTGAACTTGTTATAACTAAGTGAACCTAATTAAACATGCAGGGACCTGTTAAATGATATTTGATAATAAGTTAGAGTTTACGAAATATGCAATAATTCGTTAAATTTATAACTTGACATATTTTTTTTTGAAAAATAAAATTTTTAATGGACCTGTTTGAGTTCCATTCTTTTTCTGCTTAATTGCTCCTGACCACTTGACTAATCTGTTTAGCAGAAATTCGCTAATACCCTGGTCTGAAAGAGAATCGTTTGAAATATATATCTCAGAGTCTTTTGTTTAATTTATAACAAGTAATTCCCTTACAAAAAATCAATCATATTTAACTGTATGAAAAAGATATTAAAAGTAATTAGTTTTAAATAAATTTGAAGTTTAAGTAAATCTTACTGTCCAATTTTTTCTATTCATGAAATAGTTTCTTTAATGTGATCAACTCAATGGAAAAATTCATAGAATTCAGGGTGTTTATAATTAAAGTTCCACTTTAAAATGGTCATAAAAGGAAAACTACAGTACCAATTGTTATCAAACTTGATAATAGTTATGAAAAACGTCATGAGAATTTCTTTTCCACAATAAAAAGTTCAAAAACTCACCACCAGAGGGAATGGCGCAGCCTGCAATATTCTTAAACAAAATAAGGCTCGAAAACATCGGTTTAAAATTTGTATAATCATTTCTGAAACATGTTACAAAGAATGTTCAATATAACGTCCACCATTTTCTGAAAGCAAGTTAAATTGATTTTTTTTTTCATTCTGAACAATAGCTCATAGCAAATCATCAGTAAAGTTACACCCATGTCGATCTATGTGCTTCTTTCAGTTCTTCAGTCGGAATTTCGCTTCTTCAATTGTTTAGATTATCATCATAAACAATGCTTTTGAGAAAACGCTCGTTGAACATACTTTATGACATGTTTCAGAAACGATTAAACAAATATTAAATCGATGTCTTCATATCTTATTTTGTTTAACGATATTGTATACAGCAGCATCCACCACTGATAGTGAGTTTTTGAACTTCTTTTTGGCAGAAAATCCATTTCTACGACCTCTTTTAAATTATTACCAAGTTTGCTAACATTTGGATTAATTATTTTCCTTTTATAACTATTTCAAAGTGGAACTTTAATTATGACCACCCTGTATTTTATGAATACTTCTTTTGGATCTTTCTTTGTCTCTTATTTATTTGCCTTTTATGTATATATGAGTCTTCTTTTTTGTTCTCGCTTGACCGCTGGAATGAAATACAGGAACTTTTGTAAAAATACTACTAATTTTTGGAATGAAATACTACTAATTTTTACAATATAGCTGATATAATTACTAATGGGACTATTATCATTATTATATATTCCACTTCTACATCATACTTGATATACGTACTGTGTATGTATATTGTAACAGTAACATTGATTCATAAGCTAAAAAACTTCTATGAAAATCAATAAGAAAATAACCTCATTTTTGGAATAAATGGGGGATTTTTCAGACTTGTCCCAATAAGATGAAATTGAAATTGTTCATTTATCAAATTGAATCATGCATTCATTTAAACATCTCTAATATTTTTTTTTATTAAGGTACTCATTTTATGACAAGTTGTAAAAATAATCTCTCTCTCTCTTTCCTTGCCAGTTCAAGATAAACTCTACGACTTTTTTCATAATTCAAGATACAAGTGATAAGGCTATAATATTCATAAGATATGCATTATTCTTCATTCTTTCGAAACTATCTTGACAACGTGTGATAAATTAGGCATACGAGATCAAAATGCTCAACCACTTTCAAGCATAAATCTAGGAAACTCGAATTTTATCTCCCAAACTAAAGTGGAGACTAATTTATCTTCAATCAAAAACTGAAAATTATGATAATCAAAAGAGGTAGAAGATGGGCACTTTGTATTCCGCGTTGATTCAGGAACACAACAAATGACATTTTAATTACGACAAAACGAAAGTTTTCTCAAGTATCTTAAGGCATTCCATCCGTTATCATATCTTATCTTCTTTTACGACTTATCCCTGAGGCCAAGTCAAGCAGAGAAATTCAAATTTATTTATCGCCTCTTCTCGCCAGTTATTTATGAGGAAGGAATCCTTCCTAACTTAAAGCATTTGTCTCATGCTTTTCATCATTTCCAAAGTATATTGAATTTTAATTGAATAATTTCTAAGTATTTATTGAATAAGAAATGTAGCCGTATAAGAAAACGTGTCCGATTTTTTGTGCATATAAATTGAGATAATAAAAAGGAAAGACTTCATAAGGACATACTTTTTATGACAGCGATAAAAGAAAATGGAAAAGGATCTTTTCATCTAAAGTATGGAAATAAAAACAGCATCAGAAAGGCTTGTTACAATGTTCTAATTAAATTGAAATTTTGAATTAATCTCTTTTATGCTAATATAAAAGTAGAATGCGTTTATCTGTATGCTAGCATCAAGCATATTGCTTGATTTAGAACGGCTAAAGGGCAAATATATACTTAGAAGAATTGGAAAGGGTACTTCGGAGAAATTTTTTAAAAAGTTTAATTAATTGAAAATTAAGAGGAAGCTTGGCTTATTTTTTATAATGACTTTTGAAAATATTACACCACATAATTTGTAAATATTACACACAAATTTGACATTCTTTTAAAATTCAAAAAAAAATCACAGACAGAAAATACTTGCCATAATTTTTTTTTCAAATTTTATTACATTCAAAATTATTTTAAGCGAAATATATATCGTACGTTAAATTGAAAAATTAAAACTCAACTTATTTTCATTACTATTTTAAATGCTCGCTTTTTTTGTTATTGGTGTTCCTGATATGATGATTGGCATAGTTTTCCATGTTAAATAGGTATTAGTACAAGGCATATTTTTAATAGGTTTTATAAATTTTGTTCTTTTGTAACAGTTGTTTTGCATTTATAATGAATTTCTGAATAAAGTAATAACGAATTTTTTTATATGTCGTTGTTTAACATTGCTGCTAATTTTTCTGCTATCTTACTCACCAAAAATATTTTGCTGAATAAGAAAAATTTATCAAAAATATTTAATTAAAATATTTTTGATAAATTTATTATGATAAAGAACCAACCGAATCTCCAAAAGATGGCTAATCTATCACACATTTTTAATCTTCAATAAATATTAAGAAAATTTTCGTCATTCACTGTTTCCAGTACTACTTGCTTTAATACCTTATTCTTGCTTCAATTTTTTTCAAATTTTATTATTTAAATATAAGAACGCTTAAAATATTAAAAAATTATTTATATTTAATTATCTTTAATATATTCCTTTATTCATTATTAGAAAACTATTGTAATCTTGTAACTAGTTTACTTTTTGAAATTCGTGATAGAAAAACATTTAATAAAAAAACAAACAGCAAAAAACAAATTCTTTTTACTTCTTGACTTAATAAATCTAAATTATGAAAGATATTTCCATCATTTTAAAAATAAAAATTTCCTCAAAACTTCTAACATCTTCTAATATTCCATTATTATAAGTTTTCCTGGGCATAATCATGAAAAAAAAATCATCTGCTTATCCCAGCTGATGTTCTATTTTGCAAACATTATTTCCATATTGGCAAAAATTACTTATTTAATCCATCTGACAAACAAAAAAAATATTAAAATATTGAAATTATTATTAATTCGTTCAAGATCTAGAAAACTTAGTTAGAGGAAAAAATTCGTTAGAGAAAGACTTAGAAAAAAAGAGATCTGATGGAATTTATTCTTTGATTAAACATCTTTACAGCATGAGAAGCGCCATCTACTAGAAAAAAGCCGACAAAAGGAGTTCATAACACAGATGGCGCCACTCTTATAAAAGGAACCGGTTTAATATTATTTAATTATTGAACTGATAACTGTCTGAATTTGTTATAATAATAGAGATAAATAACTTTTTCGAAATCTCAGCATGAAAAAAAAATAATAATAACCGACAAAAAAAGTTTCATTTTTATAAACATAAAGGAAGACAAATAAATAAAAGAGAGCGAAAAAAGAACATTCACTTCAATATTATTAATTAAATGTTTTTTAAAACGCCTTATTAAAAACACAAGAACATTAGACCATAAGTTTTAGCTCGTGTTTTCCTCTTTTCCTTATTTCTAGGTTTTGATATTAACTTATTCTAGGTTTGATATTAACTTATTTCTAGGTTTTGATAGTGCAGATTGCAATAATGGTTAGGCATTATTTTGAAAGAGAATCATTAACCTTATTTTAAGACTAAATTGATTTTGTTCATTGTTTTAGTATTTTTGTCATATGTATCTATTTAATGGTTTATTGTCTGAAGGGATCATTTATGGCACCATGGGGGAAAAAATTAAATCAAGATAAATTTGCAATATTCTATCATGAAATATTCATAAGTGCTTAATTCTTAGAAGCTTTGCCTTTCATTCCATATTTGGTAAACTCTAAACAATAGGGAATCATCTTTATTTTTTTTCAAAGGGGAGGGGGATATATATTTATTTCATAACGAAAATCCTTTCTCACAATCTACTTTTCAAGAGATCAAAGGTGAATATATTTATGAAGCCTTCAGACATTTTTGAGACGGCAGACAGATAAAAGATACTAGTTGTCAGATATTGTCAAAAAGAAAGTGGAAATAGTGTATCGAGATTCAAAATTGTATTTTCGATTAAACCATTTCACCATTATCATAATACAGGATAAAGTAACCACAATGATTTCCCCCGATCAAAGAAACCTGCTATTATCTAGGCATATTTTTATTTTTGAAATTTTAATAACTATAGTAAGTTTGTACGAACATTAATTAACTTCGAATATTTCAGTGTTTATCTTCGCAGTAGTATGGAGAATGTAAAATGTGTTTTCTGAATCACTTTGTGTGGTGTATAATACTTGCCCCATTAACTGTTTTTTTTTCATTATTATCTAATTAGATAACATCTTTCGCTTTGAGATTGCGCTGTTTAACTAGTTTATTAACGAATGTACTGAATACTTGAGACATATAGATTTTGTGTAATTTTTGTATCTAACCAAAGCACCTGCGAATTATTTAATTATAACTAATAATTCTTAAAAGTGGTAATTAGACGCTCATATAATATATAGATGTGACGACCAATGGATTAGACAGAGAATTGATGTAACATTTAAATTTCTCTCAGTTATATCCGACGAATATTCTTTCCTAAATATAGCTTAATTGTTAAGAATACCAGAAAAGCCATAGAAACCATAGTGTAATCCTTTTTTTTCCAGTTAATTTATCAGAATATTTTTCTTCTAGTAACCGACTAATCACTTAATTCTAGCTAGAGAATATATTATTATCTCAACATCTATAGGCATATATATTAGCTTCTAAACTGCTACCGAAAAGCAATGGACGTACAGAAAGTTTTGCAGTCTCGTAGCATTATAAAACATACTTCACATTTTCCTTCATCGATGTCATTTCGTTGATAACTTATTCATCATTATTCGTGCCTACTTATTAATTTCATCATCTAGACAGTAAAAAAAACTATAAGAACGAATCCAGGCAAGGATAAAAATGTAACGTTACAATGTTTCAATAATATCATTTTATAATTAAGAAAAAACATTTTTCTCGCCTTGTATATGTCCAACTTAAAATATTTTAGAAAATACAACTTCTGAATGAAAAAGGTTTTATGTTTGATACAATACTTAGTAAATGAACTTATTTCTTTAAAATTTTCAATGAATGTCTTTGAAATATATAATTTAATGTTTCTAAAATATTTTTATTGAAATGAAACGTTTTGAAAAGGAATTATACAGAAAAATACTGATAGCAGGACAGCATTAAAAGCGTATACTTCTGTTCGGATTGTCTGACATAAAATCTAAAACATGCATTTAAATTAAGCATTTCATAAATATTTTTCCAACAAAGAGACCATGCTCGGTTTCTTTTATACATTCATTAATATTTTATTTAATTATTTTTCTTAGTTGGATATATTTATGCAAACTTTTTTTTCGAAAAATGGATTGCGAAAGTAATTAACTTAAATCAAAACCAAATTGAATCACGTGGAATAAGACAAAGACCCAGTAACAGTAATTCCAATAAAATACAAAAAAAGGCTAAACATTTAAGTTATGTAGTGCATATTTTTTTTCGCCGATACTCAAGTCACCACAGTTCTCAATTCATAGGCGTTATCCTTATTCCCCTGAGGCCAACATCATTGTTTACTCCAACATTGTCATCATCATTATTTTCTTCTTTTATTAAACGCTTACTAATCCCAATAACCTCATATCACATTTTAACTGATGAATGAACAGTTTCCTCTTTTCTCGGAGATGGGCAAACAGACTTCCTGGTTCTTTACCTTCAAGCCACCTGTGAATCTGTCACACATCATCATCTCGAACAAACTCTTCGGCTCCAAGGACGCGATACTACAAATGGTCTCGGGTTACTCCCGTCTCGGACTTCAAACTCTCTCTCTTTCCGAGTCGAGAGGGGGGGGGTTGTGATATTAAAAAATAACTGACCACACACGAATGGTGATCTCATGAGCCGTCCCTGACACTTTGCATTCTTCTAAAGAGACGCGGTCGTGAAGCTTATGTTTTTTCGTTCCAGAACTAACAGATTTTTCTTCCAAACATGTTGGCGGGGTTTCGATAGCTCGAACTATTTCCTTAAAATGGATCTTCTGTCCGGTATAGGTTTGTTGACACGTATTGAATATAAATTTCATTGGCATATCAATGCTAAATCACTCGGTCAACCTTGACATGAATTTCTCTCATATTTTGCATTGTCTTCGATCTTCGGTCCATCACACGCTTAAAATGACAGCAGAAGTGATGAGAGAAATGCTCTGCAAATATTAATTCAAAAGGTGTGCAAAAGCATTTTATTATTACTCATCTACGTTGCAAACATTTATTAGGCCTTAATGTTTGTGCTTAAATATATTTTCTCACCTTCAACTTCACTTTATACTTAAGATGGCATTTTTTTATCCAATTTATAGTTTAGAATCCCTTCAAACATTCATGAAATTATTAGTAACTGGAAATAACTATTCTTGAAATAAAATCTTGTGTGTGTTACCGTTTTATAACATTAAAAATATTGCCTCTGCGTAAATCTTTTTCGCATGTTCCTAATGAATGTGAAACAACCGCTAATGTCAGAAGCATTTTCTGCATAAAAATTTATAAGTTTTGGTATAATTTAAAATATTTTATTCTCTAAATTCAAAAATTTTCTATTATCAAATTTTTCACATTGCAATGTCTACTTTCGTAAGACATATACACTGCCCAATAGTTAAATGTACAATATAATTAATAAATAGTGTATCAGTGATTGATTTTTTATTAGTCTTTTGTATAATTAATACTTCTGGGCTAATAAGAACCCGGCAAGTAGATCGATTAAGAATAATTATCTGACTAATAGTTAAATTGCTGAGACGAATTTCTTAAAACATCAATGATATCAATTTTAGAAAAATAATAATATTTTTCCAAGTATACTTTAATAAGTTTCTATTTTTTTCTAATACATTCACTTGGAAATTGTAGTAAATCTACTTCATATTATTTTAGATTAAATACTGTTGTGCGCAGGCATCCATTCGATGTAATCATGTATCGTAATAAATAAATAAAAGTATACACATTTCCACAAAGTTGATAAGATAAAAAATTAACCTAAACTAAATAACTGACATGTTTAATTTAAAATGTACTAAAATTTAAAATTACCAGTTAATTAAAAAAAGGACCCGGTAGCGCAAATGGTCTAATTTCGCTACTGAGATTCATTCTGGACAACTGATATCTGAAGAGAATTTGAAATTTTCAATAAAGTGTTTATATATGTGTGTGTGATTGACCAAAAGAGAAAAAAGATGAAATCCGAAAAGGCGATACAAAACAACGCACCAGAAAAAAGTAAAAAAAGTATGAATAATATAGTTAACTTACAAAAAAAAGTGCTAAAAAAACTAACAGTATTGACTTTTATATGCATTTCATAATATTTGTGAAAATAAGAAATAAATTACATATCATTTTCCCAAAGTTATTATAAGAAGTATATTGTCAAGACAAATTTAAATATCTATAAATGCAACCACATATTAATGATGTGTTTGAAGCAAAAGGAAGAGTCTTAACCGGGAGAAGATAGGTGGAATTTTTTAAGTTCGTTTTATTCCATCTAGAGAGGCACCCATTATGTATAAGCAGCGCGGATACAAAAACCGAAGATAAAACG
Source organism: Argiope argentata (assembly GCA_026289955.1). Taxonomy (NCBI): domain Eukaryota; kingdom Metazoa; phylum Arthropoda; class Arachnida; order Araneae; family Araneidae; genus Argiope; species Argiope argentata. The sequence continues at coordinate 3,920,383 of JAOUZG010044845.1, forward strand.
CAAAAAAGGAACGAAATCATTTATCTCTGGTCTTATACACCGTCAGATTATCATAAATCTGACACGCGTCGAATTTTGACAGGAATTCTCACACGTGTTGAAATTGAAAAGAGAAACGCAAGAGTAATTTAGAATAATCTATCCCTTCACACGACACGTGGACTGATGGCAAAGTATTTTTATAAAGCTTCATTTGATTTATTGAATAGAAAATGTGGAATAGGATCAGAAAAGAGGAGAACATTTTATAATGAAGTTACTATGAACTAAATTAAGATAAAACTCTGAAAATTAATTACAATTGAAATTATAATTTAAAATATCATTATATATATATATATAGGATAACTAATATAAGGTTAAAGCTTTTATATAACTGCAAATATATCTTATTACCATATTTTGGCAAATATTTCGTTAATTACCAATGGACTTTTGTCATATCTCAGACACATTACTAGCCTTTTTACAGGTTTTTCTCATCGGCCCGTCTCATTTGGATTTTCAAAGCTTACTTTAAAACCTCGGTCACGTTAATACGGCTTCATTTTGTGCATAAATCATAAAAAAGAGAGAAGATGAGAAACAAAAAAGGAAACACAGTGGATCCGTTTAAGAACCGTATCCATGTTGTTTATATGCTTAATTACCTAATTTACTAAGATCTGTATTCTCTAGCCTTCTTCATCTTCTTGTGTATAGCCGGCCACCGCGGTACGAAATAGTATTCGCCCGGCAATTAGCCATACTTGATGAATAACTTCCCATTCATTTTAAAACAATAGGACGTAAAACCCCGTGTCTTGCCCAATATAAGAACGCAGAACCACAGGCGTGATAACGCTAATTACCATTCCAATGGGCAGACGCAAGGTTTAAATCTGAACATATTAATTTAGTATGATAATGATTATCCTTTAGCATACGATATGCATCAGTTCCATCTGTTATTGTAAAGGATTTGCATTTGGCTGAACACCGGTTGGAAAGAGGGCAATTAGAAATGGTTCGGGGTGAAGCAGTAATTCCACCAATGCCCTTCAGACCCGATTAAGAATAATACTCTGCGCTGTGTCACACGCGTGCTATCTTTAAGATATGATATCATTACGCGCTAATTATTCATTCGCTTTCTCACAATGAGACATCTTCAAAGTTCCATTTTTTTATTGCTCTGCTTTAATAGCATGACTTTCAGCTCAATGTCTTCCAGCGAAGTTGCACTCCTTTAAAAGGGAAGAGGACAAATGGAACAATAAATTGTTCATTTCCACCTGTTAGTGACTCACACAAAAGCAAATGGAGATTTATGTTGATTGATTATGCTCATGAGAAATAGAGCCGCGTTCGTTATTCTCTTCTACTGTTGACATATTACACCTGTGTTAACCTTTGTTCAAAGAAATGAAAACAATTATGGAGAATTAATTTGGAAAAGAGAATATTCAAATATACATTCATCAATATCCATTAATATAAATGACCCGCAATACATCAAACAGAGGCCTGCTTGGAGATATCTTCAGATTCTATTTATGTTAAAATTTCGGAACCGAATCTGCCGGGGTTTTTTGAAAGTCAATCATTTTAAATAATGCAGATTCAATGAAGACAATTATATGATTTCTTCAATACATAGTTCATAAAAGAAAAGAAAAAGTACAAAGTAAATTTTTGATAAAATATTGAAAATCGTAGATCCGGTCACAATTTCGGCTTGTTTTCTTCAATTACAACGTAATAATGCTGCTGTATCTTTAAAAATACAAATAACAAGAAAGGATGGAAGTGTGTGTGTGTGTCTTCTCGGGTGTTGGTGCTCTATACACCAAATCGTTTAACCTAGAATTACCGAATTCGGTACAGATATACTTTGCCGTGGTAAAATGAGTATTATTGCACGTTATAGGCAAACTCCAATTAAAAAATATTTATTGGCGTCAATTTGGCATCTTTACTAAATCAATAGCGTGATATTTGGTGATTAATCTTTGACACTTAGCAATATGTACCCGCAAATCGAATTTTAGGGTTAGTTACGTTGCTTCCAACCGATGGAAACTAAAATTTGCCCAGAACTACAATTATAGTCATAAAATCACATATTAAATTTCAAATATTAAGTTCATTGAATTTTTGAGTTATCGCGTTTACATGGTTGTAAAAGTATAGACATAAAAGCAGTCAAGCTGACGGATTTGGTTCCAACCGGGTAAGTTTCTAAACTTTCGATGTTAAATCTATGTACCAAATTGCGTCCATTCAGCCCTTTGCTTTCTAATTATCGTATTTATTCAGACATTTAAAATGCCTAAAAAAAGGATTTCACTCAAAATTTAATGGAAATCTTTAGTGAAGGTCGTATACCAAATTTCAAGTCTTCCTCAAAGTGTTTTTAAGTTATCTTGATCAGAGACAAACGGTCAGAAAGACAAATATAATGCCAAAAATGTGTTTTTGGAAGTAAGAGAGAAACGTAGAGTCTCATCAAAATAGCGTGTTCAAATTTTTTGAAAATTATGATATTTTCTCTATATTTTATCTGTTAGCAAATAATAAAAGTGGATTTGCAATTTAAAAAATTACAAGAAAAATAAAACACAAATTTCATTTTTAATATCGCTGTGAAGCCATGAATCTGATTCTATCTAAAAAGTTCTTGTATACAATGTATAAACCAAACTACACATGAATTAAAATAGCAGGGTTATAATGTCTCACAGTTTTACGAATTCATGAACATGAGATTAAGCAGTTTAATTAGAAAGAATTTAATTAGAATATTACAGGCGAACATGCTAGTTGCCATAATGAAAAAGAATTATATATGTTTCAAATACTAGTATATGGTTGGTTTAAAAATTGTGCAATTGTTAAAATAATTTTATAAATATTTTTTAAGTTTTTACCTTGATATCATTTTTGTAATGCGCTATTAGTTAAATAGGTTCCAAATCCCGTTTCCTGGTTTTTTAATTATTACAAAACTTTTTTCTTAGTGCCTACAGCATCAAGATTTTTTTAGTAATCCTTTATTACATACAGCTTAAATTTAAAGGTTCTCATTCATTTTTTCATATTGCACATATACACTAAAAAGGGTTAAAGAATTCCGAATTATTACAAGTGGATGGCCAGTTTAATAATAAATAAAAACCTATATTCTTTTTAAATTCCTATTGAATTTTTCTGCCTGTAATTGGCTAAGTTGCCTCATTATTTGCATGACTTATCTTAACAACCATATATTCGTGCATTGATTGGCAGCCAATATGCTATGTGTATCCGAATAGCAGATGCAAAACACAATCATTTTCGGAAATATATGCATTGTCATCGATGGTGAACAACCTCAACCACATCTATATCATATTTAAAAAAAACGTCATACATCTATAAAATCTTTCAAAATGTATCCCATAAAGTATTAATGACGTCTCAATAAAAATCAGTTGTATATGCCGGCATTATTCAACAAGGCTCTAATGTTTGCGGTGCATTCTTGCTTAACAATGAAATACTTAAACCACAAAAGTCTCATACGCTTTCGGTTTCCATTTCATTTCAAGTAGGTACTCTAATGACTTTTTAAAGCTCCCTACTCCTTCCTTAATGATTTAAAGCAACGACATTTAGATGGAGCCCGTCACTAAGTTCCGAGAACTGAGGTAATCATCTATTTGCATATTTGAGTGTCTTTAAAAGCTGACTGCCTTTTGAATGTCAAGGACACCAACGTGAGATTGGTGAATGAGAAGACTTTCTGCCTCTAGGCGATGCCTATGTAACCTTTTCTTTTGTAAACAGTTCTGTGGTCTATAAATTGTTAAAGAAATTTCAGTGTGGGTGTTTTGGCACGATTTAAGAACAAAAACCCTCACTAAGGCGAGACGAAATGCAACAAGAATTTTTCTCATTGTTATTAAAGGCTCACTTTGTGTCTAAAGTCTGCTAGAAGGGTAACAACGCCTTCTTAAAATATTGCAGGTGACCATCAGCATCATAAGCAAAGGATGGAGAAAGTTAGAAAAAAATTGGTATTACCAGATAAAAAAGGATTTTGCTTGTTGTATAGTTTAAAAAATCGCATTATTTAAGGTCAATGCTTTTTATTTCAAAATTATACGTAATTCATCATGGAAAAAAAAGAAGGGGGAAAATTATACTTAAATTTCGTACAGTAAAACAAATTTTTGCTTTTTAATATTTCGTCAAAACCCATAGTTAAATCAGATATTCGCTTGGAATTAGATTTCCTAAAATTAAACATCGTGTAATTAAATGGATTCAAAAAAATAAAGAAATAGTTTTAATTCAATAAAAAGATGAAAAACTAAAAATAAGTGAACAAGTTTATAATGGAGTTAAACAAGTGCACAAGTTTAGAAAAAAAATTGGATAATTATGGGATAGAATAAATAAATATAATATTTTATATTTGAAACTATTTTACAAGAAACGATTTACTTAAAGGATAATTATTTAATATATCGTTGCGCATGTTGTCTAACGATTATCTGACGTTACTTTTCTTTTTTCCTCGATTCCCCCAAATTTTCAAGAGATACCAAATCAAATTAATAGAGGGGATTTAATGGACACTACGTAAACATAAATAAACCCAATATGAAATCCACTTCTTAACATAGTGTGGATTTTCGATTATATCAAAATAAAAATAAAAAGATTAGTGCATAAAATTTTGTTAAGTCAATTATTTCCAAATCTTAATTTAAAAATTTGGTTGTAAAATTCTCATCTGTGGAAACCATTAAAGTAATAAATTCATTTAGTATGAATAATGACCCATCATTATTCATATTAAAAGCGGTAATTATTCATAATGACTGATTTAAAAGTTTGGTTAATCTGAATAATTACCGGTTATTATTAATGAATAGCTGCTTTTGACGACCAACGGGATGGTATGGAATATTAATTGTTTTTAATTTCAATCAAATCTCTTATGTAACACAATATCCATGATCCCTTTAGTGAAAAAAACTGTAACCATCGAATTGCGAGTCATTTAAACCGCGTTATTTTAAATTTCTGTCATCTGTTCTATTTATTTGTAATGGAATTTCTTTTTGGAAATATGTCCCATGACATCATAGACCAGTTTGAAAACATCATGATGAGTTATTTCAAACAACCCATTATTCTTAGCTTTCAAAAGTCCGTTAGCCGAATGTAAGCGAATGTTTTTCCGTTAGCCGGATGCAAGCGAAAAATCGCCAAAGAAATTTGGTGGAATTCTACCTTATTTGGCGATTTTTTGTTTGAGCCTGGTTAGTGGAAAAATACCCAACAGTAGAATAAAATCGCCCAATTAAATACTTGATGAAGCAATGAAAATGATTAAATTTCAGTGCAACAATGAAGACCATAGTTAAAAATTATACAAAAAGAATGCTTTTAAAAAATAGCCAAAATTTAGGAAAATTTTGTTTATTTGCATTCATGACCATTTTTTAAGGTTTAAAATAGTATGAAGGTCATTTTTGTATGACGGTGCGGCTTAATTCTTACCATACATTTCTCTTCTCAAGAAGTAGTAGAAGGGACTAAGATCTGGTGAATATGGAAATACTTAAACATCGAATTGTTTTGTTTAATAACTCTATTCACGATTATTTCTGGAGAAAAACAAAAATTATTTGTCATTAATTTTTCGATTTCGCTCTCTCATTTTTAATAATCTAATAACCATTAAATAATTTTGTCTTATACACTAATATCCCTCCTAATTTGAACATAGAAACTTCCCTAGGACTTTTTATGGATTTATTTTTCATATGATCCATCTGTGACTACAATTTTCAATATTTCTTGCTGGAAATTTCTAACCGAATTTGAAACTTTTGTTTCTATATTTGTGGTTGTTAGAATAATTATGTTATTGGTTCTATCATTCTATTTATCGCCATTACCAGTTATTTGGTTTTGAAATAAGGGTCTTTTGGGAGAAAATATTTCAAGTAACATTTAGCCATAAGCAAACTCTTGCAATTAGTATTTAGCATTAGCAAGTCATCATCTGGCTTAAAGTGGAAGTTATTTTTTATCAAGTATTTGTACTACAATCTCCCTTGGAAAAGGGGTGGGGTGGGGGCTACCTTGGGCGTAGTAAAAATAGGGAGTTGCAGTAAATCTTGCAGATAGTGTGTTTTATTGGAATTTTTTGTGAATTAATTTTATTTCAGTTGCCTCACTTGACTAGACAATGTAGGCGTCTGAAGGCGGAATCTATTTAGTGATAATAGGAATTTTTTTGATTGTGCTATAATTTGAATAAATGACTGAAGACGTTTCTGTCTGATACGAGATATGTTAGTTGAAGTAACTGTGTCACAAAATTCGTGATTTAATGACAGAAAAATTGAATTAATATCACATGTAAATTTTTATTCTGTATAGAAACTCACATCGAAAAATATTATGGATAGAAAAAAAATAACCCAGACAACTACTGCAATTAATCTGTCAAAAAATAGATAAAATATTTATTGCACTTATTTCTTTCACAGACATAAAATAAGCCTTCTATAACTAGTCATTTGTAATCATTTATTCAAAAAAATATCGGATATAGAGCTTCTAGACAGAGCTATAATAACATAACAATATTTTAGATTTCGTTCGTCTATCTGGTTTTTGTCTGGAGTATTTGCAACATCCATTGTGTAATTTTTAGACCACAGAATTCCCAAAAGGAAAAAAAGTGGCATGAAAATTGGTTTATGAGCAACAAAATATTTTAGATTTCATTCATCTATCTCGTTTTTGTCTGGAGTTTTTGTATCATTCATTGTGTAATTTTTATACCATAGAATTCTCAAAAGGAAAAAAAGTGGCATGAAAATTGGCTTATGAGCAACAAAATATTTTAGATTTCATTCGTCTATCTCGTTTTTGTCTGGAGTTTTTGTATCATTCATTGTGTAATTTTTATACCATAGAATTCTCAAAAGGAAAAAAAGTGGCATGAAAATTGGCTTATGAGCAACAAAATATTTTTGATTTCATTCATCTATCTCGTCTTTGTCTGGAGTTTTTGCAACGTCCATTGTGTAATTTTTATCACACAATTCTCAAAAGGAAAAAAAGTGGCATGAGAATTGGTTTTGAGCAACAATATGCTCAGAAGCTATTGAGGGAAAACATAAAATAATTTAAATAGTTTTAAGTACGTATAAAAATTTAACGATTTCTTAATGATCCATTTACCCAATTTACTATTAATCCATGAAATTTTAATCAGAAAAAATTCCTTTTTACCAATACATAAAATTTATTATACAATTTATAGCATTTATAGTCCAATAAACAGCTACATGCAGAATTTGGTGACTCTTAAGTTCAATAACCTGCTCTGTAGCTTTAGCTTATTCATCATGAATGTAACAACCACCTGTGACAATTTACAGATAATATGACTGTTTATAAACATCATTATATTTTAAAGTGTTTTTACTAAACATCAGCATCCGTATTTGGTGTTTTTGTATAATAAATAATTGAAATAGTACAAAGAAAAACTTAGTCAAATTTTATTGAGCTAATTTATCATTGAAAATTGAGAATTTTCTTAAGTATCAGAGCATATAATGGCATTTCAAATATCATTTTTCTTAAAACTTAAAATATATGAAGAATTTGATTAACTAGTATTGTTTTAGGTTTCCATTTAAAAGTATTTTTAAGTTTTCTCATTTATTTTAACCTTATATTTGTAAAAAAGGTTGAGCTTAATAAGCAAAACCTATTCAATGTTCTCATTCTTATTATTATGTGCTGGAAGAAAACTGAGGATACTTACATTTATAAAGTGATATCACTGAAAAAACAATTATAAGATCAATGTTTTATTTAAATTTATTAACTTTTTTTAAAGATATGTGCTCACTACTGTTGCATTATCTCTAACTGTCCAAAAAATATCAATTAAATCAATATGTGCTAAGTGGTTGCTATGTATGAAAATAAATGGCTTTACCAAATTGATTAATGTATTTAATAAATGGCAGATAAATCATAGATTAATCAGTTTTTAATAAGAGCTTACAAATAAATATTAATGAAAATAATATTATATTAAGGTCCGACATAAAACGTCTTGTGAGAACGCCGAGGTCAGATGTTATTTTTGCGGCATTTCGGGCGGAAGGGGGGGCATTACTAATTCTTATTGCTATAAAGGCCCACATTCTATTAATCCCTAAGGTACACTCTAGAAGAGATCAAAGCTCCATCCATTAGGATGAAATTCCACAATTAACGCATTATTAAACGCCTACCGTATTTGAGTTCTCATGTCCCAAGGCTGTAGACGTGGGATTAGCTTGAGAAGCACCAATTTCATCTTCAAAAAAATTCGTGATAATGCAAGATAAAAGACCTTCGGTCTGTGCCTTTGGATGTCGCACATTTGTATATTTATTTGTTTCATTGATGCAGGGTTTTTTCTTTATCTCTTGTTGTTGAAAGGGCGTAACGAAGGATTGAGAAGTAGTGGGAAAATCCCACTTCCAGAGAGTCAAGAACCTAAAGTTGTCTGCTGGAAAAGCCAAAAGAGACGAGTAACTGACCTTGTGTGGGCTGATACATCGGCTCCAAGTTGGGTCTTCACTCTCATGAATATATAATTAAATATTCAAATTAGAACTTTCTTTTCAGATAACCAGAGTTGAAGCAATCTTATCTGAAAATGTCACGCGTTAAGAATGGTAACCATAACAATTTCTAATGGAATGTCATTTTGTGAGAGGAGTTTTATTTCTATGATACATGGGCAAATATGAAAACGTTTAAAACATCTGTTATCGAATGCTAAAAATCTCTTTTATTTAATGCGAGAATTAATTTTTAGTCATTTTTAACTATAAAATAATTGAAAAAAAATTATTTTTCATTTAAAAAGGAACTTATTTGTTTTCTTTGTCTTCAAGACTTCTGATATTTGGAGTACGCTATTTTTTTTTCATGGCGCTAAAAGAATGTCTTATCGTAAGAAATAAAAAGATATCTCTGAAAAACCTTAAAAACCAAAATACTTTTAATTCTACGAATGAAGTAAATACATAGCTTATATATTAGTTTATAAGGGTATCGATCATTACGGTTAAGGTCATTCATTAAGATTATTTTTATTTGTTACAGTAATAAGGAGGTGAGAAGAATTATAAAGCAGAGATATTACTTGAAAATTTTTGTTTTTATAACTGCTTCATAAACATATCCTAGTTTTAATGCGTTGTACATCAGTAGAGTACGCCTATTAATTGAAGGATATTTTTTGCAATAAGGGAGGAAAATATAATCATTCCTATTCTTATTATTCAATTCCTACAATTAGCTCACACTCTCCCTATATATATATAACTTGTAGTGGTATAAGATTTGATGTTAATAAAAAAATTTCAAATATTAATTCATTAATTTTTCATTAATTTATTAACAATTAACTTTCTTGACAAAAATCTTCATTTCCCCGTCGCCAAATAAGTAACGAATTCAGTTTTGTTTTTTCGCAACGCCATTGAGGTTAGGCTTAACATGTTTTCGGCCGATTATTTTAAATGGTTATGTTTATTTTCATAATTCTTGATGTATTTAAAATTAAACATTGTTAATTAATCTAATTTTCCGATTCATTTTGATGTACTTTCGAATTAAAATAATACGAAATATAGAAAATTAGAAACTTCTAATCTGTATTGAGTACCACAACTGGTGTAAAAAAATCACGCATTTTGGTTCACGCCACAATTGATTCAGGTCCTCTCTTGGCATTGAAAATTCAGTGCTAGTATAACTTTATGATTAATTATTTATAGTAATTGTAATCGTTAGGCCGGGAGGGTCTGTTTGGTATGGCGTTGGATTCCCATCCCTTGGGCTGCGAGTTCGAACACAATGTATAGAAAGAAGAATGAAAAATTGCCAGGAAATTCGCTTCCTATTTTGCCGTCTAATATTGTGACTCTGTTATATTTCTATACATATTTATATTAATTGTAATTATTTAATAAAGAGTAATTAAAATAAAAAATTTCTTTGTTAACATAAGTAGAAATTGATTTTAAAATTTTTTATATTACTTGCTAGTTGGTATATGTTTAATGTTGGCATATATTCAATCATGATTTTAACGAAGCAATTTATCCACAAGTTTCAAGTTAGCCATTCTTTAATAGTGTTAGAAAGTCATCAAGAGTGCCAACTTGGATTTGTTCAGCTTAAATATTTGCAGGACAAAAATATTTCAATACGAAAGTGAACTTACTTAAACAATGATGAGTGAGTGCTTCATAAATTTCAATAAAAACTTTAAAACGCAAATATTATACTTTATTCATTCAAAGCGTAAGTATATAATTAAGAAAAATTCAATATTAAAATTTCTGTAAAAAAGCATAAACATCATTAACTAAACTTGGAAAATAACGGAAAGAGTTTGACTCTCAACTTAAAGTTAATTCTTTCTCTTTCATTTTCCGGTCCATATTTCTGAAGTCAGAAAACAAAAACGGCTTCACCTTGAAAATTTGCTTAGTAGTGGTTTCAGAAATGCTCTCCAGTTTGCCATTTTAATTAATTTCAGATCTAATTTCTGTGAATTGACGTTTCCTGGTTATCTACACAGAAATACCATCTAAACCACAATTATTCACGATAGGCCACAAGAAGTCGTTGATATTTCATTACTAGATGCGCACGGAATGCAGTTCTTATGAGGAGTATTTCTGCGATAGATCGTGATTCATTAATTTTAAATTCAAAGTAATTGCTGTTTCTTGAATCACGTGCCTGAATCAGGAAAAAGTAATTCAAGTAATTACATAGGTGCTTTTAAATAATGAATTTACGTTGAATTTGAATGAAAATAAAATTTCCTGTTGTTTGACTTTCTGAATAAGCTACATGGATGTTCTGAAGATGTTTAAATATTTGTGCAACTTGAATCCTCAGATCTTGCGTAATCTTATCAGAAAAAAACCTGTTTTCAACTAATCTCTTCATTATCAAAATTTTTATTCAAAAAACTTCTTATTTTTTTTTTTTTGAAATTTCATTCAATATTAGTAGTGAATATACTGCATAAGAGTCAAGATGTCGAGAACTTGTTAGTAAAAAAAACCCGTCATAGATTTGTCTTGAATTTTGAATAAATTGAACTTATTTTTAAAAGTAGTTGGCTAAATAAAGAAACTTAATATCTAAAACCTATTGAATAATTTTTCTTACTAATTTTTATTTTCACTAAGGGTTCAAAAGTATTGGGGAAAAAAAGAGTAAAGGTAACAACAACATGTACATTGTCTTTCCGGCTTTATGTTTGATATTTTAAATTTATGATAATTTTATTTTGCTTGTGATTTTATTTTTAATTCATAAATTTATTAAAATTCCCTCAGTACCTCTATTTCAGTTAGAATTCCTGGAATGATATTCAAATTTCTAGTATTTTTACTATACCAGTTTAAAAACTTTGGATATATGAAATTTTTTTCTTACTACGATTCCTGACAGTTTACCTAACTGTTTATTTTTGATAACAGCGCATTAAACATCGGCAACAGGCTTCTTAGGTGAAATTTGGTATTCTGTTTATATGTAGACTTTCTGAAAGACTTAATACGAAAAATCATCTTTAGAAAGTCTATTTACCTCTCTCTCTGTCTATCCGTGGACATAAATTTAAAAACAAAAAAAATAATAATAAGTAAAATTTGGCAAATTACTTTATTGCCACAATTTTAGATTTTAGTACAAATTTTTCCTTGATGTGTCTATAGATTGCCTTCTATTGTTTACATGAAAAGATAACTCAAAACTGCTTTTACCTCAACGAATAAATTTTAATACATGATATTTTTTTAATCAAAACTTTAAAACTGGCTCTAATTTTTAACTAATTCCACAAAAAGTAAAATGTGTATTTCTCTGTTCATATTTATGTAAAATATATCAGCCTATTTAAAAATATCAAGCAAGAAATATAAATCTTGGTTTATCATCTTGCCGCAAAAAATCATAATAGATCAATGCCCTATAATAAGTCTATAGGTCATCAGGAAAAAATCGGAAATATAGTATATTCGCTTTATATTTATTATTCTGTGAAGCTCAAAGCAATAATCGCTATATTGAATAAACAAGAAAGCTCATCCTCATCCTTAGCATGATTAGTGAATTTTGTATTGTTCATTAAAAAGAAATTATAACAGCTGACAAAAAATTAGATCGACTGTAATCATTTACAATAGAAATTTAGACATATATTGAGACCATGTACACTACGATATAAACCAATCTTATCATTCGAAATCAGTAATCAACTTACATTAATTAGGATTACATATGCCCAATTTTATAGCGCAGTTCTTTGAAAGTGAATTATTATTTATAAACTGTAAGTAGTTTACTTCTTAGAGCAATATACTATTCAAAAACTGTAAAGTTGTTTTCGAAATAGCAATGTAAAAAAGCAGATTTCCGAAGGCGCATAGTTTAACGTTGATGAAGTAACTCGAGAATAAATAGCAGAATATATTATTCACAAAGAGCAGATAATAAAGGAATCTATTTACTTTTTGCATCCTATTAAATGGTAAACAAGCTTTGAAAACAGCCAAAAGGAAACTGATAAAATCGCGAAAGGTGTATTGAATGCGTGATTTATTTACTTCTTCTCTGAAAGGAACTCGATATATTAATTTTGGATGAAGTTGCTTTGGGTCAAATTCCTTGCTGAACAAATAATTAATAATGACATAGAACTTATAATTTGAGAAATTTCTTTGCATATCTGCATACAAATTTTTGGAGTAAATGCAACGGCCAGTTTATTTTAACTTTCCATTATATTTTTAATCATAGGATTTAAAAGAGATAAGAAGAATCGAGTTCAACTCAATTATCAATATTTGAACAAATCACTTAGTTTGGTTATTATGGAGATATTGAGGTGTGTCCGGGTTAAGTATAATTTTCGTCATAAAATGTTATTGTGTTATCTTTTGATTTATAAAAAGCTACACATAATGCTGTATAAAAACGAAAAAATTCAATTAATTTTGAAAAGTTCTTAAACATATAGAAAATATTTTAAAGGCTTGTTGTTATGGATAGAAATCGATCAAGCAATCAAAACAAAATCCTTTCAAAATTTAACTGCACAGTTCTGCTACTGTTCTTAACCAAAAAAGAGATTGAGTAAGATTTAATTTAAAAATTTCACAACTTTTATTCATGATTAGTTCATGAAAGCATTCTTCTTTTGATGCTATTTCAGTATCAACACCAAAAAATCGTTTTCTCTCATCCTGATTTTTGAGTTATAGTATTCCAATGTAAATATTTTCACTTTAGAACAGTTATATTAATGTCATAGGCCTCTTAATTTTGAGTCACAATAAAATAACGAGAACTTCACCTCAAACTGTTCTTTTCTGATCCAGCTCCACAGCAACAAGAGGGAATTTACATGCGATTCTTCAGGTGTAATCGAGAATCAAACTTGGAATTTTCTGATCTCGACTCAGGAACCTTATCAGCAAGGCACCGTGACTCCATACAAGATATACAGAGCGTTTAATATATGATAGATGTAGTTCAAAATTGGA
>JAOUZG010044845.1:3942542-3962717 GCA_026289955.1 Argiope argentata
GTGTGTGTGTGTGTGTGTGTGTGTGTGTGTGTGTGTGTGTGTGTGTGCGTGCGTGCGTGTTTTCGGATATACTTTTTTTGCAATGTGTGTTGTTTAATCCTTTCAAGATAAAGACTGAATAGCGAATAACACTTTAAAACGCTTACCACCTCGGTGTCTCAAGTCGAAAAGACTCAATCTTCAACTATTTTTGATTTGATTCCGGATATAAACACTTATCATCTCTGGTAAACAAATTGCAGATGCTGATAATAGCCGACATGATCGCTTGCGGTTCTCAGGGGTCAAATGAGAACTGTTGCAACAAATGCTCGTTGCCAGTGCAATGCTTTTAATGGAGACCTTGAACGAACCGCTACAAGTCAGTGTAAGCAAAAAGAGGATGCTACTCGTAGATACATAATTGATAGCAGCTAGAAATTGTTTTCAATATTTCATGAAAAAAAGCAACAATTTTTTCAAGTATGTTTAAAGTTTTTTACAAAGAGGTAAAACGAATTCATAATTAAAATCTTCAAAACAAACATATTTACTTACAGTGTGCGATTCTTTATCTTTTCCCTCCTTATGGCTTCCATTTCTTTAAGCTATATATTATGTTTTTGTCTCAAATAAACAAACTTGAATAAAGCCTTCGTTAATTTTAAAAGTTAGTTATGTCCTATTATCATTATTGAAAGTAGTTGAAGAAATTGTCAAGATTTGAAAATGCCATTGATAAAATGGGAGCATCAGATTATGGAAGGAGAATTAAAAACATTTGCAAAGAAAATTGTTTAAGGTTTTTGCGGAATTCCGGCAGTAATATCATTCATTTCTGTAAATGCTTCTGAAACAAAGCAGCACTGTTATGAACACTTGAGACTCCGTGAAATTATATTTGTAAGCCCAGAACGTTAGTTGCTCAGTGAATTTTTGAAAGAAATTAAGATTATTAATTATAAACCAGCATTGAATTAAATTAGAGCTGCGATTTCGTGAAAAAGCTACCTACTTTTGAGCATCAAAAGAATTTCCAAAGGAGGTTGGATTAAATAGCTTGTTTTTATGGAATGCAACTGTAGAAATGCAGGTTCTCTATTATGACTCATTTTGTTGTGAGGCATTTTTAGCTAGATAAAAATAAAGTCATTGGCAGAACTTAACAAAAGAAGTAGATCACGCTTTGCTGGCATGCATTACCTCAGATTTTTCACATAAAATGCATGTTAATGATTTGTATTAAACATGAATTTTCCTTTCATTGTATTGATGTTGTAACTGAAAAAGTATCTTGTTTTTTCAATCATAACACTTAACAGACAAGTTTGGCCCATCACAAAGAGCTTCTTCTTGCACATGAAAAAGTTATTCTCTAAGAAATGGAGTTTCTTTCTTGGAAACGCTCACGTTCATTTTAACCTTCGTAACCTTTCCATAATCTCAAATAATGCACGCTCTACTTTCTGTGGGGCAACTTTCCTTCGTTTCCACATTTAATTTTTTCCGTTTTTCTTCTTCTTTTTTATGCTTTATGGTTGCAAAAAAGAGAGAATTAACCTTGGGTGTCTTTCAAGAACACGGTTTATTCTGTGGTTTCTTTACCACAAAGCCACCCCTGTTGACAGATACATGACCAGAGTTTTAAGAGAGTCAGATATTGTACTTTTCCGTTCAACGTTAAGACAACGTTATTCATATGCAAATGCGTTGAATAAGTAACATGTGGGAAACGATTCAGACTGTTTAACCAAACAATGCAAGTCGAAGAAAATAATTCACAACCTGATCTAGAAAAATTTTATTAATGAAAGTGCAAGTGAAAGCTAGGTTTGGTACTTTACTTTTCATTGTCAATGGTCGCGCTACGATTATTATTTGCATTCAGATTATAATTCTCAGAAATGCAAATGAGTTATGATCCAATTGCGATGGCTTAGCCTAGTTTTAATATTATTTCTCTGTGCAAGATTAGTTTATTTCTTTCTGAGATATGATATTATTAATTGCATTTCTGAATGCAACTCAAGGAAAAATTATTTGGTTTTGCAATATAACTTGATAGAAATTGTATTGAATTGCATTGTTAGCATCATGTCAGAACATTCTGTTATTTTTAGGATGAGTATTTTGACGTCAACAAAAATCCATAGGCAAAAAATTGAAATATTATTATCCGCACGAGCACATCAGCTTTTAATAACGGGCTGCTATTCCATTTACGAAAGCTCTGATTTTTAAAAAATAAATTATTTACTACAGCTAATAAATCCTAGAAAAATGTCATTTTGAGCACGTGATTATATAAAATAAAATGAATAGGAAATGCGATATTTTTTTAAACAATAAATGCGAGACAAAGTTTTTTGGATCGTTTGCAATACTAAAGTGACTCATTCAATGAAACAATTAGAATGAATAGAAATGCAATCTAACTCGCACGAGCACGTGGTGCTTGGCCATTCAAGTAATGTTGTTCAGACATGATACATTGAAATACTCATAGCATATTTCATTTTAATTTTTATTTATTAAACTTATTTTAAAATTTTAAAACAGTTTTTCTCTTTAAGCTAACACAGAAGTTACTATTACGACTAGATTTCCTGCGTTTTTTTTTTATATTCTAGAATAAATAGAATATACAAATATTTTAGAAAAAAATATCTAACAAGTATAAGCAACATTCAAAACATAATGCTTCAATGTCTTATTACAAAATACAAACATCATAAAGAAGTATCCAAAAATGCAATAGCTTTTAAATTACTTTTTAAACAAACAACTCGTACTTGTATTATACAATTTGAAAGAAATGAATTTAAAAGTGTATATATTGCATAAGATTGTGCATACAAACTCTTTTAAGAAAGCTATTATATGAAGAAATACTAACTTATTGTGTTATTTTATGTCTTAAAATGAAACAGTCGTGAGTTACAAATGGTGAAAATCCTTTCCAGGTCATTATATTTACATAATTCATCTGGCATTGATTACTCCCAAAAGTCAACCTTTAAATCCACAAAATATAAGAAGGCTATTGTATTTCTATATTGATGTCAAGAAAATGGTTACAATTTTTCTAGAAAAATGATGTTAAAATGCTTATCGTTGATCTTAGTCCTTAAATACACATCTGTTTAGGTTCCTACTGGGTAATACAATGTTTCTAATTGATATTTCTACCTTCAAAAAGAGTCGCCGAAAATAAGTCATCTATAGTATTGATTAGAAATCCCAAATATTAGCTAAGTTGTATATGAACAAATAAAGTTTCAAGAGTTGAAAATGTAAAATTGATAGGGAGATATCGGTAATTATAACCAGATGTATTAATTGATTAAGGTTTTTTTTTCAACTCATGTTGTTTCTTACTATTGTTACAGTATTTCTCGCTATCGTACAGTTAATATAGCATAAATAATTTTTTTTAAATGAAAAAAAAAATAGTCTACTATAAAATGCTGTTAGAATTTCCTGACGGATATCCAACATCCATTTTTTTTCTTCATATATTTTATTCTTACTATCTCATTCTTTCTTATTTTTTACTTTTAATTTTTAACAACTTTTTTGTACGTCATAGAAATTACGAAAGAGAAAGAAAAAATTTCATTGGTCACTGATGTATTTTGAGCATAAAGTTTTAACTGTTATCAATTGATAACAGGATCTAAAAATCTGATTGTACAAATCTAAAATCAATAACTAAAGTGTGTGCCTAAGACCAAGATTTTATCCACATATCTATTCATTTATTTATTTTTGAAAAAAAAATACTTATATTTTGAATTTTTGATTTAAAATTCAACTGAAATTATAGCTATGAAATAAAAAAAATAGTTAAAAAACAAAAATATTTTGAAAATTGGAAATTATAATTTTTTTAATACATGAAGCAAACACCTGGCAGTTTAGAAATTGACAGATAAAATGAATCAATTAAAAACTTGTAGAGAACTTAAGAAATGCATTACTAACAAATAATCTTTATTTCAATCTGTTCTTTAAATGCTGCAGTGCGATTAATAAAAAACATATTTTCACTTATTTCGTATTATGAAGCGTTAAAATAACTGCAAAATAGTTTTTAATTAAAAAATCCTCTTTCAGTTGTTTAGGAACAATAAAACATATAAAAAATTGTTATATTCAATTCGAACAAAAATAATAATATTAGTTTTAAAAAAATGTTTATTTAAGAGGTTTTTCATCTGTAAGCTTCGCCAAAATTTAGAATTTGAAATTAATGATGTAAAACAGTATTAAAAAGTATATTATGCAAATATAAAATTAGGGTAATTTCTCAATAAAAAGTGTAGAAACAAAAATTCAAAAGTTTCATAGAATAAAATGTAAAGAATTTTTTTTATGGTTTCATAAAAGAAATTTTAAAAATATTAAATAAAACATAATCAATATTTTCAACAAGAATCAACGTTTCAACATAAAAACGACTATATTCGAATTATTCTTTACTTATATAAGTTTATGCAAAAAGAATAAACATAGCACCAACTCTGAAAAGGTAACATTCTTAAAAATAAGTATCTGTTACAGAATTTCGTAAATAATCTCGTACCATTCGTGTAGGAAACCCATAATATTTTTAAATAATATATTAGCTATAGAAAACTCAAGCCAAAATTATCAGCTTAATTCATAAAGAAATTTTTATCTCACTCACCTTTTGCCTTAATTGTCTTTATGACGAAAAATCCAAGGAAAAGCATCCATAAAAAGCCAAGTATAAAATGAAAGATGAAAAAAGAAATGGTGTAACAAACTTCAGAATCGTTTGGCGTTAAAAACCAAATTGATACTGAACAAATTGCACAAAAAATGTTTTTATTAAAATAACAACCAATAGGAATCATTTATTTGTGAGAAAAAACGCCAAACGATTTTAAGTTGCAGTTATTTCCAGAGATATTCATAAAATAATAAACAAGCAAGAAAATCGCTTGTGCCAGCATATGTTCGATGAAATATTTTTATTTTTCAGTTTGCTTTGTTATTTCAGACAACTTCCTCATAGTAGCCAATAATCAACTGCAAATAGTCAAGTGTAGTTAATATTAGATAACCAGTTACGTACCGATTAAAGTGGCTAAATTTGGATAATCGTATTCTTATGTAATTTGTTTTGCTACTTATCAAATGTTAATGAGCAATTTTATTTAGTCATCTGAGATCATGGGAATCATGTTTTACATGACTTTTTATGAAACAAATTATTTTTAAACATTACTTTTATTTTGAATTTACTTCAAAATTTGCTGACTTTTGATTTATTATTGAGAGACTTGAAGCAGATTTTCCTATTTTGTATGTATAAATTTACCGTTATATTTTGAAATTGTACTTGTAATATCACAAACTTATGTAATATCTATGTAATATCACAAACTTAATTTTGACCATTATTCTGCCATCTTAATAAATATTCAGATTTTTTTACTGCTTGTTTCTAATATCAAAATCTTATATATAAATCATATTTTTATAATGAAATTTTTTTATTTTAAATTAGATTTTAATCCTTTAAAGGTAAATATGCAAATAATACCTAGCAGTATGTTTAGTAGATACATTAGAATAAAGAAATAATAAAAGTCATAAGGGATGAATCAAGGGGAGGATTTATTAATTAATGAAAAATAGTCACATATGTTGTAATAACTTCCTTTGCTCTAACGTTCGTCTAGAAGTGAATAAATTAAAAATATCTCGATAGACAATATCTGTGCAATGATAAATTCTAACGAATGGTGAAGAATTTGAATCTAAAAACTAATTTTTCATCCTTAGTAAACAAGAAAGAGAAATTAAACCTACAGATTAGGCAAGTCTGATTTTCAGCTTCATAGCTAGAAAGGTGATAATTTTATAGCGTCTAAATCAAAAATTTACCAATCTCTAATTTGTTCCTAATAGGTAATTACCCAACAGAAATTAATGTCTGAAATTTACCTCTAGTTTTTGCTGTGTTCGAAAATAAATCTATTTCATAAACAACTAAATGGAACTTTTTTTTTTCTTTTTTGTAAATTTAGCAGGAAGAGCTCTGGAATGTGATGAAATTGGTAATTTCAGAAGGAAAAAAAAAGGATTTCAAGAAGAGTTTTGTTCACATTATTATACGGATGGAAAAATGATACTTTAATTAAAAAACATACATGCTTTAAAACGTTATAAATATACTTCTTAAAGTGTGCTTTTTAGAATATTTTTATTTAATAGTCTAAAATGCTTTATATCAGAAAAAACAAGATTCAGAATAGTAAAAAAAGATAAAAGAAAAAAAGCCACTTTTCATTCGCTTCATGATGTTCTATATGTTGGAAATTTTATACTCTTCTATTTTCTCTGTTATACAAAATATTGTAATATTTTCTGTGTTCGAATACTTCGGCAGCTAAATCTTGATTCAATACTAGTTACGCCATCTGGTACTGAATATGAGAGGAAAAACTAATTACAATCTGATCATAAAAACACGATCAACTGATCATAAAGATATGATAAAAATCATTAATTTATTATAGCTAAGCCATGTTCCAAAAAAATTGACAAACATAAATTAAAGCTTAAAAAGTTAGAAAATAATAAAAAGATTCAAAATTTAAATTTTAGGCATACGAAAATGTTTTTAAATAATTATGTTTATTAAACATTTATTTTTTTTCATAGATTTTTATAAAATTTATTTCGGTTTCACTTGAAATTTTAAACAAAGACGCTATATCTAAACAGCATCTAAGAATTTAATTTGTTTAGATATCTTAAATTCAGATTTCTTAATAACATTACCTAGATTAACCATAAAAATATTAACTCTTGGTAAAATACGTATGGGAAAAAATCAAAGAATCAGAGGATAAAGGTTGTTCAATAAATTTTTTTTTGTCATTTCTGGTTTGTGACTAGAGATATCCAAAATGTACATTTCATATTTTCTTTTTGATTAAGAATAAATTTAACCACTTAATTGTGTTGCCCGTATGCCGTGCGTACTTCGATATATCGAATTTTGATTGTTTTAAACAAAAAACGAACCATTCATAACAATTATAATTAAATAATAAAAGGACTTCGAATACGTAGATAATTCAAGTATTCGATGGATTTCCATTTGAGTTAAAATAAGAAAATATTCCCAAAATAAAAGACGTAATCTTATTAAATTGTAAAGAAATTAAAACTGTTAAGTGGCTAATAAATAAAACCATGTATGAAATTTTCAATAATTACTTAATCTGGTTTCATTTCATACTGAACTTGAAATCCTAAAAGTATCAAACTATGTTACACTTTAAAACTTTAAAAGCATTGATTTACAATAATATATTTAATTCGTATAAACTAAGCAAAAAAATAACAGGATTTGAAATATTTCTCAATAACAAAAATATAGAATTAAATTTTTGAAAGGCAAATCTACATACTGCATGAAAAAGAATTATTTTAATCTCTTTTATTGTTTTAACAATAAATATTTTCGAAAACACTTTATTGATGCAATTTAACTTTATAAATCCTTCTTTTAAAAAAAAATATTGCCAAAAAAATATTTCAATTTAAATAAAAGTTTCATTGAACTGTGAAATGTCTATACACTAAATTAAACTCATATTGCTGAAATGAAAAGACAAACATTTCATTAAATATTCATTTCATTAAACATTCATGGTTTTGGAAAAAGTTTTAGCTAAGATAGTTTTCACATTTAATATCTGAATCATAATTTTACTTTTTCTTCCTGCTAAGTAATTAGTTATTATTCGTAAATAAACGAAGGATATCACAGAAGCTCGCTCATGTGAACAATTTATCATCTGCTAAGATAGTACTGCCATCTAGTATTAACAAATGAAGTTGTAAATTTTAAAATCGTTATTAAGACATCATTCATTCTCTAGAATCTAAAGTTTCTTTCAAATTATACTTGAACAAAACAAAATACAGTTTAAAACATAAAAAAATAAAGAGATATACATTGAAATTTTATTGAATTTATGAATATTCAATTTCAATTTTTAAAAATTCGAATTTAAAAATTCTAGCATTGAAAATCACAAAACTGCAATGTTGCCAATTGCAGAAAGCTTTATTAGTATTAAGATGAATTCAGCTTTGTTTCCCTTTAGGTGAAGTTACGAATACATTTTTCATCAAGCTCGTTTTATATCACTGGATAAAGAATTATTTATCTTATATTTATTATTTATTTTATATTTATTCATGATTTATTCAGACATTTGTGTTTTGCACGCAATTGTATTGAAGCAGCAGTTCAGTTTTATGAATATTTTAATAAGTCGTTAAAATATATAAGAACTTGTAAAATTATACTTCATAAAGTAATAATATTATCCTAATATTTAATCATCCACAGAATTTATATTTTTTGTTTACTTATTTATTCTACGATTAGGAAAATAAAATTCTAAAATAACCTTCGTTCTTAGAAAACTGCATAGTCTACATAGTTTTAAATCCATCCTTCTTAAGCTGTAATTTTTTTAGTAGAATAAGGTACTATATCTAATCTTTTTTTAAGGATCAGATTTTACCGAAGGCATACAAAAACAGTTTTTATATATTAAAAAATATTAGTAAAAACATCAAAAGACTTAAAGATTACTTTTGTTGATAAGACATTATAAGTGACAACTTTATGTTAAATTCGAGGAATTCATATTAATATTTAAATGAACAAGTTTCAGTGACTAAAGGCCAGATTGATAGCTATTGACATAAAGAGCATTAATAACCTCAGCTTGTGAAGAAGGTCTCTTAGTAAATATTTTTAGATATTTTGATAGATTCTATTATTCTCAAAAATCTCTTTTATAAAGAATACAATTTCCTCCGAGTTTCAAGATGAAATATTTCATTCCCTAAAACTTAAAAAATGTCCATTCACTGTTCGAAACTTAAATATCTTCTCACTGACTGACCATCTCTGTTTATTTCTTTATGAGAAAATCATCTTAAAAATGATTCTATTATAGATTTGAAAGAATATTTTTTAGAAGAGATTTCAAGAAATTATTTTTCTAGGGTGGGAGCTCGGGAAAGAAAGAGTACCCGAAAAAACTTTATGTTAAGACTTATTTCTTATTTTATGAATCTTTATTTTTGAATTTGTTACTTAAAACATCCAACTGGGTTTCACTTGGATTTTGTAAGTTAAAAATACAGTAAAAGTTGCCAAAGAGCAAGTCAAAATACAAGATGAAGTATTCTTCACAACTTTCCGTTACATTTCCATATAAAGTGTCCTCTTAGATAATCAGGATTCTTCTTGGAAAAGAATCAACCGATGCCATGTGATCCATAAGAACATTACTTTCAGAAGCCCTTCGTTTAATTTGTTGCGTTTTTTAATTGTCTTATTTATACACAAAACTCAACAGATTTGAGTCAGAATTTGATACAGAGGTAGAATTTTAGTGTAATAATGAAATCACTACATTCTTTGCATTTTTTTAGTTATTATTTTAAAAATAAATACATAATTACAACAATAAATTTTCGGGATTTGGAATGATTGATGAGAGGGAGAAGAATCAAGATTTTCAGGTTATTTGTTTTTTGGCGATTACAATATTCTTTCTTTATAAACTTTGACAAAAATGTAAAAAAATAAAAGTTAACTCAATTTTTTAAATGCATAAAAGTGTTCCGAAAAGTAAAGCAAACAATTCCCCTCACACCTTTAATATGGCATCCGGATATATACTTTGTATTACAGAGTTTTTCAAAGAGGGCGAGTAATTGCATTAAAAAAACTGATTTCTATAAAAATTGATAGCAAAAGGTTTTAAAAAATATTTATACAGATTAAAAATTTCATTTAGAAAAATTCATCTCTTAATTTCATCTATGTAAACAAAAAGTTTCATGATTTTGGTCTACAAAATGTGATGAGATACGTTTATTTATAAATTTATAGGATTTATTACAAATTTATACGAAAACTTCTATTTTAGAATGTTATTATAAAGCAGTAACAGAGGTCAAATATCTCTGAATCTATTTAATCATGTAAGAAGAATCCTGCACATGGCAGTACAAAATAACTGACAACAACTAACTCTCAGCATCAGCGTTGCCATTTGCAGAAGGGAAACCACATGCAGCTATGGGTACAGAACAAAAAATATGGAGAAGACGAGATTATTTTCAACAAAGAATTAAATAATATATAATTTCTGTATTAAATAATTTATTTAATACAGAAAAAAATGACAAATGCGAATCTGTGTCTAATAGTATATCCTTCAATCACCTTTTGTTAAAGAAATTTTCTAATTAAGCATAATCTTTAATTAATAAATAGAGATAATTCAGAGCTCATAAAGAATGAGAGAAGCTTTAGTGATGAAACACTTTACGAATCTCAGAGAATTAATGATAACAAACAAGAAAACAAAATTCTTTACTCGCAGTTTCAGGCATAATAATAATCTCTGCAAAAAAAATTGCAAATTTAGTGATCCGGAACATTTTAAAATGTTGATTTCCGCTCTATACACACATTATATAAAATGCAATTACACATGCTTCAGAATATTGTTACAGGAAAGCACTTTTGTATTGATATCGAATTACATTCACTTTTGATAAATTTTATTAAAACCGCAGTTAATGCTTTTCTTCAGTTAGTGCATCAATTAATACTTTACTCATTTGATCACTTATACACTTAAAATGCTATTGTACGTAGCTCTAAAAATCGTACTTATTACTTATCGTCAAATGGCAACATTCAAATGTCTCTAAACTATTATACGATTGTAATACTGTTTCAGAGATATTTTTATTGCCACAATGAATGCAAAGCTTCGGTCAGCTAATTAATAGAGCTGCAAAATAATGTTAAAAAGGCTCTAGAGATGGTTCCTTATATTAACAGTAGATACATTTAATCAAAAGAAATCAAGAAATATATTTGAAATAAGAAGTTTAATCAAATTGAAAAATAGACTTAGACTTCACCAGCTGACTTTTATTTGCTTGTGTAATGGAAAAATTATGGAAATTGAGGTTCATATCTTTCATATCAATTATTTTACAAAAAAAAGAGACTTTATGCTATCTTTTTAATGACAATCTAATTTTCGTCTTAATTTTTCTTTAATTTTGATAATACGCTTTTATTTCGGAAAAATAAAAGCGTGCAGGATAAATCCGTCTTTTATAGACCTTAGCTTGTGTTTTGTGTTCTGCCCACAGGAGAGGACTGTAATAGCTTTGAGCTTGTATTGCATTTTCACAGTAAATTACTCTTAATATCACTATCAAAAACTATGTTTTTTTAAATACATATTTGAGAACTTTATGTAAATATCCACTGATCCCTTTAACGATACAAAAAAATAATTTATAATGAAAGTTTATTTAAATGGATGTAAGGAGTTCTGAATGGCAACAATTACCATAAAAAAAGAAAGAAAGAATCATAAAAAAGCTATTTTTTAAACATATACTTAAACATACTTTACTTATAAAGCATATCCATAGCATCAGGGTTTTCGTAGAATAAACGAAAATTTTGCTTTGTCGAGAATGGAAGGGTGATATTTTTTAAAGAAAGCCTTAAAAATCTCATGAAAAAGATGTTAAGATTACAGCGATAATCATTAACAATAATGAATGCTGATATCGACGATTGGTCTTTGAACTTTTCAAGGTTCACTTACAAAATTTACTGACTTAATGCCGGCTTTCTGGCACAGAGGTAGCGCGTCTTCCTCGTCTTCTGGGAGTCCCGGTTTGGGCATGGTTGTTCTTCTCTGCGCTATTTGTGAGATGTGTGACTGTGCCCAACTGTAAAAAGGGGTTGTGCAAGCAAATGTGGTGAGTGTGTAGCTATATCGTACTCTTGGCCCTAGTTGGCGCTGCTTCAAAAACAAGAGACGCTCTTTTCGGCTTAAATCTGCTGCCGTATCAGTGGTGGGCTTGTATGGCAAGTGTCATTAGTAACATCAACAATTGACAATTTTATAACTTCAATGAAAAAATATTTGAAAAAAGTCCTGCGGAGGGTCAAAATTTCAAAAAAAAAATTTCAAAATTTTATTACCCATTACCTGAATTTTTAACTATCCGGGGAGCTTGGATAATTAATTCACAATACTATTAATCAAACTATGAAAAAAATGCTTTATTGAGATCAGATGGAGGGTTTTACACAGCGTGATCGTTGGAGATAGATAATTGGGATGACTTGACTGGATCGTCGCACACCGTACGCAGCTGGGTGATCCTCGAAGCCGCGGACGCGCCGTCGCAGGAGGTGTTCCTGCTCGCGTTCACCATCCTCCAGGAGCACAGGAGCTGCGCGTAGGCGTCGCGGTAGTGCTTGTTGAGCAGCACGTAGATGAAGGAGTTGGTGCAGGCCGACATCCACGCCAAAATGGACGCCAGGGTGTGGAGAACAGGGTACCTGGGTGAAAACAGAAAAACTCGGGTGAATTCATTTTCGAACATATTCATATCAACATATCACTCTCTCTTTATTCTGTTGCTGTCAATTGGGATACTAGATAAAGCATTGCATTGAATTAGTTTAATTTTTGCCACATTAAAAAAAAATAATAAGCCTATGTTATTTTTTTAAAAACAAATGTAAACAAAATTGGTTAAACAAATAAACAAAATTAAGTAGAATGTATTTCGAAATTATAAAGATATTCTGCTGTCTTTATAATGCAAAATATATGATGCAAAAAGCATTTTATATGGCGGGGAACATTCGAAATATTTTGCATATGTGAATTATGCATATAATGTAGAGTTTACAGTAGAGCGTATCAAATGCTCCTCAATGAAGAGTGTTGGACCTACATCCACTAAATTTGAATTGTATCTATTTTGAGACAAATGTGATGTGTTTATAATAAAGAAATTTCAAAGATTATAATAAGATATTTAAATAAAAGTCAATGAAGTTTTTAAAGCCTTTCCTTAAAGACATCAAAGCCTATTATTTCTCAAAGCTATTTTTACACTACTAACCAATTAAAAACCGAGTACAGATAACAAAAAACATAACAAGATATTAATTGTAATTCAGTAGTCTGCTGTCTGTATATTGCAAGATATATGATGCAAAAAGCATTTTATATAGCGTGTAACATTCGAAATATTTTGCATATGTGAATTATGCATATAATGTAGAGTTTACAGTAGAGCGTATCAAATGCTCCTCAATGAAGAGTGTTGGACCTACATCCACTAAATTTGAAATGTAGCTATTTTGAGACAAATGTGATGTGTTTATAATAAAGAAATTTCAAAGATTATAATAAGATATTTAAATAAAAATAAATGAAGTTTTTAAAGCTTTTTTCCTTAAAGACATCAAAGCCTATTATTACTCAAAGCTATTTTTACACCACTGACAAGTTAAAAATCTAGCACAGCTAACACAAAAAACATAACAATTAATTTTAATACAGTAGAAGCGTTTTCTTTAATCTTAATTAATTACAAAATAGTTCAAAGCTTATTTTACATTACTTTTCACTTATTTAGTATTTATACTCATGTACACACGCATGTTAAGGAAATCAATACATTTTTGGGTGCGCACATTATTTCTGTCATATAATTTAAGAGTTAAATTTAAAAAAAAATAAAGATAGACGAATCAAGGGAAAGACAAAACCATCTTACTGAAGTTTTTTCTGCATTATAAGCCTTATCACTTGTGAGTATTTGATTTCCAGGACTTATGATTAACTTTTTAAGCTCCATAAAAATCCATGATTTCTTTAAAATTTTAGTGCGAATATACGATAAGAAATAAAGCAACAAAATATATAATTAAAAATATCATTAAGTAATATTATCAAAAACATTGATAAGTACCTGATACTCTCCTCAAACACATTCATGATCATGAGGGGCAAGAAGCATATTTGAAATGTGCAAAAACAGGTGAGCATGGTGAAAGTCACTCGGATCTCTTCTCTTCTTTTTGGCCACAGCCTGGAGTTCCTTTTCGAATTTTCGCCACCACTGTGCGACAGTAGCTTCAGGGTGCTGCTGCGTACCTAACAAGACATTTTGTATTTGTATAATCATTCGACCAAACATTGAATATATTTTAAATATTTAATTGCAATTAGTACAAGTATGTCTGTATTTGAAATTATTATCAGAAGACATGATTAACAGTAATCTGGTAGATGTCATGACAAGTCTGAGGACTACCAGTTTGATGAAATTATTGGGTTAGTCGAGACCCCTTTAAGAAGTGTATTTTAATAGAAAAATAAATATTTCTTGGACAAAATTGCAAAATTATGAACAAACATTATTGCAAATTATAATTCAAATCCTGAAGATTAGTTTACTATATTCGTCGTTCGCCCTTTTGAAAATTTAAGTCAGCTAGATTGGTGAACCACTGAAATAAATTTGTATCCTGTTAAAATATAAACAATCTATTTTGATGGGTGAAACCAATATTAATAGGTATAAACAAAAACAAAGAAGGAAAATGCGATTTGTGCTGCCATCTATTTTCATTATAAAATACTATAAACGAATTTTTTCTAATAAATTAGTAAAAGACTAATTTTATTGGTTGTTTCTTGCTAACAGCAAAGAAACAATTCATGCTATTACAAATATCGAGACGTTAATATATAGTACTCCTGAGATAAATATTCAAAACTAAGAAACATCACTAACGATTACCACCTTGATGAATCGCCAACAAATGTTGCCAGAATACTCCCATGTTGGCGATATCTATGCATCTTATGTAAAAAGGAACTTGGCATAATCTGAAAATCATCATGGAAACTTGTAGCCGCAAATATCAACAAGTATCAAATTATCTAAGATTCTAAATGGGATTTTCAAAGATTCTCTTTTCGTTTGAAGCATATTTAAATTCTTAAAGGAACTTTTTTTCTGTTACCTATTCATTTTTCAGAAAGTATGTTTTGTTTACCAAAAAATAATCACTTGGAGTATATCGAGATTATTATGTTAATAACCTTGTTCATATTTATGCTTCTTTTCCACCCTTTACCTTTTTATATATTTCAAATTGACACCAATATCTTCAAACATTTTTCTTTCACTCTATTGCTTAAAGAGAATTCTACCTTTAATAAAGCCATAAGATAACGGCACAAATAAACGTATCGATTGTGCTGCCATCTATACAAAAGAATCAGCAATATGTTAAGCATTTGAAATTATTGAAACAACATGTAAAGAGAATTAATTTAAAAACGAGTATATTGAACTTCAAAATAGAGTAATAATTAAAAATATATAGTAAATAAACGGTATTATATTTTCTCTTCTAATAAAACTTGCTTTAAAGCTGACTTTTTTTCCACAGCAATGTCGTCATTTGAAATAATTGTATTTTCTTTTTATCTCTGTATGTAGATATATTCTAACAGAAGCGCTACAGTTTTTAAAATAGTATTTAAGGTAACAATATATCATCCAGATTTTAAAGAATATTTTGTACCCACTTTATTCTATTGCAATTAAAAGCAGTCACTTGAGAGGAAAAAAAATAAAATTATGAGTCATTATGTTGCAAGGAGTATCTCATGAGGTTATTCAGTTAGTTTATTAAAGTTTATTCCATGTATTGTATCACCATAATGTTACACTGATAAAAGTGCATTGCTTTATCAAATAAACACTCAAGATTATTTAACTTTAATATGATATGCTATATAAATATTTCTTTTTAAAATTCATACAAAGTTTATTTTGAGATGAAGTATGCAAATATGAATCAAGACATAAACATGAAAAACATATCTTATCCAACAACTTTCTATTCAAATTCCTAAGCCACATTTAAGGCCAAAAATTCTTCCATTTTAATTATATCGAATTCGGAGGGATTCGCACATAGTGGACTTTGATATATAGTGGATCATCTTTGAAATCAGATTTCAAATACATAATAACAAACCTCAAAAACAATATTTTAGTATCAGATAGCATCGTTCTTATCACTCTCGTCTTTAAAAACCTGGTTCCTTTCTTGGCTTCGAAGTTAGAGCATTACAGTTTAAAGTTTGTTTAATCAAAATTCCGTTACATTTTTATAACTCAGATAATTTAAAAATTATTATAAAATGGATGAGAACTAGATTATTGACTATTTTTCAAACGTCGATTATTCTTATTGGTCCAAGAAGAAAATTAGGGAGAACAAAGCCTGACCTCTACATTTGATAAATCATCAAATACTCCGAATTGCTCTGCCCATTATTTTGAGAATAAATAAATGAAGCTAGAGCTTTTTACAGAGACATTTAAAAAATAAAATATTTTGGTGTATTTATTACTCAAGTGCAAAGTAGTTATAAAAGGGTGTTATGAATGCAATTTAAATACAAAGGTCGAAAGGTCTCTGATGTTATAAATGTCTTTATTCCTCCGAAGAGACCTTTTCACGGATTCCTTATGTCTATATCAGTCAGGAAAACGTTTAGATGATGTTTAAAATATTTAATAAGCCTCAGTTATTCAATAGATAGAAAATATTTTAACAGCGTTGGAAATTTGCCTCATGCGTATGAAGTACTTATTTACTCATAACTACCAATGAAATTTTAATTCATTTTAAATCATTCGACAACCAGTTTCATTTTTGAAATTCATTTTAAATCATTCAATCACCACTTTCACTTCTTGACTTTCCCCCTTTCACCTCCCTGGTGAAAGTTTCGAAAATCAGCTAAATTTTAAAAGTGTTTCAATTGCCGTTAAGAACACCACTTGGCGAAGCCTGCTGAGGGATTTGATTTCTCAGCACGTGCGAGCCCTACACGTGCATTTCACCAAGACGTGTGTTGCTTGCCCAATAGCGTATACCGTTTGACTCGGTGTCAGCTGATTACTGATTCAAAGAATGCAAGAAAAAGTAACATGTGCGCAGTGACGTGTTCCACTCTCATGTTCTGTCCCACAGCCGCCCTTCGAGAATTTTTTTTCTCCCAGTTTCTAAGGGGGAGAAGGGAGAATCAAGGTTAAATAGTTTTTGACAACTCTTGGATTATTTCAATCATTTTTTTCCGGTTGTTGGAGGCCAGATAAATAAAAATATTTATTTGTTCGGAATAATTTATTAGGAGGGAAGTGCGCAGTAGACACGAGGAAAGATTCTGAGATAAAGCTGCAAATGGCCCAAACTATTATTAAAGGAAAACGTAACATTGAAAATCGTTAGTGACAACATTTAATAATTATCTAATGATGGATAACATACGTTAGAACGCCTTTTTTATTTTTCTTCATTAACATATCACTTCGCATTTTAAATTATTAAAACAATTCCAGAACTAGTCAATCAATCAATCGGAAATGAGTGCAATGGAAGAAATTTCTTGCCCTAATTTAATTAGATTTACATATATCTTTAAATCAACATTAAGTATATTTGAAATGAATTTCTTAGTTTTCAATTACAGTCAGATGATAAGGACGATTCCTGCGCTGACACTCCCATTCCAAATTTCTGCTCTGCATTTGAGAAAAACATTTGGTCTCTAGGGATATAATGCATATCGCCCAGATTATATATATATATATATATATATTCCTTGGTTAAATGGGAATTCTAGTTTGAAGCCTTTCGATCAAAAACCGAATACTTACCACCAGACCACGGCGTTTTAGGAAATTTCTTAGATTTGTAACAGAAGAATTTCTGTTTCCAGATCTAATTTCTTCAAAATCTGGCATGTATACGGGCTTAGTCTCTTTTAAGTGTGATTCATAGACTAAAATGTTTAACATCTGGTGTGACAGAGAGGTTTGGACAAGAGGAAGCCGGTTCAAGTGTTAATCCTTTTGTCTCATTGTAAATCAATGTCCCGTGATCAGTTCCAATAATTCCTAGTGATACTTCAAAACGGTTCTTGGTGCGCAAAAACTTGGTGATAAGGTCGCGGCTTCGAACAGCAGGGCTTTAAGTTCCAATCTCGATTCCTCCAAAGTACTGCTGTATAAGCGTCTGCTGCGAGTTAAACTCATCGGACTCAAATATCTTCATGGAAGTTTAGGGAAGGATTACACAACCGAATATCGTCCTTTTCATCTAATAAATGTATAACTTTTATTGCTTCAAAATTGAACATTAAATCAAACAAACCTAAACGAAAAGAGGAGAATGTAAATTCTTCAATCGGCTTTTTGGTATTATTTATTTGCCTTATATGGTTTTCATTTATTTTTATCTTTAAATTTCAAGATTTTTTGCGAATTGATTTTGGGGCATTGAGTAATGATAAGTTCTTTATTTAATTTGTAGACAAAATTGTTGAATATTAACATGATATAATTATTAGAATTTGGTTATGTACCACCAATTTTCTTCCTAAACCACCTTCGTTTCTAATACATTTTATCAAGTTCTCTTTCTTATCATCTGTTTTTTTAGCTCAATAGAAGTAATTGATAAGTGTAAGTTTATTCTCATGATCTGAAACTATTCAGCTTCATTTTTTTTTCTTACTATTATTAAATTTTCTAAAAAAATTTGGGAGATATATTGCTGAACTAATTTGTTAGTCTTACTCCACTTAATATTCTTATTTTTGGCTAAAATATTTTTTGAGTAGAGAGGGGGGGGTGTTGGTTCAGGTTCCATCGTCGTCAATAGAACATGGTTCAAAATCCTGTATTTCGTCCAAAACGATTCATGTTGTTTCTGAACGGGATCTTCACATAACACACTTTTACAAGCAAGCACTTTAAAAAATTCACATTGAGTGATTGAAAATTTATTTTCCTAATAAAATTGCGTATATTTCAAAATGATGTCAGCAATTCTTTTGGGGGAAAAACAGTTTAATTTTGCTAACACAGAAAAAATAATAATATGAAACATAAATATGATGCTCTAAATTTCATCTTCGATATCATATTGCATTGAAGATAACGCAGCAGAAAAGCATGGTTATTTCTCAGTGGTGATGGCAAATTTCGTATAAGAAAAATACTTCACAACTCTGATGAAAGCAAATAATATTGACATTTTTTGGAAAGTACAGGACTATCGGAAGAGGTCCAAACTGAAGCAAAGTCAAGAAATTTCAGAAAAGAAAATTAATGAAGATTCACTTTAAAAACATTTTTTTTTTTCATTTTTTTCTGATTTTCAAAAAAAAAAACATGTTTTAATAATTAATTATTTTAACTGAAAATAACTTCAATAATTTGCGTTTACCAAGTTTCATCAGTCTAACCTGAAATGCATTTCGTTGGCTTTTTGCAACTTTGATCGAGTTTGACAATTCGCTTCTTTAACGGCCATACTTATTTTTATGCCGGCTTTCTGGCGCAGAAGTAGCACGTCTTCCTCGTGTTCTGGGAGTCCCGGTTCGGGAATGGTTGTTCTTCTGTGAGATGTGTGACTGTACCCCCCAGTAAAAAGGGGTTGTGAAAGCAAATGTGATGAGTGTGTAGCTAAGTCGTACTCTTGGCCCTAGTTAGCGCTACTTCAAAAACAATAGATGCTCCTTTCGGCTTAAATCTACTACTGTGTCAGCAGGGGGTTTGTACATGGCAAGTGCCATGAGTAACAACAACATATTTTTAATTTTGAGAGAGTGATGAGTATCTAACAAACCTAACTTCATCTACCAAAATTCACGTGAAAGATCAATGAAACATTCAAATAAAAAGGTTTACAGGCTTTCCTATATTATATATTTCAATTATTCGCTATTCCTTTGCTTATGCAGTTATCTTCTCTCTCTATAGATATTATTTTGCATACTTTTTGTAAATGCGTTCATTTTTGTGATACATTTATCCTCAACCGGCATTTTCTGCTTTTTATATCCATTTAAATACATATATATTCTTGTTTGCGGTGTAGGTCAAGATGGCCGTGACGTAACCTATCGAATACAGAGTTACAGAACTCCAGGTTCTGTCTGATGACTGATACACAATAAATATAGCTTTGAATACCAAACATGATTTCTCTGTGTCATTCGGAATCCCGGAGAGAAAGGGCATTAGCTCAGATATCACTCTTGTTATCCTGTCGAGGACCATCCGAAAGTAGCTTTTATGTTGCTTTAAAATAAGGCGGAAATCTAACTAAACTAAAATGCATGTTCATAGGTATATTCTTTTAAAATCCCTCTTTAAAATTTTGCATAATTGATGAAAGAATTT
>JAOUZG010044845.1:3963117-3984115 GCA_026289955.1 Argiope argentata
TAAATGTACATTAACCTGCAATTTTAAGTGTAAGATCTGAATTTTATCTAAAAAAATTAAGAATTTAAAAAATATTTTATTTTAAAATTAATTGTTTTACTCGAAGTGCTAAGTAAATAGAGATAATTAGGTGTTGGAAAAACTAAGATTCACAATCCAAGCAAAAATGATGCTATAAAAATCATTCAGTTTCTAATTTCTAAGTATGGCAAGTCAGAGTTCGAATATACTTTTTTAAGCAGCAATAGCTTCTTAAAAGAAATTTTCCTTGAAGAGTTTTAGAGAAAACAATTATCTTTCAACTTAGAAGAAAATCAACAAAAATTCCACAAGAACAAAGCAAATTACTAAGTAAAAAATAGTCTTCAACAAATTTATGGTCCAAAAAAGTTGAAAATTGTATTTGAAAAATATTAGACAAATCAACCAAATTCGTGTAATTTTCGCATCTTATGAAAATCAAATCAAAAAAAAAAACTACCCTGCAATTCCGAGAAATATTTAACGTAACTTACGTAATACGCACTGATTCCTTTTTTCAGTTTTTATACTGCAATGCTACGTAGAATTTACAATCCGTCTTTCAAAAAAAGTCTTTTATTCTTTTTATACCTTAAGGGAAAAATTATTTTTATTCAGATTACACTTATTCTTTAAAAAAAGGATAGAGTGGTTAGGAGTGACCTTTACAAAACTTTTTCACATACTCTCTAATGAATTTGCCGTGATGCCTTACATAGTATTGGCGTACAATAGTCACAAAATATTAACTTTTGAAGTGAATTTCTCATTTTTACTGAATCTATCGTATCCTTGGCGAGTTTTTGGCGATTAATCTATAGCATGTGGTTAATAATGCTCAAAAATTGACTGTGTTTTAGACATTTTTCTCAACAGATTTAAACCAATATTTAACACAAAACTGCAGTTATAGTCATAAAATATCATTTCGAATTTGATATATTTAAGTAATTACGTCATTGCTTTATCTTGTTTATAGGATTTTGAGCCGGCTTTCTGACACAGAGGTAGCGCATCTTCCTCGTATTCAGGGTTCGAGTGCCGGTTTGGGCATGGTTGTTCTTCTGTCTGCTATCTGTAAGGTGTGTGAATGTGCCCCCCTCCCTGTAAAAAGGGTATGTGCAAGCAAATGTGGTGAGTGTGTAGCTAATTCGTACTCTTGGCCCTAGTTGGCGCTACTTCAAAAACAAGAGACGCTCCATTCGGCTAAAACATGCTGCTATATCAGCAGAGGACTTGTCAATAGGTAAAGGCCATAAGTAACAACAACAACATAGGTTTTTGAAAATACAGACAGATATGCCAGTCAGCCCGTATTTTGATTTAATTCGAAATTTAATCGATATCTACACAACACATAATTAATCTGATTGTAGAATTTTATCTATTCAACTTTTTTCGTATTGTAATAATCGTTTTAACTGTTATTCGAACAGATGGATTTCTTTCGAACAGATTTTACTTAAAATTTAATAAAAATCTACAAATTTCGTGTAAAAACCATATAGCAAGTTTAAACACCCTAGCTGAAAACGTTTTTGAATTATCTTTATCAAAGATATACCGCAGATAAACAGGAGACTATTTTATAAAATGTGTCTTTCGAAGTCAAAGATATCTAAAACGTAAAGATTCATCGAAATTTTGAGTTTTAATTTTTTGACGATTACTATACTTCGTATATAAGAGAGTAAAAATATCATAATATTTCAAAGAGCAAACTTTTTCAAAAATCAAATGTATCAACAGAATGAGAGAAGAAATTACAAACAGTTTTAATTTAACTATTAAATTCTTAAATTTAGGTCACCAGCTTTTTATTAAGTCCATTCAAGTGCAAATAGTTATTCAGTTCCTTTTCTGAAACAGCTAACTCGTTTTACCGATAAATCCATTACGCTATGACTCAAGTATTTTGATGTTATCGGGAAAAAATTTGTTTCAGATTAATAGTTAAGATACGCCCAAACAAATTTCCTTAAACGTCACTTCGTGTATACGCAAATTGGTTAAAACTTGAAAAATAAAATTCGAATTAGATGGCGGGATGTATTCAACAAAATCTACTTATCAGTTTTGTTATGGTAATAATTTGAATGTTTTGCTCTTGTGTGGGTATTAAGTTATGTCTTCAATAGAAATAATAATATTAATATTTTATTTTTCCATGAATTAATCATTTTCAAAACAATAAGTTTAAGACAATTCATAATATCTCATATTATGAAAAATGAAGAAAACACTTGGTATTTTACTAGAATATATTAAAAATTATTATAATGTTGTTAATATTAATAATGTTGTTCATATTCTATTTTAATTTTAAAATAAATCTATTTTTAAATTAAAAAAGAATATGAACAAATTTTAATGATGGTTTGATTTTTTGTATACTTCTATTATAAATGGTATTCCAAAATTAATGCAAGATTTGAATTCGCCACCATTCGTGAAGTAAAATGGCTGACTTTCTGGCACGGAGGTAGCGCGTCTTCCTCGTGTTCTAGGAGTCCCGGTTTGGGCATGGTTGTTCTTCTGTGTGCTATCTGTGAGATGTGTGACTCTGCCCCCCTATTAAAAGGGGCTGTGCAAGCAATTGTGGTTGTGTGTAGCTAAGTCGTACTCTTGGCCCTAGTTGTTACTACTTCAAAAAACCAGAGACGCTCCTTTCAGCTTAAATCTGCTGCTGTGTCAGCGAGGGGCTTGGTCATAGGCAAGTGCCATAAATAACAACAACAACAAGTGTTGACAATTCTATGAAAAACCATTTGATAGCTTAGTTTAGGGTTTGTAAAAATGGAGCATTACACGACAGAACAACGTCTTTTAATCGTTGAACAATATTTCAAAAATAATGAACGTCTGGCAGTTACAGTTAGATTATTTAATAGTTAGGCAACTAGATCGTGCAATTTAACACCATTGGATTTTTTATGGGGTTATTTGGAATCAAAGGCTTACGCCAGCGAACCCACAAGCACGAATGAATTGGAAAAGGAAATTCAACCGCAAAATTGGAATTGGAAAAGAAAATTCATCAACGAAATTCAACCGCATTCATGCAAAATAGTAATGAAAAATTTCTACTAAGGAGTGCGTATATAGCAGCAACATCGTGGGGGCCATTTTCCTTATGTGTAATTGCAATATAACCCTATCCTATGTACTTTATTATTCAATAAAATAATAACAATTTAAAGTAAAAATCCTATGTTTTTTATTTAATTCAAATCCTGCGTTTACACGTTATTCTACCTTGTAACTCCCTATTTTTACTAACGCTAAGCTGTCAGTAGTCAAATGGTTTTTTAATAGAGTGGTCAATAATTTATTGTACGAATGGGGGTAAATTCGAATCTTGCGTTAATTTTGGAATATCATAAATGAATTTATTTTTCATTTAATTGAGAAGTAAAAATATAAAATATGCTCTCAAGTTTTTGTAAAAAAATATTCTTTAATTAGAAATAATTTCAGCATTTAAAGAAATCATTTAAGATTGCAAAATATAACAATTTTCTTCATTATTATATTAACTAGATCATAAAAAATCAAATGATAAGGAAACTCAGGTCAAGGAAAGTTATTTTTTACGAATATTTAATTCATACAAATAACAAACAGCTGAATTACGAAATAATATTTGAAATGAATAATTTCAATTATTGTGCCAAGTTTTTAATACATATTCTTAACAGCTGTTGGTCCCTATGTAATAGATAACTGCTTCTTGATTTTGGAAATACTTGTTTGCACAAATTTATTTTTGTTTTTGGTTAAGTTGCTCTAAAATAACGTCGTGGTATAATGTGACATCTAAATTGTTGATAGAGTCAATTCACATACAGATAGCTTCAACGTGCTATGGTAATCTAATTTTAGAATAAACTGCGCATCTTGGAAGAACAAAAAAAGATTGTGACATACATTACAACGCAGTATAAGACTAAGGGTAGTTATTAATGACAGACATGCATTTTCGTAGCTAAGTTACGTTTGTATGTGACTTTAGAGCATAGCCGGTCAAATGAATAAAAGAAATTCACAGAGAGTGTACGGGTTCTTATGATTGTGTTATGTGATATTTTACTATTATTATACGGATCGAACTCATTACTTTCTATTCATATAAATTCAATTACAAGCAAGTCTCTAGTTAACGAAGTATCATCGCTTCTATCAAAGATTTTGAGAAAAAAAAACCTCAATAAAAATTCATAGTTTAATTTATGTAAAAGTAAAAAAAAATGTAAAAAAATGACAGTTAAAAAATATTTTTATAGAAAGAAGCATTTAAAATGTGGGGAGGAATAGTTGGTAAATGCTGTTCAAAGACAGGGTTGTCAGCGAAATTTCATTACTTCGAAAATTTCATTAAATGGAAGCTTGTTGAATCGATGCTTTATTATATATATGAGCAACAGCTTGTTATTCAATATTTAAAATATTTCTCCATTTTTAAACTGTCAATTTATGCAATTTTTCTTCGATATTACAAAAATCTTGATCATAAGTTTATGCATTCTAATAATAAAAGTTTTTTTTCGTTTACAAATAAGAATTTATAATGTACAGTAATCTATTTGATTTTTTTTTGATAAAAAGGTACTTGAAATAATAAGTAATTTTTAAAAAGAGAAAAAAGGGAGGGAATAAAATAGCTAGAATTAAAATCTTCAAAAATTTCTGAACTAAATTAGCAAAAATTTGAAATCGAAAGGAGAAAAAAATAATACAATGAATCCGGTCTGAAGACTTTTTCAAGGATCACCCTCAGGCAGGGATTCAAACCAGGGATTTTTTTATGAGAGATCTGACAATAAGTCAAAAATCGAATAAAAGAACATCTTTAAAGTAAAAAGTCTTTTTACTTTAAAGAAGATCTTTTACTTTTGTGATACCAATTTATTTCAAAAACCTCTTTTTCTTGGGATTTTTGGGTGACGAGAAATCGACTTTTGACTAATTGTCAGATCTCTCGCAGAAAAAATCCCTGGTTTGAATCCCTGCCTGAGGGTGATCCTTGAAAAAGTCTTCAGACCGGATTCATTGTATTATTTTTTTCTCCTTTTGATTTCAAATTTTTGCTAATTTAGTTCATTTCATTTGTGTTCTAGTTGTAGCAACATTGGCGCTCTCTAGATACAATGTTCTTTTAGATATTATGGTTTAGAATAATCTGTTTAGGTAAATTAATACTTTTTTCAAATTGTTTTTCTTTGATTTGATATTTCCAAAATTCCTGGTCTGTAATATATTATTAACTGTCAGAAAAAAATCAGAAATTTGTGAAAGAAAAACTATTTTAAAACTGATTATCTCAGTCATATATATGAATAAGGATTTTCTGTTATTAATATTAAAAAATTAAATCAATTTAAACGAGGTTTCAAAACGGCCAACTTACTTTGTAGAAAATGCACGAGTAGCATATGATGATGGTGATGGTTGGCAGTAGAAATCCGAACGAAAACAAGAACTTCCTCGGCGATCGCCCGTCTTCATTCTTCAGTATAGTGCAAGAAAAAGAAGCCGAGTTGTAGCCGAATCTCCCCCACTGCCCCATTAGGGTCGGCAACAGAATCATGTAGCTGAAGGCCCAACAGAAAACTATCATGCAAGCGACATTCAGGCGGCTGTAGATTTTGTTATACACAGAGTAACAATTGATGAGCACGAACCTAGAAGAATATGCAAATGTGTATTCTAAACTGAAATAGATCACCTTTACTATGATGACTTTGAAATCGATTTGTTTTTGTATAATTTCCCATAAAAGAGCTTTTAAAAACAAGAAATTTGGCATCCTACAATCTACAACAGCCATTTTTTGTGCACTCCAGCAGATTGAATTTTCTACCCAACGTAAATTTTGTATATATTCTTGCAAGTATATATACAAGTGTATATACTTGTAAGTGTATATATTCAACGATAAAACAACAACTTCATTCGATAAAATCTTTGAATTGTGGCCTCCTCTACCTATGCGAGAGATTGATGTAAAATTGACTTGTCTTCGCATAGGACACACTCGTTTCACCCACAAACATTTGTTGCTTGGAAATGAAGCATCGATATGTCCGACATGCAATGTTGATTTTATCATTTTACACATTTTAATACAGTCCCCTTTTTTACTTATCATCGCAATCATTTGTTTTCTTCGTCATCATCATTAACTCTTCTAGACTTAATGGATGAATATCCCCACAAAAATATTTTTCGCTTTTTGAAGCTCATTGGTTTCTATAATTCTATTTAGATTTTATTGCTTCTTAAATCATCTTTACCCCAATATTTGGTTTTATTGACAATATCTTTCACAAAATTAAGAAAAACATTAGAAAAATTACTTTTTTATGTGGATTTTAAACTGCTCATGAAATGATTTTAACCATTTGTCTGTCGTAGATTTGCCAACGCTTGGCTCTTGCGCCAATAAAACCCAACCAACCATCTACAATTTACATTTTATGAGAAATGGATGTGTTGAATTTTAGAAAATTATGCCCTCAAGATCAACTAATATGCCCATGAAGAAGTTGATAAAGGAATTGTATATCAGAGGCCGCGCTTGTTTAGAAAACTGTCATAAATAGGAAAAAAATAGTTGGTATGAAGTGTTGCATTAGAAAATATGGTGTAATTTCATAGTTCGGTAGGAGAAAATTTTGAAAAATTATAATAAACAATTCCCCAGAGCTCTGATAAACTTTTCATTCGTATGACATTCTTTTTAAAAATATTTATGTATACCTCAATCACCTCCAAATATTCGTCTTGTAATTTTCCAATATTTTCTGAGTGGAAAAAAGACTAATAGAAGGAGATTAGATTATATTTCTCAGAAACTATATCGTATGTTCACTTGGTACTTTTTGTAATATATTTCACATAATGTGATAAAAAAGTGTGGAATGTGTTATATAATATTATATTTTATATATTATACTATGTGTAAATTACAATTCTTGGGCCTTTAATTCACTACTTATTGAAAACCTCAGTCATATTTTTGACGGAATATACTTTAGTACATTACTTTTGCGTCCTCGAAATTAAATTTTTTTTGTGCTCAGTAAGAAGTTTCATATGTTATTTAGAAGAATAAATCTAATTTCGCTTAAATTTTGTTAATGGGCATCTTGAAATTTGTTTTCATGGTAAGTTAATTGCTTAGCACAAATGAATATAGACTTTTATAACGTTAAATTAAATATAAGTGAGTTTTACGTGAAAAATATTATTTTAGGAGTTTTTATATTTGTCCTAAATAATTTTAGATTTTTTAATCTCATTTTCTTCGCATGTATTCATATATATATGCAAAGTCTTTAATGCACGAAAATAAATAAAAAACCTACTCCATACCAAATTATCATTCTGTGTATAAATGCAAGGATATGAATTGATGTTGTATTACGATGACTGAATGAAAACGTACCCTTCAAATTCGTATAAGAGTACTTTGTAAAGAAAAGAAATATTTTTGAAGAGACTGTTGTTATGTTGATGTTACTAATGGCACTTGTAATGGACAAGCCCACCAAATGATTTGAAGAGGTAAACAGGATGAATAATAAATATGAACGTTTAGAAAATTACTTTCTTTATATATTATTAGCCGACGATGTTACGTTAAATATCTCATAAATAGGATATGAAAAATCGTTAAAAACCCTTTTAAAGACAACTTTAGTTTATTATATTCATTATTTTATGCCATTGGTTAAAAACCGTCGCCAGCAAAAAAAAATGTATCAAAGTATTAATGCAACTCCTTCATTATCTGTTTTTATAAGTATACGCAACTTTTGTAGAAGAAGAATTTTCTTTTCATAGCTTGTAAGTAGTGTTTGAAATCTATTCTTTGGGTTATTTTTAAATTGAATAAAGGGTTCTAAAATATGTTCAGTTTGTGTAAATTCTTTTCGTAAATTCAAAAACAAATGTGTTGTTAAAATCCTCAAAGAGATCCAAACACCAATTAGAATTTTTTTAATGATTATATTTAGAGAATATTAAAATTTAAGAGAAGTTTGACTTATTTTTCAATTAATGAGAAGTCTGAGCAAATAAAAAAAGATAATAAACAACATTATCTGTTAATAATTAATTTTATAAATTGTAGAAAACTTTTAATTCACAAACTATTCATCCCATATAAGAGGGATTACAGCTTTGAAAAACTTAAGCTAATAGTATTTACAGTTAATAGAGCCAGCGTCATGGTACAGAGTAGCGCGGCTTTCTCTGGATCTGGGCGTCCCTGGTTCAAATCCTGGTTCGGGCATGGTTGCTCTTCTGTATTCTGTCTTTGAGACGTGTGAATGCCCCCCTCGTAAAAAGGGGCTGTGCAAGCGAATATGATGAGTGTGTAATTAAAGTCGTGCTCTTGGCCCTAGTTGGGGCTATTTCAAACAAGAGACGCTCCTTTCGGTTTAAAATCGCTGACGGCCGTCAGCGCGTTTGTCCATGGCAAGTGCCATAAGTAACAACAACAGTTAATAGATAGATATGTTAACTGAATTTCCATTCTCACAGCACTTTTCCTCTTCAAGTTTTTATTGGTACTAATAACTAACAGATGTATTTTCGGTTTCTTCTTATAAATATACTGGCATGCCAAGAATAGTAAGGTTTGAAAGTCTTCTAGGTACTTACGAAAACTTGAATTAATGACATGTAACATAAAAAAAACTCGTAATATTCAGAGAAATAAATATTTTTTTTTTGAAAAAAAAATGAGACAAGGGGTTGGAATAGCCTTTTTGCTTAGGGAAAAATTTTCTGGAATAGCACATGTCACTAATAAATGCCCTGTGCTATAAGAAAAAGTTATCTGCGATAGTAGCATTTAAAATAAATTTGATTGTTCAGAAATTCGTGAAATGTGGGAGGCAAATATGTTTTCTTTTATTTAAGATCAAATCTCCTTGGTGTATCAGGAAATTGTTAGTATTCTAAGAAATGGATATAAGGGAAAAGAGGTCCTTCTACTGCATTGGTAGGGTTTCCATATCCAAGGCAGTAGTGACAGCCATGGTCATAAGCAATAAATGCTAGTTTAGTTAAAGCGTGTAAGGTTTAAAAAAAATAATCCAGCGTTTATGTTTTTCCATCATACAATCTAAACTGCATTCCATCAAAATTTGGCATCGCATAGCCACTGGCTTTTTCAGAAAGCCTCTGAATAACCGTATGTTATTTCTAACCCTGTATATAATAAATAAATTCTTAGTTTTTCCTTAATGAATCTCTTTGTATTTATTTTTTATCTTTCTATCAAAGTAAACATGGGTAGAATAACGTGACCCCAAATAAAAGCGACACTACCAAGTGGCCTTATATGCACCAATGCAATAGCCGCTCTATTTACATGCATTGCCCTCCGTTTTCGCGTATACATAACGTCCTTCAGCTCCTGTTCTTCCTCGGTACGTTAGACATTACATCCTATAAAAAATCATTCAAAACTATTATTTTATAAATGATTAATGTGGTTTTAAAAGCCAAAATAAATCAAAGCATTAAAAAATAATAATGAAATCAATTTATATCCGTAAAACAAATAAATCTCATTGAATACAGAAAGATTTCGCTTTCAGTTTGAACTCTTTCCGACGCCGCTCTACACGTTTTCACTTTTTGTCAAGGTATCGCTGACCTCAGAATGCGAATTCTAAATAAAGAGACAGCAAAAACAAAAAGATTGTGTTTATTTACCAACCACAACCAGTTTGAGCCGCCCGATCAGCCGGAAAGCGGCATCTAATTTTTATTAATTGCCCTCGTTTTATGAACAATTATGATCGTACTTGAATAATGAATTAAAAATAGATCAATTTTTCCCCCAGACACCTAAAAATAACTCAAGGAAATAACAAGAAGGCAATTTGTCTTTTTTCCCGTTACTTATTGATATGTTATCTTCTTTACATTATATAACCCCGTCGACTCCTGTCCCATGGTCAGTGTTTTTGTAAACCGACAAACACACCCTTTGGATGCTTGATGTGACCTTATTCAGGTGATGATTTTGACGTTGTTTTAGTTGCTTAGTGTCAGTCGAGACCTCGACGAGAAACACCTAGATGAGTAAGAAAAAACCATTAATGCATGAATTATTTCAATATGCTTTGGGGAAAAAAATACCATTCAAGGTAAAAACATGGATGTAGCCTCAGAAGAATAAATAATTCATGATTTAAAAAATCGAATAAGTGGAAGGAAATTAATCATTTCGTGTTTATAGAAAAATTCTTCCAATAATGAAAAATTAAAAGCTTCTCTATAATTTTTACCATTTGCGATTGACGCTTTGGGGGGACATTGAATTGTTTTGGTAAGTACCTCTGGAAACGAGGCGTTTCCAGATTTCTAAAATAAATAAACTGGAATGCATGACATTGCAAACATCTACGTCTAATGAATTTAATAATATTGATTATTTTTTAATTCATCAAGATTTTCGTATAATTTAATAAACAAAGCCAACAAACTATAGAGAAGTCTATGATATTTCCTGACTTCGAAAGAAAACAGAAATTATAAATTATCGAACCCTTTGAACGTCCCGACTAAAGCGGATAATTTTGTAAAACATCCTTCATTATACTTTTATTTTTCAATTCATTTCTCAATCAGTAGGAAGAGCAATGTTACTCGGAGTATATGGCGAATCGGTAAAAGGTCAACGCGAAGGGATGAATTTTATGTTTCAAAGAAAAAGAAAATGAGAGAAAATAAATGTGATTTTTAGAAAATCACATTTATTCACATACATTTATTATTTCTAAAACAAGCTCAAAATTCAATGAAAATCATTGAAAAGATATATTTAAAACTATTATTGGAACTTAAGTTAACACTAAAAGTCTGGCAAGGACTGACTTTAGAATGCTTTAATTTATAGCTAAAATAAAAAAAGAAAGTTCAGGATTTTTTCAAAATATAAAACTCTTTCTTCTGAATCGTTGTTTATGACGAGTAGAAGACTATAATTAATTGGGGATATGCATTCTAAGGCAAGTTGAATTAGTTACT
This sequence comes from Argiope argentata, assembly GCA_026289955.1. NCBI lineage: Eukaryota > Metazoa > Arthropoda > Arachnida > Araneae > Araneidae > Argiope > Argiope argentata. Next base: position 3,974,188 of record JAOUZG010044845.1, read on the forward strand.
TCTATACTAGTTATAAGTTGACTAAGCGGGTACCTAACAATATTTTTCTTCAAGATATCTAATCGATTTCTCAAACAAATTTGAATTTTTAATTAACGTTTATAGCTTCAACACGAATTGTTTTCAATATGACGATTTTCGATCAACTAAAATTCTAAGTATTGAGTCCCGGCAATATTAAACGAATATATTTCCTTTTTCAACCTCTTAACAGTAAACAATTCACGATTAAATTAATGTGCACACTTTAAAAAAAATTAGAATATTTTTAAAAAATATATTTTTTTAGATTTGATTAAAATATTATCCCCCTTTCATTCCTACCTAGTTCACAGAGAATACTGGAGACGATCAATTTTCTTTCAATCTTTTAGATACAAGTTTTGTGCTCGTGATTCCTCAAAAAATACTTTTGAACATCAAACTATGATCGATATTAGAATCGCATTACTTTAAGGACTTTTTATAGCGTAAACTATTTTTTAAAGGGCAAAGGTACCTCCCTAATGGAGTCATGTCCCATGACAACATGCTACCATTACGAACGTTATTGTCTGAGGAATCTATCTTCTAAATTAATATATTTTTTCCAATAAATGCAATCTCACTTACTTATAAGTCATACAAATCGCTCATTTAATAAACAGACTTTTTCTTTGGCTTTCAACATGGGAAGAAAATTTAGTATTTAAATATTTGAGAAAATATAGTAAACGATTTGAACTTCATTGAAATAATGTAGGCTCGTGTTAATAACAATGCAAAACAAATTTTTTTAAAAACTTCCAGAATTCCAAAAATATTTGCATATATACTAAATTGATATAATTAAAAAGACAATGTTCTCTTCAATAATATTTTCAGGATTTGTCAGGTAAAATCCCTTACAGCTTGTATGAATCTTAGTTCATTTAAATTTGTTTAAAAGCAGCTCATATTGGATATTTCCACCCTTCAGTCTATGGTTGTTCCAAATTTGGCGGCTCTAGATCGAAATGGTCTGGATAAATTAGCGCTAACACAACACAGACACTCACACACAATTGTCTTTATTACTATAAGTTGAAATACATTGAAAGATATTAAGGAAGTTTGCGAAATACCAGTTCCTTAATTTTGCAAGTTACCAGAAGTGCTAATGTGAGAATTGATCCTGTAAAAAAATCATTATGAGATTGTTAAAAAATCCGGTATATCAAAGAAAACTAGTAACCTAAATATTTTTTATAATCAACTTTATAAGCGTATACAGTGAAACTCGTTTATTAAGCCGCTTCGCCTTGATGTCGCGCTCCCATGCTCATTTCAATGTTTAAAAAAAATATCTTGATAATTAGCAGATATTCGATAGTGCTGCTTTGAAAACCAAAGCAAAAATACTTTTTATGGAAATGACTTCAATTCATGGTCATAAGGATCCAAAATCAATTCGCGACAATCGATACTAGCAGAAAATGAAAAAGAATAACTGTTTGAACATTTCCTGAAAATATACCCTGAAAAAATGAAAAGCAAGAAAGTTTATTGAAATAAAGACAATTTTAATTTCCATTTTTTAATATTATAAAGATTTAAAATACACTCACTAATTATATTTTTGTATTCGTTCTGATATAAAATATGAATGAAGAAATATCTGTATACGTTTATTGAAAAAAAACTATTATAATAAAAAGATTAAAATGAAATCTGCTATGCATATTTCAATGTATCATGTCAGAACATCATTTCTTGAACGGCTGACCAACACACGCTCGTGCAAGTTAAATTATATTTTTTATTCATTTTAATGGTTTCATTGAATGAGTCCCTTTAGTACTGCAAACGATAAAAAAAACTTTGTTTTGATTTATTGTATAAAAAAATATAGCATTTTCTATTTATTTCCTTTCACGCGATCAAAATGACATTTTTCTGGGATTTATTGGCTGTAGTCATTAACTTATTTTTTTAAAAAATCACAGCTTTTGCAATCGCAACTCGTTATTAAAAGCTGATTTTTTGAGATGCTCGTGCAGGTAATAACATTTTTATTTTTCGCCTACGGATTTTTGTTGAAGCCATTAACCTCATCCCAAAAACATCATCATATTCTGATATGATAGTAAAGAATGAGCATTTATCAACATATCTTGCTCAATTATTCAAAAATTATAAATTTAAAAATAAAAAAATGTTTTAAATTGTTAATATTGAGGGATATTATAAGCATAATAATATGCTTGACTTACTTATTTATTAACTTATACTAACTGATTGATTTACTTATTTACTTAATTTATATTTATCATACTTGATAATATCTTATTAAATTTCAATAATTTGAGGAAGTTATAATAAATAATGCCTTACATTTTTTAAACAAGATTCGTAATTTATAACAAACGAACAATTCTACGTCGCTTAAAGGTGGATCATTAACCGTTCCTTTTACAATAATAAATTGCTAAAGAATGTCGAATAGTAAATATTACTATTCTAAATATTATAGTACCTTTTCGATTTTTTTCAATGGCGTAATCTGTATTGAGAAATTTAAGTCATACAATAGCCACATTAAATAAAATAATAGTATTAATTAAACTTTTTAAGTCTACTCTTTCAACATTTTAAGCTCAAAAAATATTCTTTACATACTCTTCAACTATTTCTGTTCTTCTATTTTCCACTTTTTAAATGTTTTACATTCTTATATTATTTTTAGTTTCGTAATCTATATAGAAAAATGCAAATCGCAAGACAATCATGTTAATAAAAAAAATTTTTTTAATTTTTTCTCCCGTTTTCATTAAACTTAAAGGATTTTTTTCTGTGCAGTTTAATCAATAGCAAATTCAATCAGTATCATAAAATTCAAAGATAACATAACGTTATGATTTAGATTTTTTTTCTGTACTTTTCTATCAAAAACTCAGATGTCTTCTTCAAGCAAACAATATAAAAATTTTGCTTTGAATCTCCGCCGGATGCACTATTAACAGCTCGAGAAACCGGCCCTTGGAAGTAATCACGTTTCCTGTTCGAAATGAGAATCAATGGTGTCTGTAACATTGAGGTCAAGATATCCGTTTCCTTATCATATTCTAAAGCATTCTGAAGTACTTCTTTTTTTTACATGAATAATTCTTCAAAAGGAATCTGAATATTTAATAATGCTAAAGAATTCAATGCAAATAAAGTATGTCATGAAGATTGAAATAAAGAAAATTACTACATTCGAAAGGAGTAATAAGAATGTGACTTTTCGAAACTGAACGATAAATAAAAAAGAAAATAAGAATGTTAAATTCTTCAAATAAGAATATTAAATTTAGACAAAACATCAATATTTAAATTCTATATCTTTAAAATTAAAACATTTCTTCTCTCTCTACTTTTTTTTATTTTACTCCCTTTTTATTACAATTTCGTGTATTTTCGTCTATATTTTCTTTTCATTTTTTAAATCTTTTTTGTGTTTTTTTCTATTTTGTATTTATTTAGTATTACAATAGCCCCAGCAAAAAAACCCGTCAAATGGAACGAATATTTTTATTCAGGAGTAATCACAAACAAAATTTTCTTCATTTGTTCAAAATTTCCTTATTTACTATTCAAAACCATCTCAATGATAATTTTTATGAAATCAACACACAGCAGAATTTTAATGATCATGTCCACCCACAGCCTGATCTGTCCTGAAGAAAGTGTATCCTGTCATTGGAATGGACGTAACTCAATTCCAAACCATTACTATATCCTCAGAAGAGGACAAAACATTCTTCAAAGAATATGGAGACCTCTTATTCAATCTTATTCATGATAAAACAAATAAGAAATGTAAATTCTACTCTAAGATACTTTACATATTGAAAGTAAATAATTATTATTTATATTATAGAAAGATACTTTAGCTGCTAAAATTCTTTCATTTATTGATTTAGTTATCTATTAATTAATTAAATCGAATTGTAAGAATATTAATTTATCATAAACTTTATAAAATACTCTATTCTGAGATGTATTAATCTAAATATTGCAGGTAAATGTTTTATTTAATTATTAAACCTCATTTTGAATATCTTCAGTTGCCTTAAAATATTTAAGAAAAATGATATCTTGGTCAAATTATTTTCCTTCTTGTAATGTAAAACCAAAATTGCCTATTTTCACAGTTTATTATTTTATACAAAACATTTCTTCTTGTTTGGTTTCAATCACATCAGAAAATGATATTTTCTTCCCTTATTATATCTAATTAACATTCTACTGTGTTGCTAATGACAAGAGAATTCATGGCCTCTTTTAACATTTTACTTTTTTCCACAACTTCCGCATTATTTCGTCGAGATAAGAGCGGAATATGAATCGGGTTATTTAGAATTACCTCAATATCCATCACATTGAAAAAGTGTTGATGGCATGTCCATTTTTTTTACCTAAGAGGTTTTATTTACTTAGAACTTGACTTAATTAATTTGTTTTCTAGCCTGTAAATAAAAAAATTAATGAAATGTTTTGAATCAGAAATCCACTAAGATAACTTATTAATAATCATTTACTTCGCACTTCAAAGTATACTTAAGTTTCTATTTAATATTTTAATTTATTTTCCTATAAGTTTTTAATATTACCGCGACTTAACCATTTTCGAAGTGACCGATGTTTTTCTGGAACCATTAAATTTTAAAGTCAATATTTCACAGCATCCGAAATTGTTTTATATTTAGTATGAGTTATTATAAGTTAAAATACAAGTTTTCATTTTACATTGGTAACAGACTATTTTGGATAGCAAGACTAAAAATCTAAATCTAAATGAAAAATCTAAAATATTCATTATTCAGTAATACCTTTATATTATTAATCATGTGGAAATTAAATCAGATATCCATAGTGGTTTGTCAAAGAAATAAATTCTGCATTTAAATAATAATATCAACTGGGTTCAAAAGCTTTTTATAAATTTTATAAAGTATTATTCACTAAATTCTTATATTGCTTATTATTTAATGCCTTTTTTTTACTTACAAACTTATTTAGGAACATACTATTACTTTTATTTAAAAAATTTATAAAATTACTATAGTAACTCACCATAACTTAAAAGAATCACTTACCTGTTAAAAGTGATAGCTGTCATTGACATCAATGAGGCTGCTACATTTCCATAGAAAAAGAAGGGAAATAAGGTGCAAAGTTCATCTCCGAGAATCCATTCTTTATATATATAGCGTGTTGCCGTCAGCGGAAGACATACGGCACAAAACAGAAAATCGGCGACAGCGAGGCTGACAACAAAAGCGGTGGTGGCATTGTGAAGCTTGCGACATTTCGTCAAAGCAATTATGGTCATCAGGTTCCCGACACAACCGAGAAAGATGAACAGAATGCAGCAAAATGTAGCCAACACGCATGTGGCTGTCGATGGCTTCCCTGGTAAAATCTGGGGATAATCCGTGAGATTCATTGGTAGGTGAACTTTTTTCAGCTCTGTGATACTATAATCCATCGGCAAACTCATTTGATAAACAAAGAAGAATCATTCTCTAAGTCCCACTTTCTAAAATAAATTCCTTTCATTCGAATGTAAGTTTCTCAATGACCACTTAATTTCAATACCATTCGATATTATTCTATGCAACATCCAGTTTCGTAAATATTCCGCCCATTTTTTTAAAAAGTCCGTTTATTGTTTTCGAAAAAGAAGTCGAATTCCTTCAATAGAAATGGACTTCCGTTTGTCTGCAGATAGTTTTGATCAGACCCGTGTCATCCACAACACAGATCGAAGGATGTGCGGAAGGTATCTACAAAACAAAAGCATCCCGAACGAATCCTCTGAGAAAGTGATTCTAATGGAGAGCATTATCGGAGAAAGGATATGCACAAGACCGAAAAACCGGATAAAAAACAAAATAAAAACTGCATGGGCGCCCAAGCTTTGATTTGAGAGAAGCACTTTCTCGGTATATCGCGGTAGCATCTCATCATAATATCCGGTGTGATAGTTTCTTTCTGTGCCCGGCGTGGCTTTATCACCAGCATCGGAAAATTGCTCACACGCATTTCGGTTGCTGCTCTGGAGCCGCGGTCATTGTTTTGGGAAGAAGCAGTATAGTGGCCCGTTGATTGGCATCGGCTGCCAAGTCAAGCGAAACCATTCCTGTGTGGTCACGAAAGACGGGCTAAATAAGGCAGTGCCTTTTTGCCACTTATTGTTGGCAACAACAGCAGAAAAGAAAAATGAAAACAATAAAGTAGAAGTTAGCTTTTCGAGTTACTGGAATGGTTGGATTGAGGTTTCTCTGGAAATGAAATCCAATGAACCTGGTTAATTATGCCACTAGAGAAACAAGATGGAAGTTACGAAAAAGAGAAAATAACAATGCGATTCTTAACCTTTCCAAAATAGCTTTTCCTGGTGGCATAAGGTATCTTTAACAGAGAAAAGTTAATTGAAAGTTCTTAGTCATAAATTTTAATATAATAAGCTTTCGGTGCATAATACTTCTACGAAGTTAAAAATAATAATAATAAATATCAGGATGTTGTTTATTTCAAACCATAGAAAGAATATATTTTTAAACAAAAGATTTTGCTTGATTTAAAATGTATGCATAATTAACTGAAATACCCACAGCTTCGTCAGCTTTTATCTGTTTCACATGTAAGTTAGAGGAAATAAAATACAAATACTTTCATCTAAAAATATTATATTCAACTCCTTAAGAAGCTTTAAGAAACAAAACCTAATTAAATACTAATCGTAAGATTTCTGATAACAAGAATTTTTACTCTCAAATTTAACATATATATAAAAATAATGTACAATTGTATTTGGAGAAACAATGAATTTCCAGTTTGATATAGGGTTTTTTAAGCTATTAAATATGCCTTGAAGAGGCAACCTAAAAGTTGCTAAGTTCTTTGGATCAGGTAATATTCCATTGGTTTAATGTTTGATGCAGAACGTACGTAGAAGCCTGGATAATAAAAAAGAGAATTCCAGCAATTAAAAGCTGAGATAAAGTGCAAATTGATGGGCGTTGAATAATGCGAATATATATACAAATAAACATTTAAAAATTAAATAAAATGAAAATATTTTTGGTTACATTATTTATTTTTAAGGGAATATTTTTCACTTGGTGTAGATTTCATGATCCGCGTTCATATTCCAATCGATTCAATTCTTTGTTATTCAAACTTTTTGTGATGTTAAATAAAATTTTTGAAATCTAAATTTAGTTTTTGGCAATAATGGTTAACAGAAATAAATAAATGCTTGTAGTTTAGATATTACAGTGCAAAAAACAAGAAATGAAAAATAAAAAAAGAAACCTACATAATAAAATTTTAAAATGTATGATTTTGTAGCTGGCTTGATAAAATATAAAGTTATAGAGTAAAACTAATAAACTTACCAAGGGAAATATATTTTCAAATCAACGATATTTAAAAAACCGCAAAAAATGACAGAAAACAGTTGATGCATAAAATTTTTTAAAGTGTTATATTATCAGACTAATTCATAGAATTATACTAAACAGTTAAAGAAATTGCAAAAGATTTAAAAGACATTATTTGTTAGTGAATTCTGCATACATATTAAAGCTTTTACTCAAAGTATTAAAAGTAATTTTAAAATGTCTGTTGAGCTAGGCTTAATATTAACTTTAACAAAAACATACGATTGGTGTATGGATTATTAATTAGAACATACGTTTAATATTGAATATTTCAAATTATGATTCATAGATAAGATAATGATACTGCAAAGCTATGTTTAAATTCATTTTGAAAAATATATTAAAAATAGGAGAAAATAGTACAATAATAAAATTGATGTTACTAATTTTTGTGATATTTTTTTAATTTTAAGTTTGGGATGATATAAAAATATTTTTGTGTAAAATTTACGTTCTAACAATAGAAAGCAGAAAAACAATATGATAAAACGATACAAAATAATAAACTATATTTTTTCATTTTTTTTTCAAAATTCCTAATATTAATCATCTTCTTTGCACTTGAGATGCAGAAACTTATTGAAAGTGCAACTGTTCTTTGAAAATGATATGTTTCTTTTAAAACTCAAATTTCTGACTAAAGGTATGCAGAAATTTGCTTCTTGATTTGTTATGTCACTGAAACTTTCTCTCAGAAATGTTTGCATTTATGTGTTTTCCTCTTTTTCTTTATTAACAATCATACTTCTGTCTTCAGCTACACAGATTCCATTTCTTTCATTGCCTACTGCCTCCTTTAGAAAGATCTAAAAGCCTCTTATTCGTTGCTTATTTTCAAATGTCACTTCCTAATAATAGGAAGTTTTATATTAAATGAGAATTATTATTTTGAGAAAATAATTATTTTATAAATAAAGCTGTTTTAAATAAATTTATACAATGCGGTAAAAAATTCGAGGGCAGATTTCGTACTCTTTTTTCCTCGAATCTTTATCTTTTGACAATATCTAACACCTTGCATTTTAAATGGTAGATTTACGATTTATATACTTGATTTTCAATTGAATAAGAATTAATAGCATTCATGCCATATTAAAATTATTCTTTGCTAATAAAATTCAAAGAGTATCAACAACTCATAGAAAATCTTCCAAGAAAATAATTTTGCTACATAAAAAAATGAAATATATTGTCTGAAAATGCATTAAAGAAAAATTCAGGGTCAAATAGTGCGGCAACTGCTTTAATAGAAAGTCTTTCTTCTATTCTTATGGATGTATAATTTTTCAGGCTACTTTTACTTTCAACATTTAGAATGAATAAAATAATGACCAAAAATATAATGAAAGTATCGTACGTAGCTGCAATGTTGTATTAAAAAATTAAACAGTTCAAAAAAAATTTATAAGAAAAACTGCTAAAACAATTTTTTCTTGCTTGATTTGCGTGCACTTGGAGTTCACTACCGAGAACCTCATTTATATTCTTTTCATAAAACACGGTAGTGTGCATTAAATTTCAAACATGTTTCAGCTTTCCCCTTCTTTTATATTCTTTTCACAAAGCATTATAATATGCTTTATTCTTTAAACCCGTTTTCTGTCATAAAATACTTTAAATTCAACATCTTTTGGTGTTAATAACATACACTTTTATGTAACTCCGTGTAAAATATATATACTGGTTATAATAAATTGCACGATAAAATGAAGAAGAATATTATAATGTATATAAATGAATTTGCTAATCGTTTGACAACGGGGCTGAAATTTTTACAGATTTAATTAATAACTATTTATGGGATTTTTTCCTTGTTTAAAAATTAAAATACAAATAAGAAAAATTACAAATCACTGAAAAGGGGCAACGTATCAGAAAATGACAGAAATTAAAACCATACTTGCTGCTTCGTAGCTAATAGGTCGTTTTTGCACTGCGATAGAGAAAAAAATACGCTCAAAACAACACATTTGATAACAAGACAAACTTATACCATGATAAATTTATAAAATTTCTTAAATATATTCAATTTCATCGAATGTTTCCTAAATTTTCCCCCCTTTTTTTTATCAGATAATTACTTTTTATCTAAAATCAACATGGTAATTCTCATCTGGCCTTATTTTTAAGAGAGAAAAAAAACCCACAAAATTGTTACTAATTTTTATGATTTTAATCAATATTTATAATCTTATTTACAACTGAAAATTTGTCAAATTATTAAAATATTGATTAAATATTTTAATCAATATTTATAATCTTAGTATGTAAATTTGAGTTTAACCCTATGGGACCTGACCGTCCCATTTCGCCCCCGCTCAAAAGGGGCTTGATTCAGGAACTTTGGGACAATTAAATGAGTTAAAATGAGCGCTCGTCGAGAAACACCTTTCACTCATTAAAATCATTTAACCGCCCCAAAGTGCCTGAGTCAGGCCCTTTTCAAAAGGGGCGAAAAGGGAACGGCCGGGTCCCAT